>QEPC01006805.1:3300274-3335760 GCA_003113815.1 Sphenodon punctatus
CCCCCCCCCCCGCACACACTCGTCTGTCCTACAAAGTCAGCACCAGTAAATTGTCAGAGCCAGCATCCTGGGAGGACATCTTGCAGTTGTCAGAAGGGGAAGCAAAAAAATGGGTAAGAGTGACTGAAGAAGTAAAGTCCATGCAGGACAACGCAACGTGGACACTTACTCCACTGCCCGCAGGGAGAGAGACTATAGGTTGCAAATGGACATCTAAAATAAAGTACAATGCATATGGAAATATTGAATGGTACAAGGCCCTACTTGTCACGAAAGGATATTCCCAGAAGTATGGAGAAGACTACGATGAAACATTTGCACCTGTAGTTAAGCACACTACAATCAGAACAATCATTCAATTTTATTGATAAGCATAACCAAATGGTTATCGCTAAACACAAATACACTATAATCATTGTAATAATTCTTAATATACAATTATTAAAAAAATCATACTATACACTCAGGCAGACATAAACATCCCTTGTAATCCGTAATATACTCAGTTAACGCAACCAGAAACTATAATATTGAAATCTGAATAATACGACCCCGACAACGGGGATTGAATATTACAGCCCGAAGGCAATTTCTGTCCCAAGGGCACGTAAACACATATATAAAATAACTGTTACAAATGTAAAGTCCCATTAGTGTCCACATGAAAAAACAAAAACCTTCCGACAGGTACTAAGACTTAGTTTAAACAGGGCACACGGCTACCACCGAAGACTGCCTATCAGACTCCCGTAGGGTATCCCCTTAGGGGCTACCCATAACAAAATGTCTTTCAGCGCTAGCCAAGCTATAGGTAACCTTGTAGGGGTGGGAATTTCGGTTCCCCCGGTATCCGAAACTGCCGGTATTTTGCTGTACCGGCAGTTTCGGATTAACCCGGTAATCTGGGGTACCGGTACCAGTTCCCCATGTCGGATTTTTTTTACATTGCGGCCATTGAAATGAATGACCGCAATGTAAAAAAAACAAACCCCCAAATCCCCACTCACTTTGCCTCCCCCATCCAGGCTGCGTGGGTGGAAGGGGGGACACACCCTGCCCAGCCTGGATTTTTTTATTTTATTTTAACCTGAAGTCCGGCTGCTAGTGTGGACTCCGGGCCGCTGCCGCCACGACGGTGACCCAGAGCCCACACCACCAGCAGCCAGGGTGATCCCTGGGGTGGGGGGGTGGTTTAACACCCTCCCCACCCCCACCCCAGGGATCGCTATACCCCCCCCACCTAGATAGCCTTACTTGTCATCCGGCCAGCGGCGGCAACCGCTGCACAGCACACGGCCAAGCAGCTTCAGCGCTAGTGGCTGGCTTCCCTTCATTCCTTCACTGGGCCTTCCGGGGAACTTCCGGGTTTCCCCGGAAGGCCTAGTGATGTGCTGAAGGGAAGCCAGTCACTAGCGCTGAAGCCGCCCGGACCTGCGCCGTGCTGCCGCCGCTGCCCAGAGGACAAGTAAGGCGATCTGGGTGGCGGGGGGGTAGGGAGATCCCTGGGGTGGGGGATGTTAAACCACCCCCCACCCCAGGGATCACCTAGTACCTGCTGGTATGGGTTCTGGGTCGCCGCCGCTAGTGCCGCAGCGGCCCAGAGCCCACACTAGCAGCTGGACTTCAGGATAAAATAATAATAAAAAAAAAATCCAGGCTGGGCAGGGTGTGTGTGGGGTGTCTCCCTGTCCACCTGCACATCCTGGGAGGGAGGAGGTATGGTTTCCCCCCCATTGATTTCAATGGATACAGTTCCCCATTGAAATCAACGAAAAAAAACGGTACCGGTATACCGGTTTTAATCCGGTAAACCGGGTTTTTGTAAACCGGTAAACGGAAAAAGCGGTAACCGTTTTTTTGCTCCAAGTCCCACCCCTAGTAACCTGGGCCCTTATCCTTATTGCTGATCCACAGAAGGCCGCCACCCTTCTTGACCTTACAGTATCCGTGGGGCCCAAAAGTTTTATAAGCAGCAAAGTAGGAGAATCAGTCCAGGAGGCTAAATATATATCCAAATATTTACTTCGAGGAGCAACACACACAGGACAAGTAAAAAATACATATAAACTAGTTTCCACGGCTTGAAGATCACAAAGAGGACAAACCCTCTCAAGCCATGGAATTCCCCTAAATCTCCCCTATACAAGAGCCGAAGGGAAAACATTGCATAAAAACTTGGAAAAGGCCGTTTTATGGCTAAAGGACTGCCAGGAATTTAAATAATATAGACCACCGCTGGAATGACTCAGATTGGGATACAACGGGGCTACTAATTGCGATCCCAATAGGGAGTTTTCATTTTGCAACTCCTGATCTGCAATTCATTGTTTAACGAAGGCCATGGCTCCCTTCAGGCCATAAGGTTTTAATGTAGCCCCTGAAAATCCCAATCTGTGTACTTCCTGCCTAACAATTGCTTCCCATTCCGCAAAGAAACACTTGGCATTAGCCAGGGGGATCAATGAATTCTCCTGAGCTGGGAACACAAAAACCCTCAGCCAGAATCTGACCAAACACAAAAGTGCATGAGATTTCCAAGTGCGGCAAGCTGCTTCACGGCGGGCTATTACCTGGGGAATTCCTTTCGGTAACCCCAGGATAGAGCACAAGAAGCCATTTTGTGTTGCCTCTAATTGATTAAAAAACTGACCGCCCCAGACCAGGTAAGCATATAGGCATTGGCTAACCATTTTAGCATTAAATAATTTCACAGCTGGTGAGACTAATTTCCCCCCATCTTTCAGAAAAAATTGCAAAATGGCACCAGTGGATTGCTTGGTAGTAGTTTGGACCGCTTTAAAGTGAGAAGTCCAACTTAAAGAAGCTGCTATAACAACTCCCAGATACTTAAAGTAGTTGACTTGTTCTACGCTATTGACACCAATATACCAGCGATGCAGCTTCCCAAGTGAGCCATGCCTTACCACTATAACTTTGGTTTTTAAATAATTTATGGACAGATTTTCTATTCGGCAGTATTAATTAAAGAGCTGCACAACCCTTCTAAGCCCAATCGGAGTTTGGGCAAGCAAGACTGTGTCGTTCGCGAAAAGTAAAGCAGGGATGCTTCTTCCCCCTATCTTGGGCGTGTGGGTATCACTTCTCTTCAAAAAGGAGATAACATCATTCAAATAGAAGTTGAAGAAGGCCGGAGCCAATATATAGCCTTGTCTGACACCGCGATGAACTAAAACCTTATTAATAAGCTGATTGGGGAAAGCATATCTAACTTGGAGAGTATTATTGGTGTGGAGCTTAATTAATAGAAACAAGAGTCTGGGGTCTAGCGAAGAGGAGCTTAGCCTGACCCACAGATGCTCCCTGTCCACAGAATCAAATGCCATGCTTAGATTGATAAAGCATAAGTACATTTTCTTTTGGCACACAACATACTTTTTTATTAGATGGTACAGTGTAAGGATCTGCTTGACTGTTGATTTCCCTCTACTAAAGCCAGCCTGCTCAGGTTCTATCACATTAGTTGTATTTAACCAACTTTAGAGCCTCTCCAGCAGATAACTGGCGTACATTTCCCCCACCACGCTTAGCAGACTGATGGGCCGATAATTTGATGGAAGCTTGGGGTCCCCCTTCTTAAAGAAGGGAACAATAATACTATTGAGCCAGGACCTGGGGAGTTCTCCTGTAGCGTTAATGTGAGTAAAAAGCCTAGCTAGTAACTTTGCCCACCATTCAGGGGCGCTCTTAAGCATCTCGGGAGAGACAAAATCAGAACCTGGCGTTTTTCCAGATTTAAGGTGCGAAATAAGATCCACGACTTCCTCTGCAGACATGGGCTGCCATAACGGGAAAATCTCTCTTGGGACCAACTTCACCACCTCATAGCCAGGGGAAGGATTAGAAAAAATCACCTTGTAGAAATTTACCCAAACTTCGGGGGAGAGACAATCGGAACATTGTTAAGTATAGCTGTCGGAAGAGGAATGCAAGTCAAGCATATGGATGTGAAAACGGCGTTCCTAAATGGTGAGTTGAAGGAAGATATTTACATGGACCAACCACTGGGGTTTGCAGACATTGACAGGCCAGATCTCGTATGCAAATTGCACAAAAGCATATATGGGCTTAAGCGGGCCGCCAGAGTGTGGAACACTAAAATAAACAAGGTGATCATGAGGGAAAATGTTACCAGGAGCAAAGCAGAATCCTGCTTATACACAAAGAGACTAAGGGGCAGGTGGATCTTTGTATGAATTCATGTTGATGACCTTATCCTATGATTTGAGCAAGAAGGGGATGAGTGCGAAACAATGAGAGCTCTAAATCAGGACTTTGAAACTAAGGACCTGGGTAACACAATGCACTATCCTGGAATAGAAATTGAAAGAGAAGACGACGGAAGCTATCTTCTCAACCAAAGACCGGCAATAGAAGAGATGATAGAAAGTTTCGGCATGGGGGGTACAAAGGCAGCAAATACCCCTATGGAAACCAGCAAAACAAAGGAGATCAAAGAACAAAGCTTATTGCTGCCAGACAATAAGCAATACAGAAAGGCGATAGGAAATCTCTTATACATTGCCACAATCACAAGGCCTGACATTGCAGTGGCAATAGGTATACTGTGTAGGCAAGTCTCAGCCCCAACCCAAAGGGATTGGAACACAGTGAAGAGGGTCTTAACGTTCCTGAAAGGGACTGCGCACATCAAGCTACGGTTCCCAGCAATGTCCATGTCAGACCTGATAGGGTACATGGACGCAGATTGGGCTGGAGACCATTCGGACCGAAAATCTACCAGTGGGTACCTATTTTTGCTTGGTGGAGGACCCATCAGCTGGTGCAGTAGGAAACAAGCCTCTGTGACACATTCCTCTATGGAGGCAGAGTACGTGGCAGTGGCACACGCCAGCCAAGAAGTTATCTGGTTGCAACAGCTTCTGAATGATCTGGGGCAAAAATTGGACAGACCCACGCCGATCCTTGAAGACAACCAAGGATGTATAGCGCTGCTGCAAACAGAAAGAATCAACCCCAGAACCAAGCACATTGATGTAAAATACCATTCCCTGAAAGACTCGCAGGAACAAGGACTCCTAGATTTGCAATACTGTCCTACAGAGGATATGATAGCCGATGTGTTCACGAAGCCACTAGCAAGGGAACGCCATCACAAGCTATTAAGAAGAATGAACCTAGTGGGTTTGACTAGTGACTGTTGAGAAGGGGTGTTGGATTGTGCAACAGTCACACATAAAAGCCCATTGCAAGCTCTGCAAGCTTAATATGGGGCTTGTTCAGTAGGGGGAAGGTCAGGGGATGAAACAGTTTCATTTTCTCCTTTTCTCCTCTTTTCTCCTCTCTCTGTCCTCCATCTTGTCCCATGCAGTCTGTACAGTATGGAAGCATGTCTTCTGAGTTCTTAGTAAAGTCTTGTTTTGAAGAAACTTCTGCTGTGTGTTACTCAACAGAAAGCTAACTCTACAATAAAAATCAGAAGATTTGTGATAGAATCATGAGACTATGGGTGCTTTCCCATGTGCCTTAAAAGGGTGCGGGTGAAAATGCGCTTGCAAATCACATGCGCTTTCCCACCCATAATTGTTGCTGTTATGCGTATTTCCAAGGCCACTTGGGCCGCTTTTAGACGAGCGGCGCGCGATTGCGCATCGTGATTGCGCATAATTTGAAACGTCTGCCTGTTGTAATTAGACAAGACGGCAGTGGGGTATTATGCGCATATTATGGTGGTGGCGCATTTTTAAAGTCCACGAATTAAATAGCTCACAATTGAGCTATTTAATTTGTGGAGTTTAAAAATGCGCCACTGCCATAATATGCGCATAATACCCCACTTCCGTCTTGTCTAATTACAACAGGCAGACGTTTCAAATTATGCGCAATCGCGATGTGTAATCGCACGCCGCTCGTCTAACAGCGGCCTTGATAGAGCTGGATTTCACAGCCCTGTCAAGTGACCATGTAAATGCGCATATCAGCATCAATTTATTTATTTTATTTTAAAAAAATAAATAAAATGATGTGGATTAGTGCCTTCACAAATGTGGGAAAACGCACGTGATTTGCAAGCACATTTTCAACCGCAGCCTTGCTAGGTCATGTGTTTGCATGTGGGAAAGCTCCCTATTACTATATTGACAATCCTGCTTTAGAGGGGCCATTAAAGATGGGGACTAGGCAAAGGTCAGGAAGATTTCTATATCCTTTCTAAATCTTCCTTTTAAAATGTGAAGAGCCTTTGTTTTCAAAAGCAAAACGTCTCTTTGGCTCTGCTTAGACATGATATCATCAGTGAAGGGCAAGCATACTACGTAGTAGCTTATCTGTCACTTGCAGCAACTGTCCCAATTCTGTGATGCTGCTATTTGGGGGTGACTTGAAGTGCTTTCCCACTCAGTGAGACATGACTGCAGCAGGGGCATGATGTAGGCTATCCCATGTTTCATCCCATCAGAGATTTCATCCCTATCGCCCCGTCAGAGCACAGAGAAAGAAGGGGAGATCCTTAGCAGATAATTGTGGGATTCCTGAAGGACTGTGGATGGGTGGAATTATTCCTGCATTTAGATATGGCTGCTTTTACACAGTAGCCCTCTATCATGTAGAAGCTGTTCCCTGCTATTCCATGGCATCATGCTGTGGGGTAGGTAATCTGTAGTACAACCCCTCGCATTTTGTCTGAATGGTCCAGTGCTATGTAAAGCATTCCACCTGAACAAGCCATCTCTTTCTCCCAAAGGGAATGCAGCTTTTAAAGTTCTGCAAAGAATGAAGGCCTCGCGTGTTTCTAAAATGTAGGGTGTGGGTTCTGCTCTGTTCTAGCCACAGCGGAATTCCAAATCCGTTTGTCACAGCAGTTGAAAACAATGGGTTAACACTCTCATCAGAAGTATTTGCACGGGATTAATGCCCTGTCATAGCTCTGTATTTCATTGTACAATCTCATAAATCCAGGCCTGACTCTGACATTTGTCTTGCTTATTTCCTGTAGGACCAACCCTATGACCTGTCCTTCTCCCTCAGTATACCAGAGTACAAATGTGGGACAGCAGTCCTTAGAAAAATATCAGAGAACTTTGCAAAACAAGGTGACTCAACAGAAACAAATGAAGTAGAAAACACTAAGTGACATGTCATGGACTTCTTATGTGTAAGTGGGATCCTTGATAGCTGCGATATCATCATTCAGGGCTTTGCCTGCGATTTCGAATGATAGCAACAACAAGATGGCTGGAAATAGGAATAAAAATGGGAATTTAAAAGTACCCCACTCAAGTGTACCCCATTTTCCCTGGCAGAAATTGCCAGCTCTTCTCTCGCTGTATATTGATAGATATAATTATTATTATTTTATTATTATTATAAGCATTTATATAGTGCCAGCAATGTACCTGGTGCTTTACAAAAAATAAGATAGCCATGGTCCCTACCCGAGAGCTTACAATCTAAAGACGGAGGGGAGACAGGGAAGGGTAAACAGAGGGAGAGACAAGGGATGCAACATTCATGAGGATGTGAGAACTCAGGTAAACGTTCTTGGCTTGGTTTCAGTAAATTGGGAGTTTGCAGATAACAGGTGGAGGATAATCCTGGGTGGGGGTGGTTAGCAAGAGTTAGGAAGGGCGGAGCGGAAGAGGTGGGTTTTGAGGAGGGACTTGAAGGTGTGGAGGGTGGGGGCCGGGTGGGGAGGGAGTTCCAGGCGTGCGGGGCAGCGAGGGAGAACGAAGGCAGTTGGGGGAGCAGGGGGGGTGAGGGAGGGGATGGAAGAGGAACAGAGTGCTCACGCAGGGGTTCGGAAGGGGATCAGGGCAAAGAAGTAGGGTGAAGCGAGGTTGTGAAGGGCTTTGTAAGTGAAGACGAGGAGCTTGTGCAGAATACGCTCAGGAAGATGGAGCCCATGGGGAGAGGAGAGGCTGCACGTGGCCAAAGTGATGGGCTAGGTGGATGATCCTGGCAGCAGAGTTTTGAACAGAAATGAGGGAAGCAAGGTGAGAGCGGGGAAGGCCAGTGAGGAGAAGGATACAGTAGTCGAGGCGTGAGATGACTAGGGCGTGGATGAGAGTTTTGGCAGAGGAGACAGACAGAAAAGGGCGGATCTTGGCAATGTTGTGGAGGGAGAAGCGCAGGATTTGGCAACGTTGTCAATGTAGGGTTTGAAGGTGAGGTGCGAGTCGAAGATGACGCCCAAGCTGCGAGCTTGGGGGACAGGGAGGATGGAGACCCCGTCAATGGTAATTGACAGGGAAGAGGGAGAACAAGGAATTGGGGGGGAGAGATCAGGAGTTCAGTTTTAGCCATGTTCAGTTTGAGTTGGCGTTGAGACATCCAGGCGGCATATCTGAGAGACAGTTGGTGAGATGAGCTTGAATGGAGGGGAAGAGGGATGGAGTGGAGAGAGAGAGTTGAGTGTTGTCAGTGTATAGGTGGTATTGGAAACCATAGGAGGCAATGAGTTTGCCTAGGGATTGGGTGTAGATAGAGAAGAGCAGAGGGTCAAGGATGGAGCCTTGGGGAACCTCGACTGAGAGGGATAGGGAGGAGGAAGAGGAGGAGTTAGGAAGAGGTACATTGAAGGAGTGGTCAGAAAGGTAGGAGGAGAACCAGTCGAGGACAGAGGCCTGGAACCTAGTGCTGACCGTTGATAAAAGCATAATTCCCAACTCTTCCAATAAAAAAAGGTTTGATCCTGCCAAGTGCTGAGATCTCCTGTGGAGCACAGAGCACTTTTAACTTCCACTGAGCTGTACACACTGTGGATAGTCTGCTTTCCATTTGGGAAATGGGATTAGTTCTTCCCTAATCACCTTCCCTGCCAGCACCTTATTAATGTTACCCAGGGTGCTATGAAAAATGATGGTCCTCCTGACAGAGAGGACAGTGCATGAATCTTCTGTAGGAACTGCCCCAGACATGCAGAGAAATCATTTCCCTGTCTTAAGCTACTGTGCAGCCTGTCACCCCCCACCCCCAATTGCGGCCTCATTGACTGTCTGTAGCAGACATTTTTAGCCTCCCCTCTCCCTTGCTAGGACAGAGCACCCACAGTTAGTTCTTTTTAAAGACAAGAGACATGTACAGGGACCCATGTTCACAGCATTTTTTCCTATTGCTGCCAGTGGGGGAAATGCAGTGAATGAACATGGGTCCCTGCTTATACACTCAGTATTGAAATGACAGACCACTGTATCAAACAGAACAGCTATGGTCTTGTGGCTTAAGTGGTGGCTTGTGAATAAACAAACACAAGGGCTATTCCTGTTCCTGGGTTTTATACCACAGGTTTCCTGTGAGAGACTGAGCAAGTCAATTAATCTCCCCAGGCCTCTGTGTACCATCCATAAAAACAGACAGGGATGAATTTATGAGACCTGACAATGGACTAATGCTTGCCTACTTCAGAGAATTTATAAGGCACTGGGACACAGGGGGCAGTAAGGAGGAGAATGTATTATTATTATTATTATTATTATTATTATTAGCCTGATGTTGGCACCTACAGGCCCCAGGGCTCTGCCATGCAATAATCCATTGGACAACTGCGTTGCAAAAACTCTCCGTGCATTTACAGAGTCTACAAGATTAGGTTGCATGTCTTAATGAAGAATCCCCAGCATTTTGATTCCTCTTAGTGAATGTTTCTCTTTTAAATACAGAAATCCTTTTAAAAACTTGTTACTGATAGAGGAATGCTCTGAGACATGGGAACTGGAGTCTGATTTTCTGTTTCAGTTGCCGAATAGATTAAATCACAGGCTAATGCTCAACAATCAGAGAGTGGTGGTTTTGTGCTGTAGCACTGATAATGCATGTATTGGATTGCATCTGTGGGTCTTAGGATGAGTCAGAAGGATTTCATTAGATGTATCAAAGCATTTTCACATTTCAGTTGATTTGTATTCTCCTTTCCCTTGCTGCAAGAGAAGGGTTTGTATGTGGTGGCGTGTTATGCTTCGTACTAAGTGATCCCTATAGGGAGGACCATTTGAAAGATGCATTTCCCTCCCCCCAGTACCCTCCTCCAGTGCGCCACCGCACCCCCATATATGGATTTGTGGCTTCTGAATGCTTCTGGGAAACAAAGCCCAGTACTCTGGTGGTGTGTGTGTCCACCGAGCTCGCTGGAGTGGCATCAAGAATGACATTAACATTAATGCAACATGATCAGAGCAGTGCTAAATTTTATTATAAATAAAAATAAATAAATAAATAAATGCTCCTAGCGAAACGCATTTTAAATGCATTTCAAACCACTCTGGGGTTTCTGTGCAAGCTCAGATTGATTGGAAGGCCTGAGTTTCCAGCGCCCACGATTTAATCAAGAATCTAGCAATTTGAAAGGCTTCTAGACTCCCGAAGACACATGGTAAACCATGATAATTTCAGCTTTCAATTTGAAATGTAAGTTTTTAGTCTCCATGGTGGCATATGAAAGCTTCAAGGTCTGGGGAATCTGTGGCCCAAGGGCCAAATCCAGTCTCTGCCTGTTTGTCATTTGGCTCCTTTCCAGTTCCTGGATCTGGCCTATCGATCCAGTTCCTACCCTCGAGCCCTGAAAGAGTGAGCTTATGAGAAGGGAGCAGAGATGAGGACGAACACTCAAGGATCAGGGATGGATTCATGGCACAGACAGACAGGATTGGCCTTAAAATTTGTGGGGCTCTGGGCGAAGATAAAATGTAGAGCACCTGGTGATCCCACCCCCTCCGGGGGTACTGTCTCTACGGGACACTAGAGGTGGTTGGGTTTGGGCCCCCACTGGGAGAGAGTGGATGCCCATGTTCTGCCCAGATGAAATCAGGAGCCACTTTGGGGCCTTTGGAAGTAGAGGAAAGAGTGGGTTCAAGGGCATTCACCCCAGGCTGTCTTATGATAAGGCTGGCATTGGGCATGGATCCATGATCTGCACCCTCCCCTTGTTTCCCCCACCTTGAGCACAGCTGTTAAGTGTCCCACCCCAAACTCCTATGCAGTGCATCAAGCTTTCCTAATTTTCAAAGTGAACCATAGGAGAGAAAAGGTTTCCCACATCCAACCAAAAGCCAGGCTTAGAACTTAGAAAGCAATTAAAAAATAAAATAAAATAAAAACATCCCAAATTTGTCCTTTAAAAAAATCAGTTGTGTGATTTTTTTTGATTTTTTTAAATTTTAAATTAATTTTATTTTAAGAGACCAAACTCATGTTTTTTGAACATTTTGGGATGTGCAGGAGCCTTGCCCCAATTTCAGTGGGGTTTTTAATGATTTTACTTTGAAATCCATGAAAAATATGCATGGTTTAGTTTCAAAACCATATGAAACTCACTGGTTGCAAACAGTATTGCTTTCAGCTTAGGGGTTTTCTGGAACGAATGCTCAAAGCAAAACCCTGGTTGTACAAATCCTCTGAAGCCAAAATGTGTGGCCCATAAGGAGTTCCGTGAACTCCTGCAGTTAAAAGCTGCTGAGTTTCTTATGATTCTTGTTTTCATACTGATTATCCTCCTGATCTGTGTTAGAATGGTGCAAGTTTGCTATGGGAGGCTACAGTGCAGAGACGTATTGCATGGGGTTGTAGATTAGATGCTTGTGCATTAGCACAGTGGCCTAGTCTGCAAGAGCAGTGTTCCGTGTGCAATTTGGGATGAAAAGAAACATGCAGCAGGTGTGTCAGCTACATGCTCTGGGGGAGGTGGCACTGCTGGGGTCAGGTTGGGGCACAGAACTGACATGCACACGGTCAGCGACCACTACCCCGCCTTCCCCCAGTGGGGGAATGGAACCAATGCATGGCTGGGCAGTGCGCTCCCAGCTCCAAGCGATGACAGGTAATCATGGCAGCTGGCAATGGTGGCCCCCATGCCACAGTGGGGATGGCAGCCCAACCACGCGGACTAGCTCTGGCTCACGATGGCCTATCTGGGCTGCCCTTGGCCCAGGCTGTAGGCCTGGATTCATCTGGAGGACCACATTCGGGCCAGCTGAGCTACCTACTCGGGATGGGGCAGCAGTGGGTCCACGTCTGGCGGCACACAAGGTGATGGTGAGTCCCCGGCTATAGTGGGCTCTTGTCACTTTTGGTTTCACCCTTGGAGAGATGAGACTAATTGCTGCTGTACTGAGCAGTTGACGGCATTGTATCTTGGGAGGCAGAGTGCTGCTCAATGCAGCATGCTTCCAGATCCTGCAGGAAGGCAGCATATTGGGAAGTAGATAATACTGGTTTGTTACAATACTTTGTAACATGTTGCAGAATATAACAGTAGGAAGAAGTTGGTGCCCACAGCGTAGCAGTGACTGCTTTGTACAGTCTGTGTCTTCTTTAAAACCAGTTTTGTCACCCCATTCTGCCAATAGAGAGAGGATTTTCTTCTCTCCATCCTCCCATTATCCAGGGTAATGGCTAGAATTTTCTTCAGAGGGGGCAGAGTGATGAGACTCTCCCACCATGTTGCGTCTTTTCAGATGGATGGACTGCCCCAGTTCTGCCTGCTTCTGCCCACTTCACCCCCAGGTGGCCCACCAGTTATTGAAGTAGAGCAGGCTGTGCCTGCTCTGGTGCAACTCTTCTGGAGCACTTCCAATGGAGTGAGCACCAGACTGCCAATTATTAAAGGTTTGGGGTTATGGAGGGCTAAGGCTCCAAGCTCGCACTATGGAGGACCGGCTAGTGGAACGCTTTGAGGAGCTCCAAGCAAGGGAGTGCAAGGCAGAGGTGAATGCAGAGTACCTCTGCACCAAGAAGGAGGACTTTGAACTTTACCGCCAGTCGGTTGAAAAATGGAAGGCGTCCTTGACGGGGGCCCTGGATGTTTGTTTGTTTGTTTATTTATGTATTTATTTATTTATTTAGACATTTGTACCCCGCCCCTCCTGTACACAGCTCGTGGCAGCTTCCAACAATAAAACATCAAATAATAAAAAAACAATTTAAAACAATCAACGTTAAATACTTTTAAAAACAGGGCCAGAGAAACAGCTTTGACAGCTCCCCCCCTCCCCAAAGGCCTGGGCCAACAGCCAGGTCTTACAATACCACCGGAATGTTAACAGGCTTGGGGCCAGGCGGACTTCCTCTGGAAGGGAGTTCCAAAGGCGTGGCGCGGCCACCGAGAATGGCCTCTCCATTGTGGCCCCCCGCTTTACACGGGGGACCTCCAAGAAGGCACCCCAGGCCGACTGCAGGAGCCGCCCTGGGGCGCAGAGGCCGAGGCGATCCCTGAGGTATGAGAGGCCCAGACCATAAAGGGCCTTATAGATCAACACTAAAACCTTGAACCTGGCTCGGCATGCTATTGGAAGCCAGTGCAGAGTCCAGAGCACAGGGTGTAATATGCTCCCGATGGCCCGTCCCCGTAAGGAGACGCCGCATTCTGCACTAGCTGCAGCCTCCGAACCAGGCACAAGGGAAGCCCCACGTAGAGCGCATTACAGTAGTTCAGCCTTGAGGTGACGAAGGCATGGATGAGGGAGGCCAGGTCCGGGCTTGGTAACATGGGTACAAGGTGGAGGAGGGCATGCTGCCCACCCCTGGGGCCCGCGCACCCCTTTCTCCTTTCCCCCACGTTCCGGGGGACAGGCCCACAGACTCCTAATTTATTTTCCTTTCTTTGTGTGTGTGTGTATATATATATATTAATGTTTGTTTTTTGTTTTATAAAGTTATGTATGTTGTTTAAAAAGTTTTTATAAAAGTTATATTTGTTGTTACCAGCTTCGTTTTTTACTGTCCAATCTTTTATCCCTCTGTGCTGCTTCTGGCAGGTGGCAGAATCTTTGTATATACAGCTTATCAGATTCCTACCTGACAGCAGCACATGTAGCCCCAAGATGTGCCAACAGGGTCTCAACTTGCAGACAACCCCCCAAGACGGGCAGGGCTTGTGTCTGTGTGGGTGTGCCAGAGAGAGAGAGAAGCTGTGGCAGTCTGGAAGAGGCATAAGCAGGCATCGGCAGGTGCAGTGCCCGCTCTCACAGACAGATCACCACATGGGGAAGCCAAGTTGTGATATATAATACGTGGTTACATTTGTCGGTTGGTCACTTTGAAGCTCTCGAGTGGAGAGGTGTGTTCAGCTCGTAGAAAGATCGCCGTGTGTGTGTGTGTGTGTGTGTTTGTTTGTAGACTTGCAGACAGTACCCCAGGTAGAGCTGGCTAGCCAGGGATGATATATTTCCTGTGAGGGGGTTCCAGAGAGAAAGAGAGAGAGGCTCTTTGGCAGCGGGTGGGCAGAGGGGCTGTTTCAGCTGCTGCAGCGGGCATCAACAGGTGGCTGCAGAGGATTAGGCTGGAGGGTGGGCAGGCGGGTGGGCGGCGGGTGGCCACTGGTCAGTCAGGCACAAACAGCAGCAGCACCCAGAGTTCTTGGGACTTGAGTGACTGCTTCTGGATGCAGTGGAATGGAATGACAGCCCCCCATGACTGGAATGATGGTTCCAGGATTTTGATGATGGTTCCTGGGACTGGAGTGGCTGCTTCAGGTACAGTAGAATGACAGCCCATGGGAGTTGAATGATGTCCCAAGAATTAGTGCTTGATTGGGCACACTTCATTCAATCATTCCAATAGGTGGTACAGGGAGGTACAGCTGATACAAGGAGGCACACAGGCAGGGGTACATAATTCCATTGTGTCTTATTCTGGTAGGTTTGCTGCTGGATGTGGGCACTGAGCATGAGAACAGATGAGATCTCTCGCTGGTTCTGGCAGGTGGCAGCTTGAGCTGCATACACCTCTCCCCCTCCACCCTCATCTCTCTTGTTCTAGCAGGGAGCCTCTCTCTCTCTTCCCCTCCCCCCCCTCTGGCCATATACTGCAGGTGACAGCATGGGTGGGATAGTGTCTGTCTCTCCTTACAACAGTGGGAAAAAAAATTTTTTCTCTCTCTCTCTCGCCACAGGCAGCAGGTTTCTACCTTGTAAATAAAGGTTCTTTGAGCTGGCTCTCATCATTCTCACCATGTCACCCTGCGTTCCATCCCTGTGTGGACTTGTCTTATATCCCTAGAAAGGGTTAGATGGGAGTGTCATTCTGAAAGGGAGAGTGCTTCTTAGCCTAGAGAGGAACTCGAGGGCATCAGGACAGACATGCCATGGTGGTAGACAGTTGCTTTGAGCACGAGCAGAAGGTTGCTAACTCATAAAGAAAAGGTGGAATGACAGCTTCCTGTGAGTGAAATGATGGACCCAGAACCCTGATGGGTGGGTCCTGGGGCTGGAGTGGCAGCTTCTGGATGCAGTGGTATGATAGCCCTCCCTGCCTGGAACGTAGGCCCCAGAACCCCGATGGTGGGTCCTGGGGCTGGAGTGGATGTCTGCTTCTTGGTGCCGTGGAATGACAGCTCTCCATGAGCAGAATGACGGCCCCAGAACCCTGAGGGTGGGTCCTGGGACTAGAGTGGCAGCTTCTGGATGACGTGGATGGACAGCCCTCCCTGCCTGGAATGTAGGCCCCAGAATCCTGAGGGTGGGTCCTGGGACTAGAGTGGCAGCTTCTGGATGACATGGATGGACAGCCCTCCCTGCCTGGAATGTAGGCCCCAGAACCCTGACGGTGGGTCCTGGGGCTAGAGTGGCAGCTTCTGGATGATGTGGATAGACAGTCCTCCCTGCCTGGAATGTAGGCCCCAGAACCCCGACACTGGGTCCTGGGGCTGGAGTGGCTGGCTGCTGCTTGATGCCATGGAATGACAGCACCTTTTGAGTGGAATGATGGCCCCAGAACCCTGATGGTGGGTCCTGGGGCTGGAGTGACTGGAGAACTTTGAAGACCAAAGTGGAGAAGGGTTCCATGTGAACAGCCATTGAACATGGGTCAGTCGGTCCTAAGAGATAGGTGAGCGCCAGTCACGGCCAGGAACAGTCTCAGCACAAAGACCATGTGAGCCAGGATCTCCCATTCTGCCCCATTGTAATGTTCACTCAGCCCCCAGCTTCTGGCGCACTCATCCGAGATATGGCTGTCTACAAGGTTGAGGAGGAAATGGTTGACGTGCAGTACCAGCAGCAGCAGACATTGGATTGCCAGGGCACAGTAGCTGCACCTGTAGCTGCACCCTGCTTGGCCGGGTGTTGCAGACTGGCTGGCATTGGTGGAGCAGTGACAAAGGCCCAGCCAGGGCTTGGTGACTGGCACCCCTGCTTGGCCAGGCATTGCAGGCTTGGGTGGTTCTAAACCAAACTCAAGAAGCTCTATTGCAAATTGGGCAATCCTTGCCCAGTGGTGAATCTCGTGTTCACCCAGCCCCAGGCCGCTGGCGCACTCATCTAAGCTATGGCTGTCTACAAGATTGAGGAGCAAATGGCTGAAGTCTATTAACAGCAGCAGCAGCAAATATTGAATTTCCCGGGCACAGAACCCATGGCACTGACAGCAGAGGTGGCACTGGCAGCAGCAGCGGACATTTGATTGCCTGGGCACAGAACCCATGGCACAGACAGCAGAGGAAGCATTGGCAGCAGCAGAAGACATTGGATTATTCGGGCACAGAACCCGTGGAACAGCAGAGATGGCAGCAGCAGGATTTGCCTGTGCGCAGCACCCATGGAGTCAGGATGGTAGGATTTGCAAGGGAAGAGCTCCCATACAGCAGCAGATGGCAGCAGCAGGGTTGCGTGGGCACATTTGGATTGGCCAGGGCAGAGCACCCATGGACCAGTAGACAGCAGCAGCACGATTACCAGGTCAGTGGGGCACATGACCCAGGGTTGCCAGGGCAGGCATACAGGCACCTTGGCATGGCCAGAAGGCAGGCTGAGGCAGGGTTTGAGCTAGGCCACCTGGGCGGGTGGGCAGACAGGCAGCGTGGCATGAGAGGCAGGCAGACTGAGGCAGGGTTCGAGCTTTGCAACCTGGGCAGACAGGCAGCGTGGCATGAGAGGCAGGCAGACTGAGGCAGGGTTCGAGCTTTGCAACCTGGGCAGACAGACAGGCAGCATGGCATGAAAGGCAGTAGGGTGGGACCTTGGCAGGGCACTCGGATAGGCTGGAGAAGACTGTGCAGAGAGAGAGAGAGAGAGCCAGTCAGATTGGCATGCCGAGATCATCTAGACAGAGGCCGGCTGGCAGTATACAGTTTCCCAGTACCACCCTGCGTCATGAGGTCAATCAGATAAGCTGCCCAAAGCCATATAGTATGAGAGAGAGGAGGGAGGGACAACATCTCTGTGCAGCAGCAGCCCAGATTGAGGAGGAGCCCCGTCCCAAGACTGCCCCTGGCATGGGATGGCGTGTGCCACTGCACCATCAATCAGTGTCCAGGGGCAGCTCAGGGAATCCCAGCAGTGGAAGGTTCACCTTGATGAGCAGCAACTGCTTCACCAACTTGGCCCCCAGTCTCAGGCAGTGCGGAGAGCAAATGTCCCCTGCCATGGAGAACACCTGCTCGCTGGGGATACTGGTTGGTGGGTAGGACAACAGACCCTTGGCCACTTTGGACAGGGCCCACCACATGTTAGTCTTGCCAGCCCAGTAGGCCAAGGGATCGCTGCTGGAATCGATGCATGGCTCCTCTTCCAGGTAGGTCTCCACTGCTGCTGAGGCGCCGTCGTACTCCCTCACGTAACTCTGCCTGGGCACCACCTCCACCAACACCCTCAGCCACGCTGCTTGCCCTATTGTGCAAGACCCCATGTTCCCCAGAGTGGCCTGATCATAGGAGCTGCTGCTGCTGGCAATAGGGGTGCTGCTGCTCCTCGGCTTGCTGCTGGTGCTGCTACCGCTAGGGTTGTGGGCAGGGATAGACCCCGCCTGCTGAAAGGGTTGGTTTCTCCCACTCCTACCATCCCCAGGGGTGTCCTGCTGCTGCTGCACATTCTCAAGAGCCCGCTCTGCCTGCCAGACCCTCTCCACCAGCTCACCCTTCCAGTGCCCATAGAGTGCTCTCTGGCATACCACGCTGCCCTTGACTCTGGGGTCCAGCATGGTTGCAAGACATCTTCCCTGTGCTGCAGAAGCTCATCAAATGGTGCCTTCAGCCCTGCCTTCAGCTGGTGCACCAGGTCAGCTGCCTCATTGTCCAGCTTCCTGCCCTCAGGGCCAGACTCCTGTCCCTGGAGAATCTCGTCCAGCCTCCTGAGGAGACTCTGCACCAGAGGGGTCACCTGGCTGATGGTGGCCATGGATGAGCTCACGGTCTCCATCATGGCCAGGAACAGTCTCAAAACGAAGACCGTGTGCACCAGGATCTCCCATTCTGCCCCATTGTACCCTGGAGGTGCGCCGTTGTCCATGACCAGTTGCACCTGATGCAAGGTGGCTTTCTGCTCAAGAAGCTGCTTGAGCATCAGGAGGGTCGAATTCCACTGTGTGGACACATCCTGCACCAGCTGGTGCACTGGGGAGCCTTTCTCGGCCAGCTTCGCCCGGAGGAGGTCGCTGCCCTTCACACTCCGGTTAAAGATACCAGCCAGCTTCTTCCCGCACTTGATCAGGGAGCTAAGGGTGCCTGCCCCAATTCCCTTCTCCCTCAAGCCGAGTGTCCCTGACCACAAGGTGAAGGGTGTGTGCTGCGCAGGGGATGCTCGTGAAGCCCCCCTCGTGGACTGCCCTCAGTATATTGGCCACATTATCGGTCACCACACACTCTTTAGTGAAGGGTGCGCCTGTCATGACCCACTCCCTCACTATGGCCGTCAGGGCTGCCTCTATGTTCTGGGACGTGTGGGGGCCGTCCATGACTTCCACTTGAAGCATGGCCCACCTATACCCTACTTCGGGACCCCTCCTGCCAATGCAAAATGGTCCTGCCACCAGTGCGCCGTCACTGCCAGGTAGGCATGCTGCGCATTTCGACTAGACCACAGGTTGGTGGTGAAGTGGATGGCGGCACCCCCAACCCCTGCAAGCTGCTCCCTCACCTGCTCCTTTAACTCAGAGTGGTGCACGAGGGCAGCTTAAACTGTGGGGCCAGGAAGACAATCAGGCACCTGAGCCTCATGTCCCCGACCATGGAGAAGGGCTGCCCATCCAGGGTGATCATTTCCCCCAACATGCACGTGGCTTTCACTTGAAAGCCACACCGCCCTCCACGTCCTGCAGCTGCCCTCACCCCAGCTCCTCCATGGTGAACTGAAGCTTCTGCTGCTGCTCCTGCTCCCCCCTAGCAGGAATACTGCTCCTGCTGCTAGAGGCAGGATGCTTGCCTGCTGATGGAGGTGGACGACTGGCCACTGCAGTCCGGAACCCACTGGCGTCCACTGCCCCTCCCTGCCCGCTTAGCAGCACAGCGCTGTGGCATGCTTTAAGGTGTCTCACCATGGCAGTTGTGCCAAGGTTGGTGAACACCTGCCCACGCTTCACCACCTTCTGGCACAAAGTGCACTTCACCTCCCTGGGATCATTCACCCGCACCAACTGAAAATGCATCCAGATGGAGGATTTTTTGCCCCCTCCTGCCTTCTGACCCACACTGGGTGATGCACTGCTGCTAGCACTGCTGGGAGGGGCAGAACATGGTGGCAACACAGCTCTTGGAGGGACAGCCATCGCCTCAGCACCAAACATATCCTCCACAGGACTAGTGTCTGCCTCGCTGTCCCTAATCTGAGTGATGTCCCACGAAGGGGAGTATTGGGACCCTGAAGCTGATGGAATGCCCACCATACTTCTGTTGCTGTTGTTGCTGCTGCTGCTCTCTCTGCTGCCATTGCCCAGGGATCAGGCCCTGCCTCTAGCAGCCGGGGTGGGATCCACCAGCACTGAACTGCTGGGGATCACCTCAACAATGGGGGACATGTTTAGTGGCCCTTGAGGAACATCCGACCCCAAAGCACCTGCTCCTGCAGCCACAGCAGAGACAGCCGCAGCCTCCTGCACTGCAGGCCTTCTAGTGCCCTGCATGGCAGTGGAGGATGTTGGCAGGAGGTGCTGCCGAACCACCGCCCAGCTAGTGCCGCTCCTGGGAGCCTCGGAAGCCTATCTCCCAAAATCAGGCCTGTGGAGTTTGGGGCATGGTGATGGCCTCGGGGTGCTACCAGTCCACTGGCACGGCTCCTACCACCTCTGACACGTGCCCCATTGCCCGCCTTATGGGCAGTAGACCGGCCTCTCCTGCTTCCCTTTTCCATGTCTTCCAACCCAAGGAATGCACTTGTAAATTTTATATATATTCAAATTTATTTATTCAATTTTTTCATCTAATATTTTATTAGATGAAAATAAAATCCATACACACACACACACACACACACACACACACACACACACACACACACACACACACACACACACACACACACACACTTTAACTACTATTAACTATTCTAAAATCTGTGGAACTAAATGGAATATTATATCTACAAAGGCCTGTCCTACAAACACACTCTAAAATATTATAACTGAATAACTACTATACACTAACACTATCTCTATCTCTATAACTAAGCTAACTCCTACAACTATCTATCTATAGTAACTATCTAACATCTATCTATATATACACACAGGGATGGGGGGGAGGGGGGACACAGGCAGCTCACAACAAACAACACAGGGAGGGGTACAAAACTGAAATGAAACCTAAATCAATCTAATCCTACTCTAAATAAATCCAAAAACAGGGGAAGGGAATCAGGGATGGAATATATAGTGGGAGGAGGGGAGGAGTCAATGGAGGATAGGGAGAAGGAACACAGGGAGGGTTAAAAAATAAAAATAACACCTACATCTATCTAATCAAATCTAAATAAATGAAACTAGGGAGGTAAATGTGTGGGATGGGTGAAATAGGAGGAGGATGGCAATGGATTAGGAATAGGAATGAACATGAGCTGCTAGGAGAGGGAGACTTCTGAAAATGCCTACTGTCAGGAACAGTGGCTAGCTCAGAAGGTGTTGGAAGGGGGGGAAGGGCAATGACTTTTGTTACTTGCTGCGCCCGCCTTACCACATTGGCTCTGTGCAGCCTAGCCCCCTGTCCCGCATGTCCAATTGCAGACTGCGAAGCCAGTGGTCTGAGGAGAAAAGGGATGGTGATTGGGCAGGCTGGCTGATACGCCAAGCCTCTCCACCCCTGGTGCCAGGAGGAAGTCTGCTCCTCAGCTGCCCCCCGCCCGCGGGGGTGGGCAAACGCGGTTTGGATGTTCAGAGTTTGGATCGAACTCTGTCTGTTCGGACGTCCAAACTGAATGTCCAAACTGAAATCTCGAACGACCGAACAGCTTGGTCGTGTTCGGATGAGTTTGGGGACATGAAAAACGTCTTTCCAGGGCCAAAAATTAGGTTTCGGTTTCGATTTCGTTTGGGTTTCGCTATTTTTAAATGTTCGGCCAAGTTCGGCCAAACCGAACTTGGCTGAACTGAACCATCAAACCCGAACTCGGGTTTCGAACCGAACGACCGAACATCTGAATCGCGTTCTGTTCACCCATTCTGTTCCCCCCCCCGGCTGGGCCTTCCAGTCACATTTTTCCCGCCCAAACTCATCCAAACTCACCTGAAGGCGGCTGATCTGTTCAGTCGTTTTCGAGTTAGGTTCAGTCGGTTCTGGTTCGGTAATTCGGTTTGGTCGTCCGAATGGACTGAGTTCGGGCCAAACTCCCAAACTGTGTTCGCACATCCCTACTGGTATATAGCCTGTTCATATCCTCACTGCCTATCCATCTGCCTCTTCTTCTTCTCTGCCTTGCTTAGTTGGTTTGCACCTGTGCTGTGTCCATCTTACCTACCTACCTGCCTTGCTTGCTTGCTTGCTTCCTTTCCCCCTACGTCTAAGTTTTCTAACTGTCCCCTGTCTTTAATGACTGAGCTACGCAGATCTGTGGCCTATTGTTAGGCCTCCACCCAGGAACATAACTGGAGACCTCTAGAGCTAAAGATGTGAGTCTTTAAAGCTTGAGTTAAGTTCTAAAAGCAAAGGCTCCATAGATGAACTACTACAGATAGGGTTGCCACTTCTCCAAGGGAAGAAAACTATCCAGTAGGGATGGGACTTTTGGTTTCGGTTTTAACTGAAGTGGCTCTTTTGGTTAAAACGGAGAGATCTGAGAATTGGACCCATCTCAGTTCTCGGATCTTCTGTTCCCACTGAAGTCAATGGGAAGAGAGGGAAACCTTCTCCACATTCCACCCCAGGCCTTGGAGGGTGGGGATCCATTAGCCCTAACACCCCCACCCACCGGGACTCAGCTTTACCCACCCTAAACCCCCAGGGCCCCTGTACTTTACTTACTGTTGCCAGTCTGGTCCGCAGGGTGGGGGTCATGGCCACTGGCTGGGTCGCCAGCTGGACTGCCAGCTCCACTTCTGATTTCTGGGCCATCTCCGCTGCTGACTGTTGTTGGGAGCTGGCTCTGCTGCCAGGCTGCCGGGTCTTCTCTGCTGCAGGGCAGCGGAGAAGGCCCAGCGGCCTGGCAGCAGAGCCAGCTCCTGCCAACAGTCAGTAGCAGAGGAGGCCTGGCCACTGGCAGCAGAACCAGCTCCTCTGCTGGGCATCCGGGCTTTCTCTTCCTCCTTCTTACAGGTCCGGAGCTTGAAGATCATCAGTGGCGCAGCGCACATACATAAAATAGCAGCTGAGGCCATTCTGGGCCCTAATATAATATTGCGCCAGCAGCGTCAGTGCCATTTTGGAAGAGGGCAGCTGTTCTGTGCAAGAGGGCAGCTGATCTGCTCTGCCCTGCAGTGGAGAGAGCCCAGTGGTCTGGCAGTGGAGCCAGCTCCTGACATGTCAGTAGCAGAGGAGGTCTGGCTGCTGGTAGTGGAGCTGGCAGCCCAGCTGGTAGCCGTGAGCCCAACCCTCCAGACCAGACCAGCAAGAGTAAGTCAAGTACAGGGGCCACGGGACTTGGGGTGGGTAAAGCTGGGCCCCGGCGGGTGGGGGTGTTAGGGGTAATAGATTCCCACCCCCACCCCCTTCTGAGGCTGGGAGTGGGGTGTGTGGAGAAGGTTCCTTTCTCTTCCCATTGATGTCAATGGGAGAATTTCCCATTGACTTCAGTGGGAACAGAAGATTTGAGAACTGGGAACTGAGATGGGCCTAATTCTCAGATCTCTCTGTTTTAACCGCAAGAGACACTTTTGGCCTCTTTCAGTTGAAACCAAAAGTCCCATCCCTACAAACAATCCATGCACAATGGGGCTTCCAGGACTAGGAGGCTCAGCCTGCTCCTCACAGCTGCCTTACAAGCTGTGGGTCGCCTGGATCATCTTCTGCACCTTTTGCTTCTGCTTCTTTTGATCATGTTACTTCAGCTTCCCCTAGCCCTGCCTGCTGCCACCTGCTAGGGAGTCATTCTGGTTCTGTGGCTTTTTGTGGCTGCTTCTCCCCTCCTTTCTCCCTTCATGGGATGTGGAGACCAAAGGCTGGACACCAATAGGGTAAATGAGGAGCAGAGCCAGGCACTGCAGTTACTGCTACAGGAATCAACTACTCATCCTGCTGCCAGTTTCTTTTCACTTCCTTTCTTGTCCCTGTAGCCAAAGCAGGAACTTGCCCAGGGCAGCCAGGTCTGGCTGATGCCACGCAGCACCTTCTCTCATTCCTCCAGCACATACAAAGGCAAATCAAATAGGTGGTAGCTGACCGGAGTTCAACTTAAGCTGGTAATTCTCCGGATCAGAGATGATGCATGACTACCTTGAGATTCAGGGTCAAGCCCTAAGAGGTGGTAACTCTAGTTACAAACACACTTCTACTCTGTGGATCAGATGCATAGTAGGCCTCATAATTCCCAGCCCTGCCATAGAAATGACCTCCTTCTGTTGCATAGAGAAAACTTGTCCCAAGTGTTTGATGACCACTTGTTTAAAATGTTGGATGGGCCCTCGCTGCATGTGGTGTGTGTGCCATACAGCTGGAACTCTAGCGACTGAACTTGGCATCTCCAGAGCTAATGACCTGAGTCTTTACAGCTGGTGCTATAAGGTCAGGAGTCTCTAAAGGGTCTGTTACATCTTTTATTGTCTGCAGATCAGACATGGTGTAGGACCTCTATAGATAGCCCTCTCCCTCATTTAGCTTATGCTGGGGTACAGCAAGATTCTAACCACAGATGTGCCGCTTCCTACAGTTTGAGGCGTGTTGTTCACATTTTTGATCTTTGAACTTTTTAAAGTTAGAGAATGTGTCTAAGAATCACGCTTCCTTCCAGCTTGCCATCGACTCAATAAATGACTTAGGGCAATTTCACCGCTCCTCTGTCCCTGTTGATGGAATTTGGGATTTAAAAGGCAAAATACCTACATCCTAGGGACATTAATGAAATCAATGAAAGGTTTTGTAAAGTGCTTCTGACTCTGTGGATGGGAGGTGCTGCAAAAATGCAAGATATTACCAGCTGAAGTCAAATGGAAGGTGATAATGCTGGTTACACAATTCCAAGACAGAACCTTCTTGAGCAGTCACCTTGTAGCCCAGTATAAATAACAATTATTTATATCCCAACTCTGATCTCCCTTACAGCCACGTAAAACGTCTGATGCCAGTGGTGTCACTCCCATGCTACGACCATGTGATATCTGAATCAGGCCCTGTATCTATATTAGATACATATTTATATTCCATGAAAATCTCTCCCTGTAGGACACACAACCCAAGATGAATTGTATGAATCCGTCTCCCATCCTCCACTCAGGAAATTACCATCTACAAGGGCACCCTGTCAAAAAGAAGGAGAGAGTTTATACTGATATGCAAGTTACATTTAAGAAGAAGTGAAAATCTCAGTCGGCATAAGGCAGACTCTACAGCAAGCTGTCAGAATGTTGCAGTCTTTAATAATCATATACATATTCAGCAAGCATCGCTGTGCAATCCACATCATAGTCACTCAGCTTACACATGTTTAGGACTTGGAAACAGTAAAGCAACTTGTTAAAGCTAAAAAAATGTAAATTGCAAACTAGATTTACCATTGCTTTTGTGCCAGTCAGAAGAGTGCTCTTTAGAAATGCGGAAGTAGAATGCATGCCAGTAGGTGGCGCTCATGAATATCTAGCATTCTCCTTGAGTTTGGAAGGGCCAATAAAGTTGTTGTTGTGTTTGTCAAAATGACTGGCCTGTGTACATGGAGCTATTCAAAGCGTCCAACTGGCAATGCAAAGCAAACTTAAGCATGGTTTAATTTTTTCTGGGAGGCTTGGCTGGGGAACATGCTGAGGGTTACCCTACATCCCCTTTAAAAGAGGACGCTTATGAAAAATACATGGTCCCAGTGAAGCCCTGCACCATGTATTTTTCCATAAGTGTCCTCTTTTAAAGGGGAGATAGGGTAACCGTAGCTGAGTTGGTGAGTGGGAATGGGTAAAGCTGAACTCTCGTTCTTCTGAAATGCAAGTTCCCACTAAAAATCTGTGTAATTTCCAGGAAAGATATTTTCTTATATGTGCAAAGTGGATGGTGCATTCAAGAAATTAGTATGATTGTCTTGCTTATATGTTCGACAAGAAATATGCAAAATACATAAAAAATACAGGACACACACAATTTCACTTTGGTGTCAGCAAATAGAGACCCATTTGGTTCTCCTGAGTTCCTGTTCTGCTCCCAGGTGGCCAACTTGCCTTTTCCAAAGAGCCTCTGCAAAGCTGCTTGTTCTCCTCAGCTCTGGCTGCCAACCAGTTCTTTCCCAGAGCCCTTTTAGAGCTGCTTGCTTCCTCAACATTCCAGTTGCAATTTCCAGAGTTTCCCTCCTTCTCAGGGCTCTGTTGCCGCCAAAATTCAGCTGTGCAAATAAATTCATGTCCATGAAAGCAAAAAAACCCTATGTCTTTGGGTGCTTTCCAGTGTTACAAAATGTACACTGTTTGCCTCTGGGAAAAACTCTGGGAGGCAAATGCTGCGTGGCTTCTGTTGCGTGGGAAAACAAAGCCATGCAGCGTTGGCACTGAGCATGCGGAGGATGCACTGCTGGAAAATGGAGCTCTGCACCCTCCACGTGATCAGCACCAAAGCTGTGTGGCTTTGTTTTCCCATGTGACCAAAGTTGCACAGTATTTGTTTCTCAGAGTTTCTCGCAGAGGCAAACTTTTGTGATGACAGAACGTGCTCTTTGTTTACCTGTTATCTGTAAACTCCCAACTTACTGCAACCAAGCCAAGAATGTGTACCTGAGTTCCTGCATCCTCATGAATGTTGCATCCCTTGTCTTTCCCTCTGTTCCCCCTTCCCTGTCTCCCCTCCCCCTGTCTTTAGATTGTAAGCTCTTGGGCAGGGACCGTGTCTATCTTATTCTTTGTAATGTGCCAGGTACATCACTGGCACTTTATAAATGCTTATAATAATAATAATAATATAATAATTAATAACTCTGACTCCCAACAATCCCAAATCCTTACCATACTGGGATATAGGGCTGTGCACAGGGTCAAGTATTTGTATTTTTAGTGCTTGCATTTATTTTTATCTTTGCCTGTGTTTACTGCATTTTCCCCATCATTGCCAATGTGGAAAATTCAGTGACCCCAGGTCGTTGGTAATGGGTTATTTTTGCAAAGAAGTGCATTGAGGCTCTGCCAGTTTTGACAGGCCTATAAGTAAAGGAAAATACAGTAAAACTGTTGCTAAGTCTGCTACCAGCATAAGAAGGGGAGGACTGGTTTGGAGGAAGGTGAAGAATATGGTTAGCTTGGTGGGGAGGTTCTTAGCTTGGGGAGGTGGAATGGGGCATGGGTCTGGCTCAGGGGATCACTGGCTTGAGGGGGAGTGAGGCACATGGGCTGGCTTGGGAGAGGGGATAGCAGAACATGGGGCTGGTTTGTGGGGTAAGTTGCTGGTTTGGGGATTGGGGAAATGGAGCATGGGTCTGAATTAGGGGATGTCACTGTCTTGGGGCAGTGGCCACTGGCTTTGGAGGAATGGGGCATGGGACTAGGCTTGGGGATGGTTGTTGGCTTGGGGAGGTGGAATGGGGCATGGTGTTCGCTCTGGAAGGGTCACTGGCTTGAGGAAGAAGAAGGAGGCATGGTTCTGGCTTGGGAGGGTGTGGTTTCCAGCTCAGAGGGGAGTCATTGTCCTGTGGAAAGTGGGATTCTTAGGTGCAAATGCGGCATGGGGCTGGCTGGGGTGTGTGCGCAGGGTGGGGGTGGTCACTGGCTTTGGGATGTGTTTCTAGCTTGGGGAGGGAGGGAATGAGGTTGCCAACGACTTGCCATTTTTCCCTTGCTAGGCTGGGCTCTGGTGGGCTGCAGACTGCAGTTCTGAGACAGCAATGGCCCCTGCAGGTGGGAAAGGCTCTTGCAGGCTCCCCAAGGAGGTGTATGAGAGCAGCACAACTTCAAACTGGATACGTGCTGCAGTTTGGGGAAGTCCAGTTTGACATGTCCGATGTTACCATTTTTTGGAGATGTTGGGTTCACTCAAAACCCGAATACACAGCCCTAGTATTTGTGTTCCAAATATGAAAGCCAAAAAGGTTTTTTTCTGGTTTATTTGAGTTTTATCAAAATCCAAATGCACAGCCCTACTGAGATATTTGGTACTGGTAGCTTGCAGTTCGGATGAAAAATGTGAAACCTGGACAAAGCTGTGATATTAGTAAATGCTTTAGCACACTAGGAGGTACTGCCTTTCTGAAATGAGGATTGGTAGCTTTCTGAAATGGGTAGGGCAGTGGTTCTCAAATGTTATCCTATGGTGCCACGCTCCACAAAGCCAAAATTGTCTGTGCAAGCCCTACAGCCTGTACCGCACTGCTGTGCCGTTCCCATTAAACTGATGTGTCTACTGGGTAGTCGCAGCACAGACACAACAGCAGTGAGACTCGGGAGGGAGTTCCTTTGATTCATCTAGTAATGGCTACTAGTGCAGCATGGGCTTTTCTGGGTGAGGGTAAGGAAGAAAATGGCGAACAGAGCTGGGAGAGGAGAGTGCACATGGTGCTGACCGGGAGACCGATGCACGTGTGCACTGCTGCCTGCATGCTCCTAGTTCTGCTTTTACTCAGCCGCACACACACCACTGCTCTGGGGTGGCCTTCTGCCCAGTATGGGAATCAGTGGGGTAGGGACAATTGGGACAGTGGGGTAGGGACAATTTAGGTTTAATTGGCTGGTTAAGCTGAGTGTATATTTGGTTTTGCTTTCCTCATGAAACAATGGCTCTTGTACAACTTCTGCAACTTTGCAACTCCACCCCCCCCCCCAAAAAAAAAATAAAAGAAAAATACAGTGGGAAAGAGATTTACGTTTTCTACTGTCAAAAGCCTCTCATTTTTGGTACATTTCAGTGGCTTAAAAACAGAGGCAAAAATTCCATCAAAAATTGGTCACTCCCACCCCCTGTAAAATTTGGAAAAGTGCTAGACTCAATAAAGAAAAACAACAGAAATCTCAACCTTCATTTTTTTAAAAAATTACAAAAATGTTCCATTTCATCCATATTTGCACATGTGAAAAATGCAGGCAACTCTAGTTTGGTGCCTGTTGTTACATAGCATTGTGCATGCAATCTTTGCCTTTCTTCCTTGAAAATCTACCCAATATATTCAAATTTATTTATTTTTCAAATTTATATGCCACCCTTCCCACGAAGAGTGGCTTACAATCCATAAAACAAGAATAAAATTAATACAATAAAACACTCCCTCCTTCCCCTCAAAACTCCCTTCCTCCCACAACCCTACCCAATAATCCAACCAACCCTCATCTCTTTTAAATAAAAAAAGGTTTATTCTGCCTCTGGAAGATGCTTGGGCTCAAGTGAACTTCCCGGGGAAGGGAGTTCCATAAAACTGGGGCAGCAACCAAGAATACCCTCCCGCATACCCTTGTCCCTACAGACAAGGGTAACAGATGAAACCTGCAAAAGGGAGCCCCTGGCCAACTGTAGGGGCCGTGATGGAACATGGTAGGACAGACAATCTCTCAGATATATGGGACTGAGGGCTTTAAAGGTCAAACCCAGTCCCACATTGTGGCTGGAATGCTATAGGAAGACAGTGCAGACTTCAGAGTACAGGTGTAATGCACTCCTGGTGACTCGTCCCCAAAAGGAACTGAGCTGCCACATTCTGCGCCAGCTACAGCCTCTGAACAGTCATCAAGGGCAGCCCCATGTAGAGCACATCCGGGGCCACTGGGTGAGGTGGCATCAATAATCTAACTTCAAGGTGATGAAAGCATGGATGACAGTGGCCTGATCTGAGTCAGAAAGAAAAGGCCACAGCCTCCTCACCTGCTGGAGTTGGTGAAAAGTGCTCCTGGCCACCGCCACAACCTGACAATCCAGGCACAGCAAGGGTTCCAGAAGTACTCCAAGGCTCTGAACCTGATTGACCTGAGAGGGCTGACCCCATCAATGACGGGTGTCCCAACACCCTCCAAGGCACAGGACCAGCCACCCATCATCACTTCAGTCTTGTCAGGATCCAGCTTCAATGACTTACTGCCCTGACAGTAGCCAGGTATCAGGTAAGCACCGGGGCCTGGGTTGGATGGAAAAGAGAGGAAGAGCGGAGTATCATCAGCATATTGATGCCACCTCACCCAAGACTTCCAAATGACCTCATCCAGTGGCCTCGGATACACGTTGAACAAGAGGGGAGACAGAATAGAACCCCGCGGGACACCATGGGATTGGTTCTGAGATGATGATGAGCAATCGCCCATCACCACCCACTGTGACCTCCCTGACAGGAAAGCATGGAACCACTCGAGTGGTCCTGTGCACCCATGCCAGGTCCCGCAGTCATGTCAACAACACCTCATGATCACTTGTATCAAAGACCACAAAAAGATATAACAAACCTGACTGAACCTGGTCCAGGCATCCGATAGCATCAAGATGAGTCTGGAGCTGATGGGCAACCACTTGTTCAATAACCTTTCCTAACTGAGGGGAATAAAGAGCTCTGAAGTGTTGGTTCTCGGTAAAATTCCACTGAAGGAATTTCAGAAACTCAAAAAGATCAAAGGAAAAAACTGCACGTCACCTTTTAGAGTCACATAAGCAATGACACTGTCACTGTAAAGAGACTCTCTGTGTTTTACAAGGGCTATTAGGCCTTGTGGGTAATTATCTGAAACTAATACTGGCAGTTTTAGTGCAGGGAAGTTACATGCTGCCTGCAAGCACTCTGACTGGTATTTTGTCCAGAGACTGGAATAGCAAGGTGTTCTGGGGCCAGGTCAAGATTAAAGTGAGTTGGCAGATCTGTAGGAAAGCCCAAAGGGGAGGATAAAAGGAGGATGTTGCTTGCATGGAAAGATGAATGGGAAGATGATCAAAACTTCAGTTTGCAAAACTGAATGGGAAGCTTAGAGTTTCCGACTTCCCTTCTTGACTCTAGCCAGTACACCCAATCTCTATCTTCCATAAGATCTAAAATGACTGAATTCACTCCTGTTAAAAGAACGAGTGATAATATAGCCTCCACACTCAGACATCCTTTCTTTAATTTTTTGCTGCTGCAACACTGCACTTGTCTTGAAAAGACTCGGATGTAGACAGTTCACCCCAAACCTAATTGGAAGAGGATCAGTCTCTCAGCAATGCCAGCTGTCTGCATAACGACGAAAAACACTGATGAAACATTTCTGGATCAAATCCAGACATTCATTTAGGAGAGCACGTGGGGTAGTGCCTTACCAAGATCACTATGCAGCACATTTATGGCTGACGGGCATGTTCTGCTGGCAGGCGCATATCCCCTGAAGCATTCATCAAACAAGGAGAGTTCTCTTAAATGTTATGGGAACTGAGCGGTTCCACAATAAGAACTGGGAACTGGAGAAGAGATTGGATGGGAGGGCTTTTTTTCTTTGTTCTGGAACAAGTATGGAACAAGTTAATGTAGGCAAGCCAAAGTAAAGGGACAGGTACTTAAGGAGGGGATGCACTGAAATAGGCCATTCATTTAGTAGAATGGCTGGCTATGCAATGCTGTAGTCCTGCTAAGTCTATGGGAGGGGCAATGAATAGTCTTGAAATCCTCAGTTCAGGTCCTGGCTCCGTTTAAACAAACAAAGGTAAAGACACTGGGTGGGTGTCATCAGAGGAAGAGAGCAGAAACTGTCCCTGCCTAAGGAACTTGTTGGATGTCACGACTTGTGCTCAGAGCCAGGATGGTCTTTGGCTTAAATGAGAGGGTAGCCTGCTGAAACCACATTCAGTTCTGCCTCCTGTACAGCAGTAACTAAAGCCTTCTGCCTTGTCAGTTCAAAACTATTAACTTTGTCAGGAACCACAAAACCTAGAGTGGCTTCGTTTGAATCATGTATTATTTGATCATTTATTTATACAAAAGTGTGTATCCCGCCCTCTCCTGCCTCTGGCAGCTTGGGGCGGCTAAAAATAAGACAATAAAAACAATAAAATACAATAAAATTATACTAAAAGGTCTCTGAATCTAAAACAGCCCCCCCCCCCAGTCGTCCTCCATCTACCCAATTCCCCCGCCAAAAGCCTGTTGAAAGAGCCAGGTCTTACAATGGCACCTGAAGGAGGGAAGATCCGGGGACAGACTGATTTCTGCTGGAAAGGAGTTCCAAAGCCGTGGTGCCACTACCGAAAATGCCCTCTCCAACGTTGCCCCCCGTTGCACCCAGGGGACTTTAAGAAGGGCGCTCCCAGCCAACTGCAGGGGCCAATCCAGAATCCAGGGAGTGAGGCGGTCCTGAAGATAGGTTGGGCCCAGGCCATTTAGGGCTTATAGGTAAGAACCAACACCTTGAAGAGGGTCTGGAAGGCTATCGGCAGCCAGTGCAGAGAGCGAAGCACAGGCGTTACATGCTTACGGCATCCTGTCCCAGTGAGGAGACGGGACATCGCATTCTGCACCAGCTGCAGTCTCCAAACCGTCACTATGGCTAGCCTCACGTAGAGCATGTTACAATAATCCAGTCTTGAGGTGATGAAGGCATGGACGATGGTGGCCAGGTCTGAGTCTAAGATATATGGCTGAAGCCACTGTACCACATGTAAATGGATAAAGGCACTCCTCACCACAGCTGCCACCTGGATATCCAGGTGGAGCTGCAAATCAAGGCGCACCCCCAGAGTATGAACCTGAGAAACCAGGGTGAGGTGAATCCCATCAATGACAGGGACCTTCACCTCCCAGCTCTCCCCACCAGCATCACCTCTGTCTTGTCGGGATTCAGCTTCAGACAGCTCACCCTCATCTAGTCCTCCACAGCTGCCAAACATCGGGTAAGCAACAAGACTGCAGGGCCTGGATCAGCTGAAAATGAAAGGTATAGTTGGGTGTCATCAGCATATTGATGACACCAAACCCTCTCATGACCTCACCCAATGGCTGCATATTCACATTTAACAGGAGAGGGGATGGAATAGATACTTGCGGGACACCGCACGTGAGGGTCCAGGGGGACAAAGAACAGTCCCCCAGTACTGCCCACTGAGTTCTTTTGACCTGGAAACAGTGGAACCATTCAAGAACAATTCTACCCATCCCAATACGGTCCCGCAAACATAGTGGCTTCCTTTATTGCTATCACATTAGGAAGATCTCCGTAGCCATAGCAACATTGGGCTCACTGAGAGAAATTTGGGGACTTAGTATATCCTGGTAACTTGGATAGAAGGGAAGCTACTTACCATCCTCTCATCATAAGTTTTGAAATAGTTTTCTGGAGACCATAATAATTATTATTACAGGTAGCACATGTGTGCAGTAAAGTACTATTTTACTCGGTGGGGCCGATCTCATGCCCTGCACAAGCCATGTGCAACCTGCATGCAAGTTCATTGAAGGGACAGGGGGTTTAGGATTGTGGCCATTGTATTCATACGTATATGAAGAAACAAAATTCTTGTTTTTTGGAGAGCGGAGTTTGGGGACCTGGCACATTTGTAACCCCAATACATGCCCCCTCTTATCAGGCCTGCATGACATACAGATGAAGAAAACAAATTCCTAAGTGTGCAAACAGCATATTGGATGCAGCCGTTCTCTTCTCTCTGGTTGGGGTCATATTCTGCAAAACTTTGTGCTCATAGTAAACTTAGTGGGACAGGAAGATGATTGTATTCCACAGCCAAGTCCTTAAACTTTGGCAAGCGTTTGTCATTTGTAACACCCAATTCTATTATTTTCATTCTATTTTCATTTTCATTTATTATTTATTTTTTATTTATCTATTTAAATTTGTATCCCACTCTTTCTCTTAGGCTCAGGGTGGCTCACATTTCAGCTTATTAACATTAACAAGTAACATTTAACCATTCACATTAAACTAACTCAACTAGTAATCCTCACAACAACCCTGTGAGGTAGGTTATTTATTTTGAGATCAGCATGATCCTATTATGGTATTCCTTTAAAAAATAAAGGGGGGAACGTTAAAATACAGGGATCAAATTTTGAGCTACAATTATGTCAATGAAATCAATGGGAATCACTCCACAAGGTAACTGAACACAGAATTTGGGGTCTAATTTGCAGGGTCTAATTTGCATAATTAACACCCACCTAATTATGCAAATGTGTAAATTTACATAGAATTTACTCCCCCTGGACAGGAAAGATTCCCATTCTCCACCCCTCCGAGCAGCCATGGAGAAGCATGGCCCCCCATGCTTCTCTCTTCCCCCCCCCGTTTAGCACCCCGCTCGGTCGAGTGGCCGTAGACAAGCATGGCCTCCCAATGCTTCCCCCACCCCACCTCCCCAACCGAGCGTCTACAACCACTCCCCAGAAGTGGTTCCACTGTAGGGAAAGCCAGGCAGACAGTGGAGCAGGCATAGAGAGACTGACTGCATCCACTGCCTTACTGGGGGAGGGGGTGAGCTTAGCCAGCCTGGCCTCCAGGGCCTGTTGCTGCTTGCTGCTGGTGCCACCTATGCCTTATGCATGCACGTGGTGCGACCGGTCCAGAGGCGTGATTATATGGGCGGTGCAAATGAACTGGTTATGAGATGGGGTTTTAAAGACAGTATTCCTGTTAGCAATAACTTCATTAAGAAGAGTTAGTGAAATAGCCACAATAATCTCAGAACCATATTTGCAGATTTTCCAAGATAGAATAGATATTGCTTTACATCCTAAATTCCTACCTAAGATAGTATAAGTAAGACAGTTGTGAGAATGTGGCCATTTTTACACAGGCCTCTCCCAGCCATGAACACGCAGATTTCTGTGTGTTCATGGGTGGGGGAGCCCCGTGTGAATGACACGGTCCATGTGCTCCCGGTGAGTGGGGGTACATGCGTATGCCCACTTAAAATGCATTCCCACTCTCACACCCCTCGTTCCCCATGCACGGAGCAACCAGGGAAAACAGGTGGTTACTCAGCGGATGTGGACGAGAGGGGATGCGTGTGTGGCCATGTGCACACCCCACCCATGTGTGCCCAAGGACCCCCCACCCACCGGAGCCATGTAAAAATGGCCTGTGAGGAGCCACTTGAAGAAGAACAGAAGGTTGCTGCCTTGTAAACAAGGTTCTTCAAGATGGTTCCAACATTTTCACAGCACCCATCCTTCCAGCCCTGCATGGAATTTTTTTCTTATATTCCTAGAAATGGTTGGAAGGAACTGTCATTCTGAGGGGGGAGAGTGCTTTTATTACTAGAGGAGCTCAAGACCATCACATGATCTATTATTTGAATAGGGTGATCATGCACAACTCAGTTGTGAGAATGTTAGGAGCCATCTCAAAGAACTTCTTCACAAGGTAATAACCTTCTGATCACTCACATGGGGAGGAATTGTTTGTAAACAAACAGTTTTAGCTCCCTGTCCCATTGGGTGTCCCACTGCTCCTCCTGCTGCTGCTGCAGCACTACTAACAGGCAGAGGCAGGTGAGGGATGGGGACCAGAGCCAGGGAGGGGAGGCAGAAGAACTTATTGAGGGAGAAGCTGGCTGCAGCCTGCCTCCCAGCCAGGCAAGTGCGGGGCCCCAGCTGGTCTCAGGGCTATGTGCAGCTGCACGTGTGGCACGTGCCTGAGGCCGGCTCTGCCAAGAAGTTCAGCTACATTAGATGAAACATCCCAACATTTAAGTGTTTATCAAAACCAAATGTTGGAAACTTTTTATATATATATATATATATATATATATATATATATATATATATATATATATATGAGCCTCTGCCATCACTAGAAAGAACTAACCAATCTGAGAAGAAACTTTGGAATTTCTTAAACAGAATATATTATTTTTGTTTTGTGTCCCTCTCTCCACCTTACCTTGAAAACATCAGTAGCCAAAACAAGCCTCTCCAAGAGCAGTATTGATGCCAAGGTGTGTTTCTTGGACTATTGTCTTCCTCTGTCCCTGAGTTTCCTGCAACCCTGAAGCTAAGTAGAAGCTTACTCATCACTACAAATAATATCAAAGCACATCAGTTAGCAATGGCTACTGCAGGGGCGGCTGGTGGCTTTTTAGTTTGGAGGGGCAGTAAGGCCGGCGAGCTGGTGGGCGGAGCCAGGGCAACGGTAGGCAGAGCCAGGGCAATGGTAGGTGGAGCCAGGGCATAACCCAGCAGCCAGGAGTTCCCAGGGTTAACATCAGATGGAAGAAAACCCAGTCTAAAATGCACTTCAAGCTTAAAAGGGAAACAGTGGCAAAACCCTGGCACAACCCAGGAGCTCCCAGGGTTAACATTGGATGGAAGAAAACA
>QEPC01006805.1:3336876-3348521 GCA_003113815.1 Sphenodon punctatus
GGCGCTGACTCCGGTGTGTCCGGGCGCTCAAGCCCTGCCGCTCCGGATCCATCAGGCTAGGCTGAGAAAGAGGGGAGGGTTTTTTTTCTTTTAAATTGCCCACATGTCCCCAGTGAGCCAGGAGGACGCGCGGGCAATTTTTTAAAAAAACAAACAGCCCTTAGTTCCCTGCGCTGCCGTTTTCCCCTGCGCTGCTGGGGTGGGGGGGAGCGGCAAGGCAGCAGCATGCTCTTCAAGGCTTGAAGAGCATGCTGCTGCCTTGCCGCTTCCCCCCAGCAGCGCAGGGAAAAGCGGCAGCGCGGGGAACTAAGGAAGGCGCGTGGTGCTTGCCTTTCAGACTGAGCGGAGAGGAGCACGCGCACATGCGCTGCTCCCTACCCAGTCCCCCGACCAAGCTATCTCGCCAGGGCTGTCAGCCCGACCGCCCTGGCGAGATCTTCCATTGCGCCCATTGAGCGCAATGGAAAGCTGTAGTCCCTCCCTCCACAGCACGTCCCATACGTGCTGTGGACAGAGGAGCTCAGCCGCCCCAATCGCGTTTTCCAATAGGAAAACGCTTTGGGCGGCTGAGCTGCTGAACATTTTTGTCCCTTCGGGGACCCCACTCCCTGTCCCAGTGGAGTGGGTGAGTCCCCGAAGGGAGAACAGGTTCAGTGACAGCTACAGCAGCCTTGGCAGCAGCTCAGAGGCTGCTGTAGCTGTCATAAACGTCAGCGCGTTTTTTTTTTTGTTTTTTTTTAAACTGTTAAAGCCGCAGCGGTCCCCCTGCAAGGCTTTGGGGGGCAACGCCCATAACTTCCTGCAGGAGGAGCCGCCCTGGGCTACTGGCCAATAACGGAGGGCTTTCTAATAGCATGCTCTCACTTTTAAATATCTCAAGACAGAGAGGATGTATACTGTATTGACAGTGATCTGTTACTTTACGTGGTCTGTCTTGGCTTTATGGGGAAAAGGTAGGACATTCATAGAGAAATCCAGACAGTGAGGGACAAATGTTCAAAAGGTATGCCGAGAAACACCAGTTTATATTCAGGGACCTGTGTTCACAGTTTTTTCCCCATTGGTGCCATCCAAACGACTTTTAGAGGACATTTTTACAGTTAAGGACATAAGTGCGATCCTGGCTCAGATCAATGGTCCATCTAGCACAGCATCCTGTCTCTAACAGTGGCCAGCTTGGTTGCTCCAGAGGAAGTGCACAGCAAATCATAAGTGATCATGGAGTGATACTTTTACTGCTGTTCACGCCCCTCCACCAGCAGTCAAGAGGTCTTGTCCCCTGACCAGCTTGTCAAGCAGTCATTTATAGACTTGTACAGTAAAACGTATCTGATCTTTTTTTGAGCCCAGCTATACATGAAGGCTAGGTAGAATAACTAGACAGTGCAATGGAAAAGGAAGGGGTTAAATAAGCAGTCATGGGCACAGCCTGTGCATTATTTATTGCATATTTTTGACTTTCAGAACCTTGTCACAATTCATTTGCTTATGATTCTTTGCAGCAGAGAGCAGCTAGCAGGTACAGAACTGCTGCAAGTTTGCCAGAGTGGCATCGACCAATTGCGGCAGCATCACTCAAAGCTTGTGAGTAAAACTTGCCTTGAATGTACCAAAAGGCCACTAGTTCAGTTAATTCAGTTTAGTTTTCTGTTTATCACGTATGTTATTTCAGTAGATCAAAACCCAGACCATACAGGAAGCAAATAGATGATACAATAGAATGCATTGGAAGGGACCTAAAGACGCAGTATGCTGAAGCACAGGGCAGAGGGTGATTTTAGACATGCATGAAATGTGCGGGTTACAACAATCTCCTGTGATCACAAGGACACATCAAAATTCACACAAGTGCTGTTTAGATGCCCCCCGCCCCCCATTGAGCGTGAAAAAAGTCACATGGTACCCGTAAACCTGCATTTTCCCTGTCCTTGCTGCTGGAGAGAAATAGTGAAATTGGATAGGCCCTAAAAGCGGCATGCAAAGCGGATCACTTCTCCAGTCGCCTGCGTATGCTTTCAAAATGGCGATTGGAGCAAATACGATCTCATGCAAATGGCGTTTAGACTTTAATTGTGCATTCTGGAAACCACCCCCCCCCCCCCATGTCAGGGTTTTATAAATCTGGATTAAGATGCAGATGTGCACACGTGAAACACTCCAGAGTCGTTCACATGTGAGTTTCATTCATGTGTTTAATTACATGTTCGCGGGAGATTTAGTCTCATGTAAAAACACTCAGAGTAAAAAAGAAAGTGGAGCATGTATGACTGTTCGCTATAGTTACAATAAAGGAAGAAAGGATATCTTATTGGCAACACAAGCTACGCAAGTTTTGCCAAGTTTATAAAGAGACAGACTTTTCAGATATTTGTCAGGGACATGTGCAAGCTACACAGAAGGAGTTGCACGCTGTGAATGAGGTTTGATACCATGCCCATTTATCACTACTGTCCAAATTAGGTTTTGACTGTGATCTGAGCTTCCTGATTGCTACCACAAGTTTGTGGTCACTGTCAGAAGTAGTGTATAGAGATACACAGTTATACAGTGATATGGTAAATTACTGGCAAATTATCTGAGTCCTAGAACCATAAAGCTGAAAGGAACAGCAGGGGTTATCTATGCTACTAACCTCTGCCATCAAGCAAGATCCACTCCTACATCATCCCTGAGAGATGCCTGTCTAACCTGTTTTTAAAGGTTACCACTGATGGGACAACCTCCCTTGGCAAATTATTCCACTGTCCAGTTGTCCTGGTAGTTAGAAGGTTTAGCTGGAATCCTTTCTCCTTTAACTTAAGCCCGTTCACTCTAATCTTATTCTCGGTCACCAAAGAGAACAACTGAGCAACATTATGTTTATAGCCACCTTTTACATATTTAAAAACTGTTGTTAGACCCCCCCCTTTGTTACAGCTTCCTCAATCAAGGAGCTGCTGAGGTAGAGCACTGGGGCCAATTCCTTGGTTACTTTACTTTACCAAGTTACTTTACCAAGTAACCAAGGAATACTTTACTTTACTTTACTTTACCAAGTAACCAAGGAATTGGCCCCAGTGCTCTACCTCAGCAGCTCCTTGATTGAGGAAGCTGTAACAAAGGGGGGGGTCTAACAACAGTTTTTAAATATGTAAAAGGTGGCTATAAACATAATGTTGCTCAGTTGTTCTCTTTGGTGACCGAGAATAAGATTAGAGTGAACGGGCTTAAGTTAAAGGAGAAAGGATTCCAGCTAAACTAGGCAAAAGAAATAGAGTACCAGGATGTCAGCCTCCACCGACCCTCACCTCGGATCTGGCACTCTAGGGGGCTTCAGGAAGCCGGGCTGGGACAGGAGCCCCATGGGGCCACGCAGCCGCCGAGCTCCAAAGAGTCCAGCAGTCGGGAAACTGGAACGTCATCGGCAGAAACAACCCCGGCAGCGGCACCTACGAATGTCACGGGGCCCCTGGCCATGCCCCCAGCAGCCCCAAACCTTGGAGCATCACCTGTCTCCCTGGAGCCGCCTTGGACCATGCCCCTGACACTGCCACGCCGCTCGGAGTGCCTGCGGGCACGTATGGGGGTGGGGCCTTGAACATAAACACCGGCGCTGCATTCAGAGCGGCACTGGTGATTTCAGAGAAACCGGCCCCCTTGCGCCTGCTCTCGTTTGATTACTGTGTGCCTGAACCTCATAGAAATTCACCCCAGACAGTGTGTGTGTACCTTCCTTCCTGCAATCCCTTTTGAGTGACGCCTGAGCGAGTGGTGAGTGAGAGTGAGCGTGGGTAAGTCCCCCTTTCCTTCCCTTCTAGGGGCCCCTCCCCTGGAGTAGCACAAGAGCGCCTGTGTCCCCGCTTCCTTCCTCCCAGTCCAAGGTGGGTCCCTTCCCTCACAAGATCTCTCTGCACGGTTTTCCCTTGGCCCCTCATATTTCCCTGAGCGTGAGTGTTAGGGTGTGTGGGGGTACCTTGTGGCCTTTCTGGGTCAGGGCGCCCAATGATGGTAGAGGTCTGTTCTCTTTGATTAGAGGTAAAGGCCCACACACTATCCTGATGGACACTGTTGTCCCCCACCTTTTGTGTAGCCTGAGAGAGCCCCTTCCAAGGTGAGAGTGGTTTTCCCTGATTCCCCCCTCCCTGGTGACACAGGAGTACCGAGTTTCAGCCCTAGCTAAAACCAATGCCCCCCTGGCATGGCAAGCACAAAGGTCAGCTATCCAGTCACACCAAAACTGCACCTGTAGCACTCTTACAAACAGCTATCTTGCTTGCTGGGCACTATATAAAAGCCTTCACCTGCTGGTTGGAACACTCCAAACTAACTATAGCTCTGCTATAGGGTACAGAAGACCGATAGGTCAAGGGTTCAAATCTGCATTGTGGTAAGATGAAGTTGTGATTCATTGCATGTATAAGTTTACTTTTGGAAACAAAGTAAAACAGAGTTTTCCTCCTGTGGTACATTCGCTGATGTTTACATTATAGTTTCTTTGCCTATAGGAATCTTGAACCTCCAACCTTACAGTTAGCACCTTAAAGGGGCCCTTATTTTGTGGCTCAGCCTCTCTGCTTTGGGGCAGCTGTGCCAAGAGTCTGAGGTTCTATGCTGTCCTCTGCTTGCCCAAGCTAATTCTAACAGCTGGCTTATCAAATTTATTTATTTATTTATTTACAATATTTTTACCCCACCTCTCCAACAACTAGTAGCTCGAGACGGGTTACAAATATAAAATATTTTAAAAACATACACAACTATAAAAACCAATAAATAAATAAAATATCAAAAAGAGGGTGCCACAAAAATAAGAAAACAAAAAACCCCTCCCCCTTCCCCCCGCTCCCATCCCATCACCCTTGCTGAAGGCCTGGCAGAACAGCCAAGTCTTACAATAATGACAAAAAGAAGTTAGGTCCAGGGCTACCTGGGCCTCTTCTGGAAGGGAGTTCCATAGTCTAGGTGCAGCCACTGAGAATACCCTCTCCATAGTTGCCCCCTGAACAACCCAGGAGAACGCAGGGGCCAATCCAGAACAAAGAGGGTGAGGTGGTCCCGCAGAACCAACACCTTGAACCGGGTCCAGAAGACTATAGTCAGCCATCCCAGTGAGGAGACAGGACACTGCATTCTACACCAGCTGCAGTCTCCAAACCGTCACCAAGGCTAGCCCCACGTAGAGCGCATTGCAATAGTGTAGTTTTGAGGTAATGAAAGCTGGATGATGGTGACCAGGTTGGAGTCTGAGACATACGACCGAAGCCGATGCACCAGATGTAATTGGCAAAAAGCATCTCTTGCCAGAGCCCACATCTGGTCATCCAGGTGGAGCTGCGGGTCGAGGAGCACTCCCAGACTACAAACCTGGGAAACCAGTGGCGGGTGAACCCTGTTAATGAAGGGGGACACCACACCCACCTCTTTATTCACCAGCATCACCTCCATCTTGTCAGAATTTAGCTTCAGTCAGCTCACCGTCATCCAGTTCCCCACAGCTACCAAACACCGGGTAAGCACCAAGACTACCGGGTCTGGGTTGGATTAAAAATGGAGGTAGAGATGGGTGTCAGCATACTGATAACTCCCTGAAGGGAGGTACTGATCACACCCAACAGCAAAGGCCCCAACATAGATCGGAAGGGCTTAACCAGCCAGGACGGGCATGGGTCAAGTTCACAAAAGGTGGCTCTAACAGCCCCCAGGACATACCCCGCCTCGGTGGCTGACACCAACTGAAATTGATCCCAGAAAACCAGATAAGGTGGGGCTTCCACAGCTTCTGGTTCTCCTAATGTCAAAAACGCAGAGTCAAAACCATGGTGAATTTGAGTGATTTTATCAGCGGAATACTTAACAAACGTCACAGCGGGCAACAGATATTTCCGGTTCCAGGCAGAGAGAGGCCAAACTGACCAGCTCCCGCACCACCTGGAAAAGCTCTGAGACGAGATTTTGCAGATGCTATTGTGGAAGCAAAAACCTCTTTTTTTGCTCCCCTGACAACCACGGCATAGGTTAGTAAACTAACTGTTGCAATCTGTCGGCTTCAGCACGAGACCGCCGCCACCGTCGCTCTAACCACTGCCCTCTTGCTTCAGCTATCTTAGACCATCTGTGAACCATGGAGGCCTGCAATGCTGATGCCTCAGGAGCGGACGCCTAGGAACCGTCCGGTCAATGGCCTCAGATAGCAAGATGTTCCAAAAAGCCACAAAGTCATTGAGTGGCCCGTCATCAGGGTGCAAGGGTTAGGGGTCCAAAATTAGTGGGCATTTACACACATGCAATCCTCCTGCCCCATTTTGAACTCCAAACAGGTAGGTCAGTACTCATTTCCCATTGCAGGTATAAGGTTGGGTAGATGAAGGGCTACTGGAAAATTCTGCTATTACTCGCAGGTAATAAATTCACTACTCGTTTTGACTCATAGTGGCCACTTCCAGTCACTTTAGAGAAATGCAGAACAGGTCATAATGGAGTAATCAATTTCTTGCTATTTTCTCCCATTTACCAACAGAGGTTATGTCCCCAGATCAGCCAAGCTAATAGTCATTTGTGGACCAGTTCTCCAATAACTTATCCATTCCTTGTTTAAATCCAGCTATGCTATTGGCCTTTACAATATCCTTTGTTTTAACAAGCTCCACAAGTTCATTATATGTGCATCGCAAAAGTATTTCCTTTTTGTTTGATTTAAATCTGCTGCCAGTTACTTTCACAGTGTCCCGTAGTTTTTGTATTATTTGAGAGAGTAAACAACCGCTGCCTGTTTATTTGTCCTACACAACTCAGGATTTTGTAAACTTCTATCATATCCCCTCTGTTATCTCTTCTACAAGTTGAAGAGCCCCAACCTATCAGGACTCTCCTCAAATAGAAAGCCGTTCCATACCCTTGATTATTTTTATTGCCCTTCTCTGTACCTTGTCCAGTTCTATTGTATCATTTTTGAGACAGGGTGACCAGAACTGCATATAATATCCAAGGTGTGATTGCACCATAGATTTATATAGAAGCCTCATAACATTTTCTGTTTTTTTCTCTTTTCCAAATAATTCTGAAAATTCTGTTTGCTTTTTTGACCACTATTGTACATTGAACTGATGTTTTCATGGAATTGTCCAGCATGAGTCAAAGATCCTTTCCCTAAGTGGGAAAATCTAATTTAGAAGCCAGCATTTTGTATGTGTAGCTAGGATTATTTTCCCCTGTGAACATCACTTTCTGCTTATCAACACTGAATTTCATCTACCATTTGAGCTTGTGTTTTAATTTCATAATTTCTTCTGGAAAATCAGAACATTCTGGAAAACAATGTGTTTGAGATCTCCATTGAATTAAAATTGTTTTCCAAAGAAAAGTTTAACCAGTTTTTTCTAACTAGTTCTTCTAGAGGAACTACCAAAGTTTAGCCAAGGAACTTTACCAAAATCCTTATTTCTATGATAAGCATTATTTTCGGCAGAAGCTTGGGGGGATCTTTATTGCAACTTGCCAAAAATTGTTTTCATCAATCCTGCCAAACCGTGTTTCCCCACCCCTTTCCTTTTTATCCCATTCCTTTTTCTCTTGTTTTTTTTTTTCCTCTTTCCCTTAGGGGAAATATCCTTAAAAACCAGAACAAAAGCTTTGTTGGATTATGGATTTGGCTGTTAGGTTCACAAAGCCCTTTTCTTGTACAATTTCCTCTTTTCCTTTTCATCTGCTTGCCTTCTCTGCCAGAGAGGATTCACTGCCAGCATCCACCATGCCACTGCTTTTTCCCACTGTCCCTTTGATTCCATGTGAAAAAAAAAATCCTATCCAGAAGTTATTCAGCATCTCTGTGAAATGAATCAAAGCAAGGACCCGGTCTGAGAAAACCCTTCCTTTTTGGGCAGCAGAATCCTTAACATGCTCTGCCAACACAAGCCTTATTGAAGCATAGTTCCAGCATTTAGTGATCTGTTGGTAAATAGAAATAAAAGGAGCTTGTGCAAGTAGAACACCTTGAAGACTAGGTGGTGGTTCTCATAATAAACCCTTAAAATGAGTTCTGACCACCAGGCTTGCATTTCTGTTGAGTAGGGGATGATAATGGCTTTGAGGTTTGTGATTCAGAGGTTAGCTCTTCCGCAGTTCACACTGCAGCCTAGTGGATAAGGTGTTAAGACTTGGATCAGGGAAATGAAGGTTCAAATCAGTCATAGTCATAGTCACGAAGTCACTGGAAGGGCCTTGGGCAAATCTCAATCTCTCTGCCTCAGTTTTCCACCTGTAAATTACATCTTTTGGGCCAGTCTCCTGGCACTTGTCTGCCTCCGGAGAGGTGTGAAACCAGTTTGGTTGGTTTGTCCCTGGAGACTTTTGGAACCTGAGAGGTTCCAGAAGACCCTGGGGGAGTTACCTCTTGATCTCGATGCCCGCCCACTCGATGACCTCGTCACATTTTGGAACATCTTGCTGACTGAGGCTATCGACCGGTTGGCTCCTAGGCGTCTGCTTCCCTCACGCTGTCACTGTAGACCCCCTTGATTTACAGAGGGCCTGTGGTTACTGAAGCGGGAAGGGAGGCGGTTAGAGCGATGGTGTTGCCATTCTCCGGCTGAAGCTGATAGATTGCAGCACAGAGTGAATTTGAGAGCCTATACTGCAACTGTGCAGGCAGCCAAGAAATGGTTCTTTGCTGTCCTCATAGCATCTGCAAAGTCTCGTCCGGTGAAGCTTTTCCGCGTGGTGAGGGGACTGGTCAGTCCGGCTTCTCTCTGCCTAGAGCTGGATTCATCCAGCACCTGTGGTGACATGTTCGTTGAATACTTTGCAGATAAAATTGTTCTTATTCAGTGTGAATTTGACACTGCATTTATTGTGGTAGGAGAACGAGAGGTTATGGATGCCCCATCTGGTAATATTTTGTGGGATCAATTTCAGATGGTGTCGCCTGCCGATTACCAGATGGGGCAACTGGAGTTGTTAGAGCCACCTCTTGTGAACTGGACCTGTGCCCGTCCTGGCTGGTTAAGGCGAGCTGGGAGACATTGGGGCCGTTCCTGGCTGTGGTGGTCAATGCTTCCCTGTGTGGGGGGGCAGAGTGCCAGACCACCTCAAGGAGATGGTGGTGCATCCTCTACTCAAAAAAGCATTGCTTGACATTGACTCTGGTCTCTAACCGTGCTTTTTTAGGGAAGGTAATTGAATGAGTTGTGGCTCAGCAGCGCGGGAGCATCTGGGCTGCATCGGTTTTCTAGATCCCTCGCAGTCTGACTTTTGCTCAGGGAATGGCACTGAGACTGCACTTGTGGCATTGGTTGACGACCTTCGCCGTGATTTGGATCAGGTTCGGTCATCTTTCCTGATCCTATTAGATCTCTCAGCAGCCTCTGATACCATTGACCACGAGATGTTGGTGGCCTGCTTGCGGGACCGAGCCAGGGTAGGCAGGACTGTTCTTGAATGGTTCCACACTTTCCTGGCCTGAAGAACGCGGCAGGTGGTGCTGGGGGACTGTTTTTCATCCCCCCGTGACCTCGCATATGGAGTCCCGCAGGGTTCTATTCTATCCCCTCTCCTGTTCAACATGTATATGCAGCTGCTGGGCGAGGTCATGAGGGGGTTTGGTGTTCGGTGTCATCAATATGCTGATGACACCCAGGTCTCTCTCATATTTTCATCAGACCCTGGCCCGACTGTCTCGGTGCTTACTCTGTGTTTGGCGGCTGTGGAGGACTGGATGAGGGCTAGCAGTCTGAGACTGAATCCTGAAAAGATGGAGGTGATGCTGGTGGGTAGAGTGAGGGAGTGGAGACTTATATCATTGATGGGATTCAGCCCCCCCCCTTTATCTCTCAGGTTCACAGTCTGGGTGTACTCCTCAATCCTCAGCTCCACCTGGATGTCCAGGTGGATGTTGTGGCGAGGGGCAGATTTTGCCAATTATATCTGGTGTGTCAGCTTTGGCCATATATTTTGAACATGGACCTGGCTACCATCATCCATGCATTTATCACCTCAAGATTGGACTATTGCAACGCGCTCTATGTGGGGCTACTCATGGTGATGGCTCGGAGGATGCAGCTGGTGCAGAATACGGTGACCCGTCGTCTTACGGGGACAGGTGGGAGCACATAACACTGGTGCTTTGTGCTCTGTGCTGGCTGCCTGTAGCCTTCCGGGCCCAATTCATGGTGTTGGTGTTCACCTATAAAGCCCTACATGGTCTGGGTCTCACCTATCTGTGAGACCACCTCATCCCCATGGCTCTGGATCGGCCCATGCGGTCATTAGGGGGTGCCCTCCTTGAGGTCCCTCGGGTATCCTGGGGGGCAATGATGGAGAGGGCGTTCTCTGTGGCTGCGCCACAGCTGTGAAACTCCCAATGGAGGCTCAGGTGGCCCTGGACCTCCCTTCATTTCAATGTCAATGTAAAACCTAGCTGTTCTGCCTGGCTTTTGGCAAGGGAGAGGAGCAGGGTGGTGGGCGGAGGGGTGGTGTGTGTGTGCTGGGTTGTTTTGGCTCCACTTGGTGGTTTTTAACTTGTGATTTTATTATGATGATGATCTTTTTATGATGAGTGTGAGCCACCCTGAGCTCCATGTGCAGAATAGTGTGGAAATAAATAAATAAATGGGAATAGTAATAATGACCTACCTCACCAGGTTGTTCTGAGGGTCAACTAGATTAGAGTTGGAAAGCACTTTATAAATGATAATAGTGATGCTTAGTCTGTGCGGTCAATACTACATAGGACTGCAGTTTCCAGAGCTGCCAGTCACCATCCTTAAACTCATTTTAAATAATGAGAAACTCCGACAGGCTTGTGGAGGCTTGCAAAACCTACTGATGAACAAGATATAAAAACAAACCAATGCTTAACCAATGACACACACAACAGCTTCTATATGTCACACACATAGTCAAGACCCTGGAAGTAGAGAGAGACTACACTGGCTTATATACAGCCACAGCAGCGCATAGGGTGGTTATGGCTCATTTCTTCCCTTAGGCGTTAAAGTCATTGTACCTCAAGTCAGGTACCTCTGGCTCATGCTGACACCTGATTCAGATCACTGCAGCTTCCTGACACATGCTCTATCTCAAACTTCATCAAAAAGGGGGAGACTGCTCTAAAATCAGCTCCTATTTGGATAAAGCCCAAGATTTACAAAATACGTAGAGGAATCAGGGATTTACAAAAACACCCAAATTTTATAAACATTCAGAATAATACCAGCAGTAAGCACCTGGCTTGTATGTACAAAAGACAAATGGCAATGAAGCGAATAGATATACAACTCACAGGTGGTTACATTTGTATAAGGTAAACATATATTATATAAATCACAGGTGATTATCTGTAACTTCTAGTAGGATCCCTTCCCTCAACGTTTCGTCGCACATCAGGCGACTTCTTCAGGAGTAGGGTAAATCAATGCCAGAATCCTGCATTTTACAAATACAATTCTGATTAAAGAAGGACCAACTGTGAAAAATGGACACACAAAGGGGAAAATACAATAAAGCCCCTATTTAGGACAAAATTGTAATCAGAATTGTATTTGTAAAATGCAGGATTCTGGCATTGATTTACCCTACTCCTGAAGAAGTCGCCTGATGTGCGACGAAACGTTGAGGGAAGGGATCCTACTAGAAGTTACAGATAATCACCTGTGATTTATATAATATATGTT
>QEPC01006805.1:3348975-3361504 GCA_003113815.1 Sphenodon punctatus
TGTGAGGACAGTGCTTGTCCCTACCCACCCTGCTAATCCACTGCTCCCAGGGCGTGACCCCAGTGCATGCTGTGCCCCGCATTACACCTGAGGTCACCTCCCCATCTCTTAAGGAGATGACTCAACATTAAAACTTATGCCTATTTAACCTATAATAGCATATTGGACCCCTGCCACAAAGGAGTGATTGTAAAATACACTCCGACCCCACCGCCTAGGTCAACAGGGATTCCAAATGCCCAGAAAGGGCGTCCAAATATATGCTGTTCCCGTACTGAGACAAGTGAACACAATCCTGCCGATAGAACTGAGGGCGTGTATGTACTATTTCCTGGTGTTTAATGACAGTTCCATCCAGGGCTATCACCCATTTTCCTATCTCCCTATTAACTACCCTTCTTGTTTTATCTATCCTACCTGGTTTCTCCGCCCCCGTCCAATTAATTCTGGGCAACCAATTTGTCCAAATTATGTGCACTCCCTCAAATTTGTTTTTGATCACTAGCAAATCCCTTTTAATTTGGATTATCAAATTTACCTCAGTTCTATTGATTAAATCATTTTCTCCCAAATGTATCACTAGGATGTGTGGTATTGGGAAATTCCTCGTTTCCAACAACAGCGGGAGCAGTTGGTTCCACCGCATGCCACTCCGCCCTCTCCACCAAAACCGGGCACGTGCTGCCAAACCAAGATGCAATCCCCAGGGGGTCTGCGAGGCAGCTTTACTGGCCCAACGCACCTGGCTGTGGCCCATGATGCACACCTCTCTTCGTTCAACTATCGTAGATCTGCATCCTAACAATAAACAATGAGCATATTAGTTCTTAATCCTCACATATTTCTTGTAAGCCCTTGACCGCCACCTGCGTACCGCCTTGATGGCTTCCTCAGGCAGACCCGCTGCTGCTGCGGCTGTGGCCGCCCCAATCCTGAATTAATGAGATCCAAAATCATGGGCAGGCAAACCTAACTGCTGCAGTGCTCTTCGTAAAACTGCTGTAAATTAGTGACTGGTCAAATTGCTTCCTTGTTTGTGTATAAACAGGTAACCCGGGGACTGCGGACGCCTGTCAAGATAACATTTTAACTGGGTCACCGGGCATATGGCTTGTATGCCACTCTTAAACAATTCAACCTTGTGTCCCTTGCTCCTCTGGTCAGTCTTGGAACGCCTCAGCCATAATGTTACCCACCCAGGGGTCCAGTCAACGTCCTCTACCGCCATCGCTCGATCAGAGGCATCCATGTATGATGAACTAACCACCTCACTTATTCGGAATCCACCGAAATATGCTACAACGTATACTGCGGTAAACAAATGGACCTCAAATACATCATAACATATCCCTGGAAGGACCCCTCCTAGTCTGACCAAAATGGGAGTCGTGATCGGCGCTCTACTGCGCGTGAATGGGGTCGGCATCCGAGACCATGCCTCGAACATCTGTTTTAGATAAAAAACATTATCTGGAGGAGGGTAGCCCCTTAACCTATTGGCGAATTTCAGGGCAGCAACCTTTCTGGCAATAGTGCTAACTGCCAGCCCGTTATCCTTCAGGGTCATTACAAACTGTATTACTTCCGGTTCAGTGATGGGGAACCCAGTCCCCCATCCTTTCCTCACCCTGAAAGATTGGAACTCGCTGACAGCCTTGTCATAAGCCCTCTGGGTTCTAGGGGCAAGGGAACCCTGAACAATGTCCCGTAATTTTAACTGCCAAGGCTCCATACCTCTGCTGGTAAGGGATCCGGGGCAATTCTGGCTTCTGATGCCAACTCCCGGAAGCAGTTCATCTGGAACCGAGAAAGGGCATCAGCCTGTTATCGATTCCTGGAACGTGCCTTGCCTTAAACAGTATGTTGTTTTGTAAGCACCTCATAACAAGGGTCCGGATAAGGCTCATTACCCTCTCCGATCGTGATGAGAGAGTATTGAGTATATGCACTACCGCTTGGTTGTCACACCAGAATAGGACCATACAATTAGCAAACTGCTCCGACCACAGTAGAACTGCTACCACGATGGGAAACAATTAGAGAAACGTGAGGTCCCTGGTGACACCCTTGGCATGCCATTCCTCAGGCCAAGGTGCTGCACACCATCGTGTCATAAAGTACACACCGAATCCTTGCCCCCCAGCTGCATCTGAATGTACTTGCAACTATGCCTGAATTAACCATTTTTTCCTCCAAAAACTGACCCCATTATACTCTTCCAGGAACTGCAGCCATACTCCCATGTCCAGCCTCATCTCCCGGGTGACTCATATCCAGTGATGGGGCGCATGATCACCCCTCAATTTGGTGTACAGCCCGGATAGAAAGGCCCTCCCAGGTGCCACCACCCGACATGCAAAATTTAGGCTTCCAATCAGCGACTGTAATGCTCTGACCGTGATCTTACGGGACGCCAAACATTCTGCTATCTTTCTTTTCAAGTCTTCTAATTTTTCCCGAGGCAACCGCGAAGTTGCCATCACTGTATCGAGTTCTATGCCCAGATAAGTGAGTATTGTTGTCGGACCCTCTGTTTTTTCTGGGGCTAGTGGGATGCCCAAATCATGGGCCACTTCCTGAAACACCCACAAGGCGGTGGCGCGTTCGTCCACCGCCGGACGGCCCATTATCAAGAAATCGTCCAGGTATTTTGTAACATCCCCCGCTTTCAATCTTTGCCTGAAAACCCATTCGAGCAAGGAACTAAATCGTTTGAATGCTGAACAGGAAATCGAGCACCCCATTGGCATGGCTCAGTCATAATAATACATCCCTTCAAATTGGAAACCCAATAAATGATAACTGCTCGGATGGACTGGTAGCAGGCGAAAGGCTGACTTAACGTCACACTTCGCTAAAAGAGCTCCCCTGCCCATAGCCTTTACCTTTTCGACTGCCACATCAAAGGATGCATACCTGACTGTTGTTAATTCCTTAGGTATTGCATCATTCACCGAGTTTCCTTGAGGGTACGACAGGTGGTGTATTAGCCGGTACTCGCCAATTGCCTTCTTAGGCACTATACCCAAGGGGGAGACTACCAGATTGGACATGGGAGGCTGACTAAATGGGCCCATAACCCGACGTTCTTCCACCTCCCTCTTTATTTTGTTACGTATGGCATCTTCCAGACCTTGCACCGATTTTAAATTGCACGCTCTACCTCGGCTTGACACCACCCCAGCTGGTATAAGGAATCCCTCTTTAAACCCATGAACTATATAAGCCACCTCATTTGTGTCAGGATGACCCTTTGTCAGGTGGGAGGGGATAGGAAGGGGGGAAGCACCACCCACTCACACCGTTAGCACAAGGGAAAGCTCTGTAAGCGTAATGCGAGGAAAGGAGGCCCGTCAGGATAGTGTTTGGGTCGATTAGTGTGCTCACGCACTCTGAATCTTGACCCCTATCATCATAGGGCACAGAGATGGGAAATAAGGAAGGGGGTTCAACTTCACTACTTGCACTCGACAGAGATTAGGCAAGGAGGGCTAGTGAGGGAAGTGCTAGGTCCACAGCTGCCCCTGTCCCAAGGTCCACAGGTAAGGTTCATGGGGAAGATACACTCTCAAGAGGCAGGGAAGGGATGATTCCCAGGGAGATGAAAAGGCCCAACCGCACGAGCCCTCAGGCTCTCACTCACCTCTCTCACTTAATCTGGGGTCAGGGGCAGAGGACTACACTTAAACAGCAAACAATTCAGGAAGGGAGAAACACACACTCCACGTACTATCACAAAAGGGCACAAGGATAGGGAACACACACACAAGACAATATTGCAATCACTATAGTCAATTTCCACACTTAGCTTCAAGGGGGCCAGTCTCTCCAGGGGCTGTCGCTCTGTTTACCGGCACTGCTACCTTAGCAGTGCCGGCCTTTGTACTGTTGGCTCCGCCCCCTGTGCATGCCTGGAGGCGCGCGGAGCGCCGCAACGGGGGGCGGGGCTCCTCAGCGGCTTCCGCCCCTCCAGAGGCTTTTTCCCCGCTGCTGTCGGCCCGGGCGCCTTCGGCTGGGGGCGCCTGGGCTGGAGGCGGCGGGACACTGCCGGACCCGGTAAGGGGTTTCCTGTGACCTGGGGGGGGCCGCCGCACCGGGCAGCGGTGGCGGCGACTGACACCCTTGAGTGCAGCTTCCAGGCGCTCAGTTCTGATTGGAGTCGGACCCCTTAACAGGCCGGGATCCGGCCGTAGTTCCCTGTCGGTCTTTACCGTTGCTCGGACCTTGTTCTGACCTACCTCCATCCCATTTCTGTTTGGGGCGAAAACACGTGGTTGCTGGGTGCCCTCCTCCGCAAGTCCAACACATATGCCGAAATTTACATGTTCCACGATTGCAATGGCCCGTCTTGTTATATGCCCAGCATGGGACGGATCCTCCCTGAAACCCCTTATGACTATCTGAACGAAATGGGTCATTCGCCGGTGCTACACCACCCCGCACCAAAGGGTTACCACTATCTGCCCGAGGCGCGTTGGTGGCATCGATCATGCACTCTAACCATAGGTCAGGTGCATGAGCGTCCCACCAGAGTCCTGGTGTGTTGGCTGCCCTGTGATGAAATGCTTCGTCACATTGCAGCCAAGCTCCTGCTGGCCCTGTGCCATATGCCCTCCGAACTATGTCAGAATACTTATGTAATTCCAACCCTTTCTGTTTTTTCTTGTAAGATGACCCCCATATAAATCGCAAATGCGGCCGTCCAATTTGCCCAGTTGCGATCCGCCTTTGGGCGGCAAAATTTTTCTTTCTCTTTGTCTTCCTCCTGATCCACGTGATCCACTATTGGATCACTGAAATGAAAAATAAGGCAAACAAATCAACATATTCGCCTTTTAAGATTTTTTCTTTTGTGGCGGGGAGGAGGTGTTCCCCAAAGCGTGCTGCGACGCTGGGGATAGCTCCCCCTGGTGGTTGGGGCGCTCACCCCCCGCCCTGTGCTAGGCTGTTGTACTCACCTAGGGTTGGAGCCACCCTGCCGCTTCCCCCTCCGGCAGCCATCACAGCTTCAGGCCGTCCCATCGCGCACTGTGCCAACTGTCCTCCGTTGCCCCCACGAAGTTGGGCCTCTAAAGCCAGGATCCTCCGCCACATTTCTTCATCTAAGGATCCCTCCGACTGCTCGGCGGCCTGCATCCTCCATCTGGATGCCGGTGGTGGTCCTTTGTTGCCTGAAATTATAGTGCTCCCGGGCCCGCCAGGCCTGCGAGCCTGTCCCCCCATGTTGCTCCCTGTCCCTTGGTGGTACAGTGCCATCCCAGGCACTCCCTCTAGGTCATCCATCTCTGCTTCTGTCTCTCTCCTCCCCAAGAATTGCCGCGGGGGGGGTCACTATTATATCCCCCACTTGAGGCAGGGTTCCCCTGCTGGCTACTGGTTCCAGCCCTTGGGCGGGTACCGTCCTGGCCTTGATTTAAGGGCTCCCGATGGGGTATGGGTATACTGCAATGAACCCCTCCCCCATCCAATTCCCTGTGCCGGGCTGGAAGGTTAATCATCTGTCTCCCCCTCCGCACCGGCTCCTCACTCACTACTGTGGGAGGCACCAAAGGGTACTCTCCTCCCACCAGGGGGAGGGCACCAGGGGGCTGGGTTCTCCCATGGGGCAAGGATCCCCCTCCTCCTCCACTGCCTCCCGAGTTGCCATGCTATGGGCCAAAGGGCCCTCAAATGATCCCATGGAGGGGGGAAGGGTTCCTCCCCTCTGCCCGCCCGAGATTCCCAGGGGACCCCCGCTGGATTGATCCCTCATGCGGACCTCATATGCCATGAGGCGTGCAAACATCACCTCCCTGGAGGGTAGGGGTTCCCCTTCAGACCTGCTGCCTTCCCCCACCAGCCGGGACATGTCCCCCCCGACTTGTCCCTGCTGCTGCCCCGGGCTTGCTTTTGTTTGTCTTTTCTTGCTTTTCCCATCTTCACGTGGCAGGTTAAAGCGATCCAGCAGAAAGGGAGTTCTTGCTGCTGACTCTTTGCCTCCACGCTATAAACTGCCGCTCTCTGCGGCTCTCCAGAGGCTTGCCCTGCCTAAAAGGGGCGGGCCTCACAAACTCCCTGTGCAGCGCGTTTGCATATGCACAATAGGGGAAGGCTGCCAGACAGCCTCAGTCAGTTTCAACAGTAGAGCCTTCTAACAGTAGAGCCTTCTAACATGCCTGGAACTCCCTCCCTGTCCACATCCGCCTTGCCCCCTCCCTTCATACCTTCAAATCTCTTCTTAAAACTCACCTCTTTCGCTCTGCTCTGTCTGACTCTTTATCCTGCTGAGCCACTATTCCTATACCTATGATCTGTTTACCCTTATCCTTGCCACATGGACCTGCCTGCTGTCATTCTCATCGTAACCAAGCCAAGTACGTGCACTTGAGACCTCGCATCTTCATGAATGTTAGACCCCTTGTCTCTCCCTCTGTTCCCCTTCCTAAGTCTCTCCCCCAGCTCCTGTCTCTCAGATTGTAAGCCCTAGGGGCAGGGACCGTGTCTATTTTATTACTTTGTAAAGTGCCATGTACACTGCTGGCGCTATATAAATGTTTGTTAATAATAATTAATAATAATAATAATAACAGGCAACCGCTGTGCGGCCCCATCTGAGTCTCTCCTCCACGAGGCTGGGGGAGGGGGCCTGACAATAAGCCCGTCGCTGCCATTTTGGCGGTGAAAGGGGCCTCTGTACATACAAGCCAGATGCTTACTGCTGGTATTATGAATGTTTATAAAATTTGGGTATTTTTGTAAATCCCTGATTCCTCTACATATTTTGTAAATCTTGGGCTTTATCCAAATAGGAGCTGATTTTAGAGCAGTCTCCCCCTTTTTGATGTTATAATTGTACGGATGTACTGCGCTCTATACCTTTTACTGTCAATTTCTATCTCAAACTTCAGCACAGGACAGAACTCAGTCATTTTTAGGCCTAAGAAGAGATCCCTCTTTTGCAGAGGTTTACAGGTATAAAATAAATTGTATTGCTTGTGAATTGGACTGATATTTACATGCTTCCTGTTTTTGGTGTTACCTAATATATTCTGAATTTGTGGAAAAAAAATTTTTTTAGCAAGGCCGCAATAATGAATTTACTACCAAAAAATAAATTTGTTTTCCAGTTTTGCATGTGCCATAGTTACTTCCTTTCTGAAATGGTGCCAGGTTCCTTGTTGAAGTGTGTAGCTTGGTAATAGAATTTTGCCCTGGAGGAAATTCTCTCATTCTTGCAAGCAACTTTGTTTTTATAGTCCTTAGTAATGGAAATGCAATATTTCAGAATTTGGTGTTGCCCAGCTCTTCTGACACCAGGAGGGTTTTTAATGCATCCTCTGGTCTCTTCCGCTGTGGAAAGACAGAGGGGAATCTCAGGCAGAGCCTGAGGGGGATCTTTTTTATGTCTGGCTCTGATAAGGTACAAGAAGGGCTCAGTACTTCAAAATGCTTGACAGTTCTCAACTCCCATTCAAGCAAGAGAGAGCTGAGGTCCTATCAGAGGCATATCTAGGTTGCAATAGGCCCTGGTGCCGAAGATGTAATGGGACCCTCATGCCCACACTCCCAGCAGCAGGGACACAGCTGCACCAGGGAGCGTGGCTCCCCAAGATTAGGGGCCCTGGTGCAGCTACACCACCTGTTCCTATTATAGCTATGGATTATAGTAGGGACCCATATTCACTGTGTTTCCCTCTTTGTCACCAATGGGGAAAACACACCAAACTCTGGTCCCTGGTATGTCATATTAACAGACCACGCCCTATGAAAAGGAGAATATACAACCACATATTATCTCACAGCCGAATAATGTTTCTTTGGCTTCCAGCAGCAAAGGATACCTGGTTGGAGAACCTCTCTATCGTGAGTACTGAATGCACAAGTCTTGGGAAAACCTTGGGTCTATTGGGTGAGATCATGAGAGGGTTTGAGGTTGTGTGTTATCAGTATGCTGATGACACCCAGCTTTACTTATTGTTTTCATTTGACCCAGGCCTGGCCATCTCGGTGTTTATCCGGTGCCTGGCTGTGGTAAGGAATTGGATGGGGTTAAGCCGTCTGAAGTTGAATCCCGATAAGATGGAGGTGATGCTGGTGGAGAGGGGCGAAAGAGTGGAAGCCCCCATCATCGATGGGGTGCATTCCTCCTTGGTCCCTCGGGTTCGGAGCCTGGGAATGCTACTCCGTGCACAGCTCCTTCTGGATGCCCAGGTGGTGGTTGTGGTGAGGAATGCTTTTTGTAAACTACATCGTCTTTGGCCATATATTTCAGACCCCGACCTGGCCACCGTCATCCATGCGTCTATCGCTTTGAGATTGGACTATTGCAATGCACTCTAAGTGAAGCTACCCTTTGTGATGTCCCAGAGACTGCAGCTGATGCAGAATGCAGCGGCCCACCTCCTGACAGGGACGGGCCGTTGGAAGCATATAACACCAGTGCTCCATTCTCTGCATTGGCTGCCTACAGTCTACTGGGCCCGATTCAAGGTGTTGGTGATTACCTTTAAGGCCCTATACAGTCTGGGCCCTGCTTATCTGCAGGACTGCCTCAACCTCTGTGTCCTGGACTGGCCCCTGCATTTGTCTGAGGGCGCCCTTTTGGAAGTTCCCCGAGTCTGCCGGGTGGCGACCTCTGAGAGGGCGTTCTCGGTGGCTGCACCTCGGATGTGGAACTCCTTCCTGCTGGAGATCCGCTTCTCTCCAGATCTCCCCTACTTTCGCAAACACTATAAGACCTGGCTGTTCCATCAGGTGTTTGGCGAGGAAGACAGGTAGTGGGTGGGGGGATGTCTTGTTTTCTATTTGTTTTGTTATGGGGGGTTGGGGGGTTTAGTCTGGCCTCTTTTAATGTGAAATTTTCACTATTTATATTGTTTTATATTGCTTTTATTGTGTGTATTGTTATCTGTTGTATGCTGCCCCGAGCTGCCATTTAGCAGGAGGAGGTGGGTTAAAAATAAAATCAATAAATAAATATTTTATAGTGTGACTTTGAACCCTGATTGCAATTTTCACCAAATCCATGGCTCTTGGTAAATCTGTGTTTAATGTAAACTAAGATTTGACTGTATGGAGATCACCAATAAGCATAAGCTTTGTGCCATGCTTATTAATTCAGAGTAGGATGTTATTTTTCTGTAAAACCTATTGATGTCAGTGAAATTGGAAAGGGATTAAGCTGCTACTGATGGTCATTGTGGTACTACCCAGGAATCTAGAGCCCCCAAGTTCTCAGTACCATCCAAACACATATGATGGAAAAGGTGCATGCTCCTGAAGGACGTACAGTCGATGGCTATGGTACAAAATCCACTTACTCCACAGGAAGACCCATTGAAGCATCCTCCAACATAAGTGGTTTGTAGATTGCAGCCTATGTATACAAATAAGGGTTAACAAGAGGATACAACAGAGAGTCAGTAGGAGACATTGGGTGTCTTCAGACAGACCTGAAGCTGACCTGCTCTGGGAGTGGCTAGCTCCGCATCCAACACCGCCTGCAATGAGCTTACTTGGACCAAGCAGCTGCCACGGCCTGCCCACCACGCCTTCCCACATGGTGCCCCCCTCACCTACACCATAGAGTTGCAGGCAGATCACCTGATGCTCTAAGCTGCAGTCCGCAACTCTATGGGTTGCCTGAGGCAAATGCCATCCAAGAGTGGAGCTGCAGCAGCCATCCAAGCAGATGGACAGCAGCTCTACCTCTGGCTGGTGCCGCAGCTCACTCCCCTGGTAGTGTTTTGGGATATTCCAGCACACTGCAAGTGGGGCTGGAGCGGAGCAGGCAGTGCCTGCTCTGCCTCTTCTCTGCCTGCATTTCTGGTGGCCCACCTTTACATGGATGGGCCACCAGGGGTGAGGTGGAGCAGAAGTGGGACTGCCATCCATCTGTTTACGCTCAATGGGTGCTTTTAGATGGACGTGGAGGCAGCTGCCTGCAGAGCTGCTCCAGGGGTGCACCCCGACGTCCGCCTAATTGCAGCCTCACCTGGGTCAGCTTCAGATGGCCCTGGTCCCTGTCCACCTGCACAGCACCCCCCTTCCTCCACACCATAGAGTTGTGGGCATTCACCGTCCACTCTGCAACTGCTGTGGCGTTGCCTGAGGCAACAGCTGGCCGAAAGCAGAATTGCAGCATGGGTCTGCTGAGCTGACAGCTGCTCCATTTCAGCCTGGGTCCTGAGTTTGGTCAGCCTGCTCTGCTGGTGGCACTCCAGAATGTTATGGAGTGCTGTTGGTGGGGTTGCCCTGGATTATTTATTAATTTTATTACAATTTGATACCCTGCCTCATCTTGCCCATGGCAACTCGGGGCAGCTGACTATTTCAAATCTATATAAAACAAATACAATAAAAACAAGAATACAAAATCAGTTGCAGTTAAGATGCATAAAAAAGGAAATCCCTGGATTCCACAGAAATCCCAGCTCCACCCCAACTCCCAACCTCACATCCTTACCCACCTATCACCCATCCTCCTCACCAAATGCCTGGAAGAACAGCCATGTGTTGCCCTGACATTGTAAGGACAGGAGGTCCGGGGACAAATGGACCCTCACCAGGAAGGAGTTCCACAGGCGTAGTGCTGTCATCAAGAATGCCCTCTCCATCGTCGCCCCCCAGGAAACCCAGGAGATCTTGAGAAGGGCACCCCCAGCAGATCAAGGACCCATGTGTGTGAGGCAGTCCCGCAAGTAGGTTGGGCCCAAGCTGTATAAGACTTTAAAGGTAAGAACCAACACCTTGAATCAGGCTTGGAAGACTATAGGCAGCCATTGCAGTGAATGGAGCACCGGTGTTGTATGTTCCTAGTGACCCGTCTCTGTAAAGAGATGGGCCGCTGCATTCTGTACTAGCTGGAGTCTCTGAACCTGCTGTCACCAAGGGTAGCCCCATGTAGAGTGTGTTACAGTAGTCCAATCTCGAGATAATGAAGGCATGGACGATGGTGGTACAGCCTGCTCTACCTGCACATCTGGTGGCACCATTAGATGGATGGGCCACCTGGTAGCCCTCTGTCTAAAAGACAGCCATCTGTCTAAAAGACCGAAACAGCCATCTGTCTAAAAGACCGAAACAACATTGGTCAAGAAAAATAAGTGTGGCATTTAGAAAGGCAGTAAGCAGTAGTGATATTAGGGGCACAAATTTCATTAGACTTGATGAACCCTGCATTCCCCACTCCTCCTGCCACCCTGTAGCTCCCCCCCCCAAATTACCACCATGAGCAGTAAGGCTAAACGTTGGGTCCTTGACTAACTGATCAGGTCATAGATCAGGCTGATAGTGGGGTTTATTGATCCTTCTATCTTAATTTCTCCTTGCCTCCCTCCCCAAAAATCATCATTAAATTGCTTTGCTACTTTCTTATTGTACATCACACTTTCTAATCCAGAGCAAAATTTATCGCTTAGAATTTATGGTGGCTTTGCTATTTCTGGTTGTGCAGTATTTCAGCAAAGGCAAGTTAATACAACTCATTTTGTCAGATTTAAAAAGTAGCAGGAGGCAGTGGGAGAAGGAAAATATATGCCCTCTTCTTTAGCAAAGTAGAAAATAGGCTGATATATGTGTTTACCAACAAACAATATGACAGAATATCAACCTGGAGTTTCTAACAAGCTAAATGTAATTATTTCTGTTGGCCAGCAAGCTTGCTGGAGTTTTCTCTTTATTACTATTTCTAATAATAGTTTCCTGTACCCATCAGGGTATTACAGACAAATTTACTAGTGAAGAATGCAGTTATTAGTCACTTGCAAAATAACTTACTCAGAAATGGAGGAGCCATCTTTACTAAACAGCTTACTTAATTTGCCCTGCAGAGTGTCCATGTGCATCCCTTACCTGTTCAAATGTGGCTATGATTGTGCAAGGAAGTGTTTTTTCTTTTGTTCTTTCTTTCTTCCTCTCCCTTCCCATTAAGGCTCCAGGTGACTTACATCATATACAAACTAGGGGTGTGCAATTCATTTTCGTTACTGTCAGGTGCCCAATGGGGGTATTACCTGCGGGTAGTAAATGTGCTACTGCTGCAGCTCTAGACTGGGATCGTAAGTACTTGCAAGAGTAGGACCCCAATTAAAATAAAACTGCAGCTCTCCTCTGTTTAGTGCTTTATTTTATTACATTTAGAGAGTGCATTGTTCCCAAGCAACTCTGAGCTAGAGCTGAAATGGATACCTGATTTGATACCCGCAGGTAATGCCTGTATTTTGGGTACTGTTTTGGATATCTGAATCAGTACCTGAATACCATTCAAGTACTTGAAGTCCCAAATAACTGACCACTGGAATACCTAAAATACCTGAAAAATCTTAAAATCTGGAACAAAATTGGTATTTCAGTATATTGGTTGTCAGTAGGGGTGGGAAACCGGTAAAATCCGGTATCCGATAATGCCGGTACTGGGCGTACCGGCATTATCGGATTCGACCCGGTAATCCGGTCCGGGGTACCGGATTCCGGGTACCGGATTTTTTACATTGCAGCCATTTAAAAATGGCTGCAATGTAAAAACTTAAAGCCCCAAGTTTAAAAAAAC
>QEPC01006805.1:3379044-3396303 GCA_003113815.1 Sphenodon punctatus
CAGCCCGGCCGGGCTGGGTGAAGGGTGGATCTGAGGGACTGTTGTGTGGATCCCAGCCTGGTGCCCCCTTTCATGATCATGGCTGGGGTCAGATGCCCCCTGGTTGGCCAGCCTCTGAGGTATAGAGGGCCCTCCTGGACCTGCTCTGCTGGGCCTACGGCAGGCCTGCCCTACTCTGGGCCCTGTCTCACTCCCCCTTTCCTCTTCGCGAAATCTTGCAGGGGGGATAACTGGCCTGCTGCCCCTTCTCGGTCCCTCCTCGGGTAGGGGGCTAGTGGCATCCACCCCCCCTTGGGTGTGGCCCCCTTGGGGGGGTGTAACCTTGGGCCTGTACTAGTGGCACCTGGCCTCTTGGTGGATAGGGGGGAGGGCCTGGCTGAGAAGGCCCTGGCTGCTCCCACAGGGGTAAAAGTGTGGCAGACGGGCCCCGAGCCTGCAACATGGCCTCGCAGGCCGCAAGGCGCTCCATAAGCTGTTCCCGGCTGGGGGCCCCATCCCCCTCCCCCGTGCTCCCGCCCCGAGGGTTACTGCCCTGTTCTCCTCGTTGGGGCTTCTTTGGAGCCTCTTTTTTCTTTGTGTGGCCCATCTCCTTTTCTTTGTGCGGTCCACTACGTGGACAAAGCTCCCTGAGTCAAGAGCAGCAGCAAGCGCTCCTTGCTGCTGCTTTCTCGCTCTCCCCCGACGATCTGCCGTCCACGTGGCCCAGAACCGCTCTGCCCCTTCTAAAGGGGGCGGGGCTTGTTCCCTGTTTCGGCGCGGCATGCTTTCCCGCCCGCGCGCCAGTCTGCCTGGCAACAACGTCTCCGGCCAGAGCGCTCTAATGCGCTCCGCCGGCAAAACCTCTGTCCCGTCTCCTCCCTCTCATGGAGGGGGCGGGACAATTACCCCGTCGCCGCCATTGCGGCGGCGAAGGGGACTTCTCTAAACAAGAGTAGACCACCATCATCAATGGAGAGAGAAAAGGATTCCAGCTTCCCAACTGTTTGAAAAAACAGGCAAACAACAAAACAACTAGAAAATGTGCTCCAAATGCTTGTGATCATGAACTGAGATTCCTGAAGAATTGTAGATTATTTTGTTTAGGTTTGAATTGTGATGCAGCTATTTCCCACACAACTATTTATCCAAGGAAGGTTAATTTTTCCTGCACACTTGGGCAACCTTGTACTGCTATCTGACAAAGAACTGATGGCTTGCTGCTCACCTCTAGGTCCCACTTATCTGAGTGACTGCCTCATCCCTTGGGCCGGCATCTGCCAGGGGTGCCCTCCTGGGGGTCCCGTATTGTAGACGATAGCCACCACGAGGAGGGCGTTTTCGGTGGCCACTCTGTTGCTATGTAACTCCCTTCCAGCGGAGATTCCCCTCTGCCTGGATCTAGGAGGAGACAGGTAGGGTGGGTTGGGATGGGAGGAGGTGGGTTGAGGGGAGGAAGGGGGTTTTATTGGGTTTTTATGTCCCTGTTTTTTAATGTATTTTACTAGTTGTGAGCCACCCCAAATTGCCTGAGGCAAGAGTGAGCGGGATAATATATATTTGTAGAAATAAATAAACGGAGCCCCCTTTCTCCACATAGCGTGCCCCTGCCACTCTGTTTTCAAGAGTGTAGTATCCTGTCCTGCTGTGTGGAATGGGTTAAAGAGAGACATTCCCTCTGAATGCATTTTGCTATTCAGGCTCTCATTGTGCATGTGCATGACCCCAGTGCTTCTTTTTCCTTATAATCATTAACATATTCCCTGCTGTGTCACTAGAATTTGCTGTATAATGGATGAGTACAACTTTGGTCTCTGCACTCTGGAAGATCTGCCCCTCAATTTAGTATATTGCCCAAAGAGTTAGGAAATTAAGTTAAAAAGCCAGGCCTATTTTTTTTATTTTTTAAAAAAACTGCACTCAGAGAGGGATAGCCAGTTTGTAGCTGAACTTTTTTTGAACCTCTCACTCTGCACTTTGAGGGAAATTGTTGGTTTGATTATCCAAGGTCATCTTCAGGAATTAGAATAACAGTGTAATCACTTGCCCAAAATGCATGTGGAATTGTATTTGCATGGCAAACTGGAATGCACAATTACTGCAATTGTTCATGAAACCCAGTAACAGGATTCACAAATAAATAACCAGAACTAGTTTTTTGCACACAGGATTTCCTGACCAGTATATACACCATTACAGTAATTGTGCACACAAATTAATCAAACTGTTGGATGCCTAGCTTTCTTTAAAACAAACAAACAACAAAACAGCCTCCCTCCCCCCCCCCAGCCTGTAGAGTATTGAGCTGAGCATTGATTTTTCTGTCTTAGTGAAGATAGATTGACTGGGGATCACATATTTTCAACAATTATTTTCTCAGTGCTGTGTATTTGCAGCCATATTAAAAAAAAAAAAAAAAAAGTATTTTCCAAAGGAAGCTTCCATACAAGCATGTGTGGAACTGTGATAGAAGCGTGACTGATCACTGAACAGGGGAAAGAAGCAACAAAGGTATGGCCATAATACTTCATACTTTCCCAATAGCGACTGGGGGTGCAGGGGAGAGGTCGTCTGTGGCCACTCAATGGCACGGCTGTGGGGCGCCCACACACATAGCATGCATGAAGAGTGCTTCAAACAAGTGGCTCCAGCATGGCTGCCCTATTCACAGAGGCAGTCAGTCTGGCTCATATGGAGTGGAGCACTCTGAATTTTTCAGGAGTACTTGGTCTGTGGCCACGAGAGGCTGCTGTGTGGGTCACGGGAGCATACTTCCCCAGTCGCAGGCGCAGCAGCCAGGTTGCTAGGCATCCTGACTGCCAACAAAAGAAAAGGACAGCGGTGCTTCCCAGCGTACTTGGGAAGGCGGCCGCTGTGTTTAGAGCAGGGGCGGGGCCAAGGAACAGCGGCGCTCCCCCCGCCAGTCAGACAACGGCTGTAACGTGCTCAGCATGGGAGGCGGGGCCTGGGGCAATGTTGCCTATTGGCCCTCACAGGGACAGCTTCATGCAGGGAGGAGGAGATAGCTGGTGCATAAAAGCACCGGCGGCTAGTTGAGAGACACCCCATCACAACCACACCCCTTTAAAACACAGTAATACTATTATTTCCCACCTCTGGTATCTTGTTTTTTAAATCCTATAAAATACTTCCTAGGATAACTCCAGGGGAGATACTAAATAAACAATAAAACTCACCCCCCCAACATTTAAAATATAGACAAAACCCTCAAACCCAGCAGACCAAAACCCAGCAGCATACATGGCTCAGGCTCCTCAGGTCCCCCTAAGGGCCACCATAAGGACTGCACCCTTTTGGCTCGTGGCCTTAGGCGTGTGCCCTGCAGACGTGTGCCTGTGGTGGGTGCCAGATCTCCATTCAGCTTTCACCTCCCCGCTGCTGACACTCCAGATGGGGAGGGACTGCTGGCCACGCCCTCCTCCACGTGGAGTAGGAGGAGGGCTGATGACATGTCTTGGGGTGTGTGTGCAGCAACAAGCCCCGAAATGCTGCGCTGCGCCGGGCAGGGAAGAGGGTGTGTGTGGAAACCACCGAGTCCCTCAGGAACCTGCACCCCCTTGCTGTCTGCTGCCGCTGCTGGACTACGGCGGGCGCTGGATCTCCGTTCGGCTTTCACCTCCTTGCCGCTGATGCTCCAGGTGGGGAGGGACTGCTGGCCCCTCCCTCCTCCAAATGGAGTAAGAGGAGGGCTGATGACAGGTTGCCCCTCCATGAGGCCACCTTAGGATCCAGGGTGTCACCATAACCTTTGTGGGGTTCTCTGTGAGCCTTGGGCAGGTTGCCACTTAGACCATGTTTAGATGAGTGGCCAATCTAGCAGATTAAAATATTAGCTTTTAGGAACCTTATGCGGGTGGCATTTAGACGCGCTTCCCTGCCCTGGAAGTTGCCTGACTACCATTGGAAATAGCAGCGTGTGGCCAGCTTGCGCATTCTTTTAAAACTGGATTTGTCAAACCTTCAGCTAGGACTGAAACAAGCAGCTAAATTGCTGCTCGTGAGTAATTTTGCTATATCAGGAACCAGGATTGATTTCCCAATGATTTACTGAAACCAATACAATTTCTTGATTCTTGCAATAATGTGAGATACCATACTGACTTATCAACTTCTGTGTTCCATGTACCATTCATTTACCACATTGCCGAGGAGGATACCGTTTTACTTTCAGGTTTGCTGTTTTTCCATTTCTGAGCCAATCACTGTGCGAATAGCCTACCCCTTAACTTCCTCCAGTGCCCCTTAATCTCCACTCCAGTGTTTCCTATCTGAATTGTTGTTCTAGGTGGTTCGCTTTGCTTTGACTAATTTGCAACTGGATTGCAGATTTGTAAAGGAATCTGAGTAGTTATAACTACCAATCTGCATACTACCAGTCAATGAGTGACAAGGAAGTACAAGGAAAAATGGAGTGTGGAGAAGATAGAAGAAATGCTGTATTAAGTCAGTATTATTTCTTGGGATTTGCAATTGATAAAGCGGTCAATGGCAAAGCAGTTAACGAGATCACAGTAAGCAAATTATTGGTAAACAGAAACCAAACGGAATGTTGAGATGTTGTTGGCTACCATGAAGTTCTCAATTTGACCAGGATGGTATCAGGAACTGGGATTTCAATGGGGAATTCCCACTTTTCAGGGGCGGATCCAGAAGTGATGTGGATGGGGGTGGGGGCTGAAGTCTAAAGTTAGTATAGCTCCGCCCAGGTGAGCAGGCCCCCCTCCAGCCCCACCCCCTACCAAGTGAGCAAGTGTCAGGCCAGTTTATCCCCCACACCAAACCCATGGGAAACCCCCAAGCCACAGCTCCAAAAGGGGGGGGGGGGGACTCAGGAAGCAGTGGATATGATAGCTGGGCTCCAGCTGCTGCCTGAAAGAGAGCATCAAACACAGATGGTTAAATAACCCCTTCCCCTAGTCTCACTACAGGAAAATATAAAGGGTATTTTCAGATGTTACGCCACCACAGTGAATCCCCCTGTGGGGACTGTGGTGGCGTAATGTCTGTTGGGCTGAAAAGTGATTTCCACCGGATGTTCACCCCTGGCGGGAATCGCTTTGACCACGCTTTCGGAGGTCCGGGCGACCAGAGCTCCAAAAGCATGGTCAAAGCAATTCCCGCCGGGGGTGAACACCTGGCGGGAATCACTTTTCAGCCCAACAGATGTGACGTTACCATGGTCAACCACGGCGGGATTCACCGAACTGCCCCAAGCTGTTTTAGGAGGGGCGGGGTAAAAATCCAATAAATAAAAATAAATAAATTAAAACGTCACGTCTGCTCCCGGACCATGGCCCGGAATCGGCAGCCGTGCCTACTGGGGGATACCCCAGGTCAATACCCCAGGGGGCGGGCGGGTGCTGCGGCCGCATGGGCCGCTGTGATCACCCATCTCCTAGAGGGCGGGTGGCCTCGGGAGCATGGGGGGGTGGGGCTGTGCGGCCGCACGTTGTGCCATACAGCCCTGCCCCCTCCCCCGATCGCCCTCCGGAATCAGACGGCACGTCTGTTGATGGGTCATTCTGATTCTGGAGGGGAATCAATACGCGATTCTGTGCCGGGGCCAATGGGTGCCCCAGCACGTCTCAAAACACCCAAAGTCTAGGATCAAATCCACATTGTACCCCATGCCAAAGAGGGAAATAAATCAGGGAGGGGCAAATGCCCCCTTAAGCCCAAAGTGGATGAGGGGAAAATCCTCACTGTGCAAAAGAGGGAAATAAAAGAGATGGGTGAAATGCCCCCTTATAAGCCAATCAGGTAAGAAGCAAATCCCCACTGCACTCCATACCCAAAGAGAACTATAAAAGAGAGATGGGCAAATTATGCCCCCTTGTAGGGGTGTGCATGTCATTTTCATTATTACAATAACAATAATGAACATTGTTGTTTTCATTATCGTTATTGCAATATCAAAAATGACAAATAATAACAAAAATAGAAAAAAAATTACATTTTGTTTTTGAAATAAAGGGAAAAACCTGAAAAACATATTTCTGGATGTAACTTTTTTTGTTTCTTATTCAATTCTGATTAAACATGGGGAGGGTGTACCCCCAATGGAGGGCACTATGTGTACCAATTTGTGAAATGATTAGGTAAAGGAAACCGATTTTAGAAGCAATTGAATGTTGTGATTTTCAGAAAAGCTCCATACACATTCATGGCTACAACTTCTTTATCTTGCATCCAATTTGCATTACACCTGTGAATATTATGTCCCTCCATAAGCCTAACACTCCTGCCAATTTTCAGAAAGATTGGATAAAGGGTCCTGATGGTATAAGACATTAACTTGAAAATACATTTCCAGCTGTATCATTTGTATATTCCATCCTGTTTAAAAGGTATTTGGCAGGAATGTATCACATACCTTCACTGTCATCTCTGCCAAACTACAGAACAATTTGATAAAGGGACCCAATTTTATAAGCAATTGATGTTGTCCCTGTGAAGACCATTATTCAGATAAATAGCAGCACATGCAGTGCCAGTCAGAGGCAGGCACCCTGCATGGCAGGGGGAGAGAGATTGTAGGAGGGAGGATGTGGAGCAAACCAAAAGACTGACAGACACATTCACTGGCCAATTACTGCATGCTTCCAGCTTTACAGGACCAATTGGTAGTGGCTTCGAGGCAGGCATAGGGGGCGGCCCTGAGGTGGGCATAAGGGCATAAAGGACATAACTGGGACTTTGGGGATAGCATCCCAGCAATCAGGGGACATAGTTTACACATCCAGGCTGGTCAATTATCATCACAATCACATCCTGCAGCACTGTGACAGAGGACATAAGAGAATCTCTATTGACTCTTTCCTAAACAGATGCTTCTGACTTTCCAGTAACAAGTGGGGGAGAGATGTTGGGATGGTCACAGCACAGAATGAGGATATTTGGTTGACCTTTCTGCTGGCCAATTGGCATCACCCACCGATCTTATACCACAGTGACGTAAGAGAATCCCTGGCATAGGCTCCTTCTCTGCATATGCTGTGCAGGCATATAAAATTGGGACCCTTTATCACAGCTTTCTGATATGTGGCAGAGATGATAATGAAATGATAATGAAAGTGTTATATACAGCCCTGCCAAATTTCATGTACACTGGTTGGACTACAAAGATGTTAGTTAGAGATACATTTATATGTTAATTGCTTATACCACCAGGACCCTTTATCCAATACTTTTGAAAGCTGGCAAAGATAGTAAATATGGGAAGGGGTGTAAACCTGCCAAGTGTCATCTACATTAGATATGAGGCAAAGAGGTTACAGCTAAGAATGTATATGAAGAATTTTGCAAAATAAAATAATTCAATTGCTTCTACAATTGGATTCCTTTATTAAATCCTTGTGAAATTTGGTACACTTAATGTCTCCCATGGGAGGTATATGCAGCCCAAGGTTCAGCCACATATAGTGAAAAACAACAAAGTTACAGCCAAAAATGTGTTTTCCATTGAAACCAATGAAAATGAAAGCCAAAACGATTCAATTCAATGATTCAATTGCTTCTAAAATTTGATTACTTTACTCAATCCTTGTGAAATTTGGTACACTTAATGCCTTCCATTGCAGGTATATGCAGCCCACGTTTCAGACAAATAGAGTTAAAAACAACAAGGTTACAGCCAAAAATGTGTTTTACATTGAAACCAATGAAAACGAAAGCTAAAACGAAATGGGGGGGCTTAAGCCCCCGGAGGCCCCCCCCCGTGAAATTGCCCATGCTTTTGCAATATCTTGTTTCATCCCTGGCCCAGATATGTCACTGGCTGTAAGCCCTCGGAATTGGGTGGTATTTAAATCTAAATAAATAAATGGAATAATTTGAAGAAAAGAGTAAACAAAATTTTAAAATTTCCCATGTGTTTTTTAATGACCAAACTTCGACGCAAGTCTTTGGGAGAAAGAAAGGGAGAGAAAAACACACACACCCCAAAACAACTAGAAACAAAAATAGTTGGGAGAAAAAGTACTTTCTGGTTGTTGTTGTTAATTTTTATTTATTTATTTATTTTATTTTATTTTCTCTATCTTCAACAAAGCCATTGGAATGAGTACTACTAAGTTCCTTAGGCTGCAGTCATCAAACCACTTATTCTGGAGTATTTCCATTAAAATTTTTGGGATTACTCTGAAGCAAGTGGTTTGAGAACTGCAGTCTTTGACACTATGAAAAATTCACTCCCCAAATACACAGTTTCAGTTACATATCCAAACTGAATGGATCCTTTTTGAAGTCTGCTAATGACCAGAACTATTTTCAAATTTTAATGCATAAAACCCCCCAATCATACAAGAATTTATCATCAGTAAAACCATTGAATTATTAGTGGGCAAATCTGGACAGGTTTAGGATCCAAGTCTGTATTTTCAAGTTTCAAAACATGAAGCATCTTCATTTTTTTTTTTTTTTTTTTATCCCTTGAATGAATCCAGTCTAATGTCTCATTTTAAAAATGTAGGTAGCCTTGAGATATCAGTTTCTCACACCTCTGTTGGATCACTGGATTCCTATTCTTACTATGAATTGAGAACATGATGTACTCTTAATTTTGCTGCAGTTCCATTGCCTGGTTAATATTGATGCAATATTTCTGTCTGGCTAAGATTGATGCAATAATGGTTAACACTTAGTCCTTTCTTTGTATGAAACTCTGGAATCTGCCTATGTTTATCATTTTAATAGCAAGTTGGGTGCTTTGCACTGATGCCTGCTAAAGCTCCCCTCATTTTACTTGTCCACCCCCCCAGCCACACCATTCAGAAACACTCATTCCCCCCCCCCATCTTTTCAAGGTCAAGCCTGATGGTATATGCATTGGGACACCTCATGCATCGGTCATATTACGTGGCATCGTGAGACAAGACAATAAAGCAATGTGCAGTGGGACCACAGCAGTCTAACCGTGTCACAGCAATGAGGCAACTGAAGATGATCAGTTCTCATGAAACAGACTGCTCTGAGCACGCAGCGCGACTCCCTCTCCAGACAGCGAGTCAGGCAAGCGGAGAGGAGCCTGAGGTTGTTTCTCTTTTATTTTATCATTTTCTCCTGTTTACCAAAACTGAAGGCCGACTGAAGACGCATCATTTGCATCCTTTCCCAAGACAAACTGGAAACCCCATAGCCTAATTGTTTATTTTTTAAAATTATTTTTAGAATCTACTCAGCAGTTGTTAATAGCAAAAGCCAATTAGCTTGCCTGGTTTGCTGGCAAGCAGAATGGCCACCTGTCTTGTGCTGTAACAGGCATCCCTTATTTGGTACATAATATTGCACAGCCCTTGTCTAATAATTTGCTGCTCGGAAGAATTTGATCAGATAAAATGCAATCAGGGAAAGGATCATACACGGTGATACTAAGGTAGGGTTTTCTACTGAGCACAGAATGGAAAGGGCCAAGGGGGGATATGTCCCCTCCCCCCCCCCGTCCCCCCGTCTCCTCTCTCTGTCCTCCTCCTTGTCCCATGCAATCTGTACAGTATGGAAAAATGTCTTCTGAGCTCTTAGTACAGTTCTGTTTTGAAGAAACTTCTGCTGTGTGTTATTCAACAGAAAGCTAACTCTACAACTTGTCCAGTAGGGGGAGGATCAAGGGATTAAACGTCCCCCCCCCCCCGTCTCCTCTCTCTGTCCTCCTCTTTGTCCCATGCAATCTGTACAGTATGGAAACATGTCTTCTGAGCTCTTAGTACAGTTCTGTTTTGAAGAAACTTCTGCTGTGTGTTATTCAACAGAAAGCTAACTCTACAATAGGTTATGGTCCAGGACATTTTCAAGGCAATTTTGAAGACTAGAAGGAGTGCAGACTGTGAAAGAAAATTCCCAGACAGAGAGGCCTACTGACTGTGAGTAAGAAGGCCTTAATCCCAGAAGGGGAAAGGGAGGGAAGCAAGTATGGCAAGCAGCTCAGACTTTCAGTAGGAAAGCTGAACAATGTAAACTACTAATTGTGGAAGTTTAAAGTGGAAATGCTGCTGTCTAAAGATGATCTATGGGAGGTGATTACCACGAACAGACCAGCAGCAAATAATGAGGAATGGGATAAAAGGACAGGTTAGCAAAGGCTACAATAAGTTTACTGGTAGAAGATGACCAGCTAATCCATATAAGAAGTGAGACAACAGCAAGAGGCATGTGGATTGCATTGGAAAACTCGCATGAGAGAACTAGCCTGAATAGCAAACTGTTTCTGCTGAAGAAAGTATACGAAATGAGGCTTGGCAAAGAAAGTGAAATGTAGGAGCATACAAATGCCATGTTGGAAGTAGTGGCACAGCTGCGCGGCATTGGAGAAGATATAAAGGACAGCCATGTGGCAGCCCTACTCCTATGCGACCTACCTGAACCTTACAGTGCCCTCATCAATGCCCTGGTGACAAAGCCAGAGGCTGAACTGAAGCTGGAATTTGTTACAGGTAGACTTGTGGATGAATTCCAGCGAAGAAAGAAGAACCTGCAGAATGATCTAAAGCAGGGTAATGAGACTGCACTGAAAACCTCAGACGTAGCTCCTAAGAACGAAACCAGACTATGCTTCAGATGCAAAAAAGAGGGACATTTAAAGAAAGACTGCTATTTATGGAAAGCAGAAGAGCAGAAATGGTCTCCACGAACACCTAAGCAGAGGGCTAAAGTCACAAACAGCAACACAGTCACTCAACAATGGAGTGGGTGCTTCAGAGCAATGCAAGACAGCTCATCCCAAAATTGGTGTGTAGAATCCGGGGCAATGAGCCACGTGACAAGCGATAAAGGATTCTTCACAGGACTGGATCTGAGCAGTAAAGAAAAAATCTACCTTGTAGATGGGAGAAGCATCAAGGCGAAAGGAATTGGACAAGGATTCCTGTACTGCAGCCAGTCACAGGGAGGCACACTGACCATACCCATGAAAGATGTGCTCTATGTGCCGAACTTAGAAGGGGGACTCTCGTCCATGAGGCACCTGGCAGCGAGGGGGCTCACCATCCATTTCCAGGGAGATCAATGCACAATTCAAAGTGGGACAAAAGTACTGGCCAGAGCCACTGCAGATAAGCACCTGTACCATCTGAGCACAGCTGAACAGCACCCACATTGAGATCCTCTGCAGGGGAGGCCGCAGAGTATTTCAACAGGCACGGGTATCACTCCCTGCAGCTGCAGGAGGTTGTGGATCACCAGGGCCGGTTCATAGATATCTTCACGGGCAACTCCGGCTGCAGTCACAACGCCCGGATCATGACCATTTCCCCCTTTTATGCCCGGATGTTCCCGGGGGGACTTTGCTGACATGGGGATGACTTGGATCGAGGCGGTACCGATGCCCCCCTGTATCCTGGGCGACCCTGCCTATTCCCTCACCCGGTGGCTAATGAAGGTGTACCCTGTCGCACGCAACCCTATGAAGGTGCTATACAATACCTGCCTGTCCTCCAGCAGGACCGTGGTGGAGTGAGCCTTCAGGGCCCTCAAGCAGTGCTGGAGGAACCTCACTGGCCAGCTGGACTACACTGTGGAGACCTCGGCCCTGGTGATCGGTGCCTGCTGTGTGCTGCACAACATGTGCGAGACCAAGGGGGCAGCCCTGGAATACCCCGAACCCACGCGGCCCCCCGGCCCGGTGCCCCTGTACATGAATGCTGAGAACCCCAGGGAGTACCATTATGCCAAGCGCATCCGGGATGCCCTGGCGAGGCATATCAGCCAGGAGGCCAAAGTGTGAGGCCTACAGCAACCCAGCCAACCCCCAGGGGTTCCCAGGTCTGGCCCCTACATGGGAACTGGTCCGATACCCCACCACCCCATCCCTGTCGCCCAGTAATGAGCACGGGAGGCAATATAGTGCAAACAACATTTATTTCACCCGCTTGTACGTGTGCACCCGACCCCTCTCCCTCCACCCCAGCTGGACCCTGCCCCCTATAGTGCTCCCCACCACACAGTGCTCTCCCTCTTCCACCCCTTCCCCCCCATCCCCCACGTTTCCTGGGTCACCCCCTTGCGCGCCCAGGAGCCACTACGGAGCTCTGTGAGCTCTCCTCCCCCCGTTGTCCGTGTCCCCAGCAGTGTCCTGGGATGTCTCCTGGGCCAGTGGGGGGGCCAGCGGCTGGGGAGAGGGTGGTCCGGGGACCCAGGCGGCCCCCCCGAGTGGCTGCACCCTCCGAAGGTCAGGGGGGACCAGGAGGTGGATGTGTGGCCCTTGGGGGGGTGTGGGCAGTTGGGGAGGACGTGGGGGTGCCGAGGGGCCCAGCATGGGGCCCGGGGCAGGCAGGGTGCCTGGAGGGGTGACTGCCATCACATAGGCACACATGGTGCCCGTGTGCAGGAGCAAGGAGGTCCCAATACCATGGGACCTGTCCATTTTGACAGAGTGCTCCCGCACCATCCCTGTGATGGCCTGCTCCAGCTGCCCGAGTGCTTCCACTTACCTGCTGTGCTCCCGGCGCTCCTGCCCCTGCTCCAGGTGCACCTCAGCCTGGAGCCTCCTGTCCCATGCTTCTGCCTGCTCCAGGGACCGCTCGATGGCCGCCTCCATCAGGTCCATGGCTGCTATCATCCTCTCCCCCTGTTCCGCCGAGGTCCGGACAATGTCCTCCACCTGGTCCTCTCTCCGCCGGTGGACCCATGCCCGTATTCCCTCTTGCACTGTCCTGGGGGCACGGGCCCTGGAGACTGTGGCTGTTGGGGTTGTCCTGTAGGGTACAGGTAGGTGAGTCGCCAGCTGCCCTGGGAGTCCTCCCTCAGCCCTGGGATGGGCCTAGGCCTCCGTGGCCCTCCGGACATGTCGCCCGGCCCCTTCCCGCTCCCCCTCCCCGGCCCCTCCCACCGCCTCCAAGTGGCCCAGGACCACCTCCTGGTGCCCTTGTGGGCCCTCCCAACCAGAGCGTGTGCCTCACCGGGTTCCTACGCATGCTGCCCAGGGTCCTCGGCGCCAGCCTGCTTACCCGCGTGGGTCTGGTGCCGGGGTGTTCCATGCCCTTAGGGCGAGGAGGGGGGGTTGTTGGTGTAGGGGCGTGCGGGTGCCCGGGAAGGTCCTGGGCCCCCTTCCAGCCTTGCTTGTGGGGGCTAGGGCTGGCCCCAGCCCATTTATCCCCCCCTTGGCCCTTGCCCCCGAGGGCCCAGCCCCTCTCCCCTCCCGGTCACCTGCTTACCCTCAATGTTGGTCTCGGATCCCTCCGAGGCTGGCTCCTCCATGTGGGAATGTTCCCCCTGGGACCACTGGCTGAGAGTGATGAGGGTGCCGGCCTTGGATTCTGCCTGTCCGGCCTGGGGGTGGGTGCTCTTCGAGCTGGAGGTCCCGGGACATTCCTCCTGGTGATCTGGGGCCCTGGAGCTTGTTTTTCCAGAGGGGCGGCGAGGGGAGTGGGTAGCTTGGGCCATTTCCTGCCCTGGACCACTGCGCTCCCCATGAGCCGGGGGGCGACTATTGAGTCCTTCATGTGCAGAATGCTGTCCAGGGCATCATAGAAGGGGGCGGTCCGGGCTCTGTGTCCGGGCCGCCTGTTGTTGTCCCTTATGGCCTTGTACCCCCTCTTCAGTTCCTTGGCCTTGGAGCGGCACTGTGCCACGGTACGATGGTGCCCCACCGCCCCCATGTCCCACACTATGTCCTGGTAGACGTGCTCATTCCGCTGGTTGAGCGCAAGCTCCAACTGGTACTCCAGGGTCCCCCAGATCCGTATGAAGTCCTGGGTCACCTGCAGCCCCCACTGGCCCCCTCTGTGGTAGGGCCTCCTCCCTCATCTCCCCTGTGGGTCCTCCTCTGCCACCTCCTCCTCCTCCTCCTTCTCCTCCACTGCCTCTTCCACCACCACCTCCTCTGCCCAGGCTGGGCCAATGTCCTCTGGGGGCTCATCCACCTGGGCCCATTTCCGTGTCTGTGGGATGCAGGGGAGGGGGGGTTATGGTTGGGTGCGGTTATGGCCCCTCTCGCGGGCCACCCCCTTTCCCCCCTCCCTGATGGGTGCCTGGGCAAGCCCCCTGGGTGCCCCTGTGCCCCCTGTTCCCCTCCCCTTGGGTCCCCTTACCCATTTCCAGGGTGCTTCCTCCCCATGTCCGGCTGCTGTCCCCGTGGCATCCTGTCCGGCTGCTGCAGGTGTTGTCCCTCCACCTCCTCCATCCTCAGCACGACCCCCACCTCACCCTCCTCCCTCTATGCTCCCTCCACCGCTGCCCCTGCCTCATGCTCCTCCACCCTCGCTCTCTCTCCCACTGCTCTCTTCCGTCTCCCTCCTCGCTCCATATCGCCATGCTTCCCTGCTGCAGGTTTCCCTTTTATATCTCCCTCAGCTGCCTATGTTGTTGCTGGTTGCCTGGCAGCAATGCTGCATGCTTTGTCCCCAGCTGGGAATAATTTTCTTTGATTCTGGCCAGTGATTGCCGTCCAGACATTACTTTTTGTTGTTTCCCGGTGGGGATCTCTTTGACCATGCTTTCGGAGAATGTCCCACGGGGAGCCCCGGAAGCGTGGTTGGAATTGACCCCATGTGGGTATTGACCATGGTGAACATCTGGCGGCCACCGAACAGACGTTCAGGGCACTTTGGCCCCGCCGCGGGATTGACCGTGGTTCACTGTGTTTGAGCGTGATCTCGTAACATCTGAAAATACCCAGTGTGACCTTTGTGGAAAACTCAAGCAACAGTGTGATGACTCTCCAAGGTCCAGGCAAAGGAGAACAATCAACCACGAACGAAACCACTAAAAGGGAGCAATCCTCTGAACAAATGGTTGAAATCGGCACAAAGGTAACAGAAGTGCAGGAACAGACACAGCCGGCTACTGATGCTGAGCCAAGGCAGTCGACAAGGTCTAACAAAGGCATTCCCCCCCCCCCCCCCCCCCCGCTCGTCTGTCCTACAAAGTCAGCACCAGTAAGTTGTCAGAGCTGGCATCCTGGAAGGACATCGTGCAGATGTCAGAAGGGGAAGCAGAAAAATGGATAAGAGCAGCTGAAGAAGTAGTAAAGTCCATGCAGGACAATGCAACGTGGACACTTACTCCACTGCCCACAGGGAGAAAGACTATAGGTTGTAAATGGACATTTAAAATAAAGTACAATGCGGAAGGAAATTTTGAATGGTACAAGGCCCGACTTGTTGCGAAAGGATACTCCCAGAAGTACAGAGAAGACTACGATGACACATTTGCACCTGTAGGTTAAGCACACTACAATCAGAACATTGTTAAGTATAGCTGCTGGAAGAGGAATGCAAGTCAAGCATATGGATGTGAAAACAGTGTTCCTAAATGGTGGGTTGAAGGAAGATATTTACATGGACCAACCACCAGGGTTTTCAGACTTTGAAAGGCTGGATCTTGTATGCAAACTGCACAAAAGCATATATGGGCTTAAGCAGCCCGCCAGAATGTGGAACACTAAAATAAACAAGGTGCTCATGAGGGAAAACTTTACCAGGAGCAAAGAAGATCCCTGATTATACACAAAGAGACTAAGGGGCAGGTGGATCTCTGTATTAATTTATGTCGATGACCTTATTGTATGCTTTGACCAAGAAGGGGATGAGTGCAAAACAATGAGAGCTCTAAATCTGGACTTTGAAACTAAGGACCTGGGTAGCATAACGCGCTACCTTGGAATACAAATTGAAAGAGAAGATGGCAGAAGCTATCTTCTCAACCAAAGACAGGCAATAGAAAAGATGATAGAAAGTTTCGGCATAGGGGGTACGAAGGCAGCAAATACCCCTATGGAAACCAGCTACACAAAGGAGATCAAAGAACCGAGCTTATTGCTGCAAAACAATAAGCAATACAGAAAGGAGAAAGGAAAGCTCTTGTACATTGCCACAATCACAAGGCCTGACATTGCGGTGGCAATAGGTATATTGTGTAGACAAATCTCAGCCCCAACCCAAAGGGATTGGAATGCAGTGAAGAGGGTCTTATGGTACCTGAAAGGGACTGTGCACGTCAAGCTATGGCTCCCAGCAACTTCTGTGTCAGACCTGTTAGGGTACATGGACGCAGATTGGACTGGAGACCATTTGGACGAAAAATCTACCAGTGGGTACCTATTTTTGCTTGGTGGAGGACCCATCAGCTGGTGCAGTCGGAAACAAGCCTCTGTTACTTTCCTCGATGGAGGCAGAGTATGTCACAGTGGCACACGCCAGCCAAGATGTTAACTGGTTGCGACAGCTTCTGAATGATCTGGGGCAAAAATTGGACAGATCCACATTGATCCTGGAAGACAACCAAGGATGTATAGTGCTGGCACAAACAGAAAGAAACAACCCCAGAACCAAGCACATTGATGTAAAATACCATTCCCTGAAAGACTCACAGGAACAAGGACTCCTAGATCTGAAATACTGTCCTACAGAGGATATGACAGCGGATGTGTTCACGAAGCCACTAGCAGGGGAACACCATCGCAAGCTATTAAGAAGAATGAACCTATTGGGTTTGACTAGTGACTGTTGAGAAGGGGTGTTGGATTGTACAACAGTCACAAATAAAAGCCCATTGCAAGCCCTGCAAGCTTAATATGGGACTTGTTCAGTAGGGGGAGGGTCGGTGGATGAAACAGTATTTTTTTCCTCCTTGTCTCCTCTCTTCTCCTCTTTCTCTCCTCCATCTTGTCCCATGCAGTCTGTACAGTATGGAAGCATATATTCTGAGCTCTTAGTAAAGTTCTGTTTTGAAGAAACTTCTGCTGTGTGTTATTAAACAGAAAGCTAACTCTACAATTAGGGGCGGGCGGGCCGGTGTATCCGATAACGCCGGTACTTGGCGTACCGGCATTATCGGATTCTACCTGGTAAATCTGGTCCGGTTACCGGATTCCGGGTACCGGATTTTTTTACATTGCAGCCATTTAAATGAATGGCTGCAATGTAAAAAACCTACCAAAAAAGTAAAAAAAACCTCCCCGAGTCCAGGCTGCATGGGTGGAAGAGGGAACACCCCCCACCCATGGGTGGAAGAGGGAACACCCTCCTGCCCAGCCTGGATTTTTAAAAAGAAAAGAGCCCCACCCCCAGCGCCAGCGGCCGCGGCATCCCCGCAGCAGCCGGTAAGTATAGACCTGATCCCTGGGTGTGTGTGTGTTTAACACCCTCTCACTCCCCCCCAGGGATCACCCCTACTACAAGTTCCCTGACTGTACCTTTGACTTTCAGCTCCGGGTGCAGTAGTGGTGGCGGCGGGCGGTCCGGCGGCCTCAGCGCCGGCTGTGGCTGCCGGCGTCAGAGACGCTCTAGGCCTTCCGGGGAAGTTCCCCGGAAGGCCTAGAGCGTCTCTGAC
>QEPC01006805.1:3396539-3422881 GCA_003113815.1 Sphenodon punctatus
CCAGGCTGGGCAGGGTGGGTGGGGGGTGTCCCCCCTTCCACCCGCGCAGCCTGGGAGGGGGAGGGGGGAGGAATTTTTTTATTCCATTGATTTCAATGGGGCCACAGTGCCCCATTGAAATCAATGGAATAAAACCGGTACCGGTATACCGGATTTAATCCGAGAATCCGGTTCTTTGAGAACCGGAAACCGGTAAATCTGGTATCTGGTAATGGCCCGGGGGTCCCAAGTCTATCTACAATACTTCCCCTGTGGTTATGCCTGTTGTGTGTTGAGTCCTAGTGCTCTGTTAATCCCTTTGTGCCCCTTATGTGAGTCGCACCTCCCCTCCTTGTTGTTGCTTGTAATTCTTGTTCCCTTTGTGTGTCGAGGCACCTCTCGCCCAGCTCCCTTGTCCCCTTAGTCTTCCCCCATTGTGTGTATTCTACTAGTACCTTCCTTGCACCTGTCCCTTCTCCATGTTGGTTTGCCTTCCTCATGTCCTGAGTTCCTCACATCGTGCCTTGTTCCCTATTGCTCTAACCCTCTATCACTTGTGTTTGTCAAGTCCTGTGTTTTCTCCTTGTTTCACTCTATCACCCTGCCACTGGTAATTTCCCCCCCGTTCCCTGTCCCTTGACCTCGATGAGGAGCCGAAAACTTTTAGGCCAGCTTGTCTGGTTCTCATACTGAGCGTTCAGTCTCCCTGATATCGAAGAACGGCTGAGAGGTTTGTGTTTGATCTGTGGAACATCTCCTACTCCCTTCAACCCTTTCCCCTCCTACCTGCCCTTCTCTTCTCCCCTTTTCCCGGTTCCTTGCCCCGGAGCCTGACATCTGGCCTCTTCAGGTCTTTTAATCAGATGAATGAGCCACAGAAGCTGAGCTGTTTGTGGCCATGACACTAGAGGCAGCAGGAGCAACCTCTTGAGGTTCTAATTCTAGCCAATCTCATCTGCTGCTGCTGTGATGGGGAATCCCAGAAAGAAAGACAATGGGGAGGCCAGAGTGGTGCCCCTTCTGCTCTGTGGTTGACCACTGACTCCTTTGCCCAGGGCTGGCTTACACATTTCAGAACCCAGGGCAAAAATAAAATGCGGGGCCCCCATGATGATCTGTAGAACTCTCTGGAAGTCTAGGGTTTGGGGAGCTGGGATGGGGGTCTCTTATGTAGTCTGCAGAGCACAAGCCCTGCAGACGTTTTGTCTCTGTGAGAAACAAAGTTTAATAGAAAATTGAAAAGGGTCTGAGAGTTTGCATATCTCCTAGGACAAAATGGTTCAAGATAAAAATGTTGTTTGTCTTTTTAGGTGTTGGTGGTCCTGATTCTCTGAATGTAATAAACAAAGGGACAATCCCTTTTTAAAATGCTGGTTTTGTTTCTACTCAGAGGGAGGGAAAAACAACAACAAAAAACAAAACGGGGATGGATCAGGGGTGGAGTTCAGAGGCCAGGGGAATAAGTCTTTTTTAGGTTCAAGGGAATGTAACTTTACCACCTGAGTTTGGACTGTGATTTTGTGTGCATGCATTTGTTTTAGAGGCGAGTCTGAAATTATTCTAATTAATGTTATCAAAAGCGTGACATTTAATTAACTAAATAACATGTTGAGCCTAATGATAACATATTTCCCTCCACCGCAGGCAGCAATGAGCCCACAAGAGCAATTTAGAAAGAATGCCAGCAATCACGGAAAGGAGGAGGAGGAACCCTTTCTCTGATATGGCCACGCCTTCAGACAAAGAAATGATGGAGAAGCTAGCAAAGTGGCAATGGAGGAAGTAACAGAGGTTTTGCAATGGATGCAGTGGTTTGCAGAGATCCTAGTTGTGTCCAGAAAATCCCATTAGTAAGACAGTTGTAGCACTGCTGTGGTTTTCCCATGTTGTTCTCCTTATAACATAGTTTGCCACAAAAAGGAACCATTGTTGGTTTTACAAATCTTCTGCTAGAACAACTGGGAACCTTTTAGGATCACTAATCCAGACACAGGATCACTCTGTTTAGGACTAACTTGTATACTTAATTTTAAACGTCTGGTGCTGGCCACTTTCAGAGACAGGATGCTGGGCTAGATGGACCATTGGTCTGACCCGGTATGGCTGTTCTTATCTTTTCTTTTATTGGAAACTTCCCTGTTTTGACCCTGGTTAAATTCTTGGCCCTTTTTACACGGACGACACCCCCCCCCCTCGCCCATGTATGCAACTGCGTGGGTGGAGGGGTAGCGCCCATCTGAACACCAGTGGAGATGGGCGGGGGTGCTGCATACTCCTGTGCTGCACTCATCGCTCACGTACAGAGACATTGGGGACAACAGAGGTGCCTCCGTGTGTGGAGATGGGTGAAGCTGGGTGTGCATCTGTGTGACGGGCCGCTGCCTCCCTCCATTCCCATCGCACCACGGTGCCTTGAAAAAGACCTTGGTGATTTTTTTTTCTTTCTTTCCCAGATAGCACATTTTAAAATATTTGAAACTGTCCTTCAAGAATAATTCCACTCTGGTTGTGAGCTAATAAACCCAAAGTTTAGACAGTTACAAAGTGAAGGAAGTGGAGAGGAAAAATGGAAAACTGGAAAAAAAAAATAAAAAAAATCTTCTCTGACACCCTCACCCCTTTTTTTTTTTTTTTTCCCCTCCAATTTTGGCACAGTAACTTCAGATGGGTCAATTTAGGCACATGGGACACCCCCTCCCCCACAGTTTTAATTTTTTTTAAATAGTAGAAGCCCTCTTAAGCCTTTCTAATCTGGATTGTTCCTTGTTGAGGATATGTCTTGTGTCCTATGCAACTTTGAGACAAATTGTATTCCTGTTATAGTACAAACACCTCCTCCCACCCTTATCCAGACACTTCTCGAACCTAGGCAAAAAGCAAATCTCCCAAAACGTTTGGCTAAGAGGACAGGGGAGGAGTTCTACTGTAATTCAACTTCTAAAAAATATGAACGTATTCAGATTTCCTATTTAAAAGTCCTCAAATACATGCTGTGTCTGGCTTGGTTTCTGTGTGTATAGGCACAGCTGCTTCCCATTGGAGAATGGTAGAAATGCACAGGTGCTTAACAGAGCTGTGTGAAGAAGATAGTGAATCCAGAGTCTGATCAACTGGATCTATCAAAATAATAGTATCAGTCTGTTCCGTGTATATTGGAGAGGATGTCTGCATACTAGGAAAATGTGTGAAACTTGCTCAGGCATTCCCTTTGCCCAATGCCTCCTGTCCTCCATAAAAAGGGTTACCATACCTCCCCTTTAAAAGAGGATGCTTATGAAACATACATGGTGTGGGGCTGCACTTGAACCAATGCAGCCCTGCACCATGTATTTTTCATAGGCATCCTCTTTTAAAGGGGAGGTATGGTAACCCAATCCATAAACCCAGTTGCTCCTTGGGAGACTTTTCCATAATTGCAATGTCTGCAGACGCTCTTTGATTTTTTTTTTTTCTGTGTAGCTCTGCACGGTACCAATGTTCCGCCTTACAAATCATGGGATGACAGCTCTCTTAAGTCGATCTCTCTGTAGAAAAATGACTTCATTTGTTTGCTGCTAACCTGCAACTACTGTTTTTTCTTATATCTTTTTTGTTAAAGCATTTGCTTTCGCTGGGGGGGCGGGGGGGAGAGAAAAGACTTTTCAAGCACAATATAAATTTTCAGACTTCTAAGCAGTTGGCAGCAGGCAAGTGAGGGTAACACCAGCTCAATCTCTGGGATAAAGAGGAAGTTTGCAAGCTCAGGCTGGTCATCAACTTAATCTAAGCTTTACTTAATCGATAGGGCATTTATGTGTGAGTGTAAGGCATTTAAAGTGACCAAAGTCTATCTTCAGCTTCATCTAAGTGTCCATTGTAGACACGGCCTGTCAACCTGGTCTGAACTCCACAGAAACAAAGGTAAAGTCCTTGCACCAAAATCACTATCTTCAAGAGAGAAAAGGAAGGAAAAGTTGGCTTGTTCATTTCCTTGAGTGAGCTTTTAGCCCATTGGCCAGAATCTGCCTGACTATAAAGAAGTTTCTGAAGTTCGCCTGAAAGGATATTAGCTGCTGCAGAGGCTGCTAGTGTCTTCATAACTCAAGCAAAATGTGCCATTGGCTATTCTACACCTTTGGCCCACGAGGGACTACATTTTATGTTCTTCTGTATATTGGAAATGAAGTGTAGGGATGTACAGAGTACCCTGGGGATGAAAGGTGGTTCCAGTATGTGTGTGTCATCTCCCCCCACTACAGGCAGAACCCTTCGTGACTAGGAGGTTGGTGTTTTGAAGGTAGTTTTGATGAGTCACCCTTCATTGCAGGTAGAATGCAGGCAGAACTGCAGATTGTAGCGCAGGCAGGAAACCGATGCAGAAAAAACTAGAGTGGTAAATAGAGCGGCAGAGTTGGCAAACAGGTATTGGGTGGAATACAGGCAGGGGCAGGACAGAGCACAGAGAGACATTAGTTATGCTGTGGAGAGGAAGAAGGGATGACTGGTACACAATAGGCAAACATCTAGTCCAAGCAGAGTACACACTGACATCTGTCTGCGGAAGTCACAAGCTTGCAGGGTAATTAGTAATTACTGATTAAATTGCACTCGAGCCCAACAATACTTAAATGACCAAGTGCCAAGCTGCGGGGAATTCTTTTCGCCTCTGCTTTAAGCTGCTTCACATTTAACAAATGTATTTTCCAATGCATCTAGGCTGATGTCCATGCCTACACGTAGGGAATAGAAGATTTGATGGAGAGCAGGAGGTGCACTTCGATGGCTGGGGGTTCCATTACTTGTGCTGACCCCAGCAGCCTTCATAGGCTGAGCTCTGTAACATGGGAGAATATGATAAGTTGCTGCTCTCTTCAGGAACTTTATTTGCATAGTAATGGGATGGAATAGGACTGCAGTGGCCCTGCAGCACTGCCATTCTCACAATGTACTATCAGGGTTACGTTGCCATAGCAAAAGCATACATATTATAAGGAGGGGGCTGCCTAGCATTCTTGAAGACCGGGAAACAATGAAGCCAAGGTCTTCTCTGAAGACATACGGCAGGCGTTGGTCCCTCCTTTTATTCCTTTGTTCTCCTTTTCTTTCCCTGTGTGTGTGTGTGTGTGTGTGTGTGTGTGTGTGTGTGTGTGTGTGTGTGTGTGTGTGTGTAAGTAAAGGCGGGAGCAGGGGGAGTGGGCGTTCGTTGTTGTTCTGGTAGGCGCTGGGCTTCTACTGCAGTATTGTATTCAATATTCCAATCACCTTGCAAGTCAAGAAGCCTTGTGGAGCTTGCGGTAGTGTCAGAGTGAAAAACGAGCCATGGCGTCACGCTTGGCCAGCCAGTGGCTGTCGGTTCCTGATTGAGTGCCACGCCGCAGTGTGTTCTGTTCCATATAAACCACTTCAGCGCAGGGTTTGGCATGGTGCTTTTTTTTTTTTTTTTTTTTTTTAAAGCAAGAGAAGTGCTCTAACCAACAAAGGCTCTGGGGACTGGTGGCTATCACCCCCTGTCCTCATTCCTAGGTTCCGCCTACACCTTGTCAATCATTTACAAAGAAACAGGAGGGAAAGGTCTGGGGACTCACGGCATGTTCTCTTTCCCCTCACCCCCACCCCAGGACCGATCTCCATCTATAGTATTGATGTCTGGTTTTCTTTCTCTCGCTCTTGTTTTTGTTTATCGAGTGAGTTCGGAGAAGCAATTTCCTGCAGCAAGGGTTGGGGAGGGGGGAGATTTTTCTGGAGGGCAGTAGCGTAGCAGTGAGGGAACACTGACCCCTCGGCATTTTGTTAAGCAAAGCACGTTGCATTTGTCTATTATTATTACAGATGCGCTAGCTGGATGACCAAGATGCTTCTTCGTTACCTACCAGAGAGTTCAGCGTGCTCACAGCGCAACCTGTCTTCTTGCCTCTGCACCAAAGCTACAGAATGAGCATCGCGGCTTGTTTTTGTTCACAAAGGGGAGAGGCTGGTACTGGTAGTGCTTGTTAGAGGCAAAAGTACAACCCAGGCTTCCCCCACGGAGCTCTGTCAGTGCACCTCAGTCCTGCTCCACAGCACCCCCTGCTGTTTTAGCACTGGGCTTCCCTCATCTTTGGTTATGCACCGCAGTGCTAACCTGCAGTCTCCCGGTATTCTATTCCTGACACCTATTTGCAGCTTTGTCAGTGGATCATATCCATAAGCGATAAGCTGCAATACTCCTGGTTCTCCCAGCATCAGCCCTCTTTTCCTGAAGAGGAAAAATGCAGAAGTGACTGATAGGCTATTAGGTTATGTATCCCATTACTTCATTTCTAAGTTCAATATCCAGCCCAGCCCAGTACGGGGTGAGGGAATGTAAGCAGTACTCGTCTGTTGGCTGCACAATCACAACTTTGAAATGAGTTGGTGGTCTCGGGCCAGACCCTCAGGACCACAGCACAAAAATCTCCCAAAGAAACAAATAAACATACCTGAACTAAAACTCTCCCTGCTTTCCCAAATCTGTCCTTTCTTTCAGAGAGCATCTATTATGCTAAACCATGCAGTGAGTTTGTAATTGTAATAAAGACAAATTCACACTGGAGATTACGAAGAAGAAGCCATCAAACTCCTCTCCCCATATGTCCTCTTTAGGATTACAGCATGCCTGTGGATGTGGACTGGCAAAAGCCATATCAGACAAAATTTTCAAAAGTGTCCAAGTGACTTAAGTCAGAAGTGACTTAGGAGCTCATGTTTTACTGAATGCCAGCTTCCTTAAATCCCTAAGGCACTTCTGAAAATGTAACCTATTTTGATTAGCCACGTGGGGACACCATTCTCCTTGATGCATGACTGGCACCTCACCACTGGGAAAAAAGTAAAAACCTTGTTAAGAAGTTTAAAGAGAGAAGACTGGAAGAAGTCTAGACAGAAGGTGGTTGCCTTGTTGGTCCCAAATGTAACAGATGGAGTTCAGATGCCTTTTTAAAAATTATTATTGGACCAACTTCAGTTGGTGAAAATATGTAAGCTTTTGGACCATACCTAGGACCCTTCCTTAGGGTCATGTAAAAAGTCAGAAATATATATTGAGTAAATGTAGGCCAGATATTTATAATATAATTATTATAGAGGGCATTCTCGGTGGCCGGGCTGTGTCTTTGGAATTCCCTCCCGGAGAAAGCTCGCCTGGCCCCAAGCCTTTTAACATTCCGGCAGGCTTGTAAAACCTGGCTGTTCGCCCAGGCCTTTGGGGAAGCGGGGAGGATGGGTTAGGTTTTTTATCTCTTCCCTACCCTTATTTCTATTTTTATTTATTTTTCCTAACCCTGTTTTGAGGTTTTAAATTGTGTGCTGTTTTTAAAAATTGTTTTAAAATTGTTTTATTTTTATGACTGTTTTTATTGAGTTGTACATCGTCCCGAGATGCCGTAGGCATATGGGGCGACTAATAAATGTTTAAAATAAATAAATAAAAATAAATAATAAGCAATTGCTGAGGAGAGAGCTGCTAGGAAAACAGACATTAGTAGGGCTGAAATGAGATTTTCCAAAAATAGGAATTCCTGGTGTAATCCCAGTTCCCAATACTGTTTTGGTCAAATAAAGAATCTCTCAGTACTCAGAAATGTGATCAAAATTTCATTTCTCAATTTATAATAATATGCATACTGCTTTGCCATTTATTGCTTTGCCGCCAATTTCAAATCCCAAGAGATAATACCGACACGATACCATATTTCTTCCATGTTCTCTGCGCTCCATTTTCCATTGTACTTCCTTGTCACTCATTGACTGGTACGTAGATTCCTTTACTAATATGCAATCCAGTTTCAGATTGGTCAAAGCAAAGGGAACAACCTAGAACAACCATTCTGATTGGAGGAATTGGAATTTAAGGAGTACTGGGGGGAGGTTAAGGGTAGGCTATTTGCACAGTGATTGGCTCAGAAATGCAGCACAATGAACAGACAGAAACCCCGAAGTAAAACAGTACCATCGGTAATGTAGTAAGCAGTAAATGAACAGTACACAGTAAACGGAAAGCAGAAAGTTAGTAAATCAGGATGGCATCTCTCACTATTGCGAGAATCGAGAAATCACATTGGTATCTGGAAATGGTTGGGAAAGGGGGGTGGGGTGTTGGCTCCCTGTTGCCTCCCAAGGCCCTGGGAATCCCCTCCCCCCACTTGTGACCACTCTGCTCTGCTGTCCCTCTTCCTCCAGGTAAATTCATTAGGAGGAGCTGCCCTGAGGGCACCGCCAAAGGGGAGATGTGTTCTATCAGTGAGGAGGGAGCGGTGCCTTGTGCCTGGAACTTCCGGGTTTCCCCGGAAGGCCTACCAGCGTCTTAAGCCGGCAGCCACAGCCGGCCCTGAAGCCGCCGGACTGCCGGAGCTCAATGAAGGTACGAGATCCCTAGGTGCGGGAACTTGGAAGTAGGGTGATCCCTGGGGGGGGGGTGTTAACACCCCCCCCGGATCATACAGTATACTTACTGGCTGCTGCTGGGGCGGCCGCTAGGGCTGGCTCTGGGTTGCCGGCAGCGGCCTGGAGCTGCAGTGGGACACTCAGGGGAATTTTTTTGTTTAAATACAGGCTGGGCAGGGTGGGTGGGGTGTGTGTCCACCCGCGCAGCCTGGGAGGGGGAGGGAAATGCGATTTTTTTGGTGGGTTTTTTTTTTTACATTGCGGCCATTCATTTGAATGGCTGCAATGTAAAAAAAATCCGGTACCGGGAATCTGGGAAACGGCCTGGATTACCGGGTTGAATTCGATAATGCCGCTACGCCCAGTACCGGCATTATCGGATACCGGAAGATCCGGTTTTCCCACCCCTAGTTATCAAGGATGCATTGTCTTTTAGGAGGTATCTGGTGCAGGCTCCACCAGAGTGTTGAGTGTCTCCATCTTGTGTTGGATTTGGCCGCGGACAGACTAGGGGTGCTGCTGGTGTACTGTGCACCTAATTACCCCACGGCATCCCTACATGCTCTTGCTGATCTGGTGTCAGATGCAATCCTCCCGACCCCTAAATTAGTGGACCTGGGGGATTTTAACATTCACGCTGACACCGAGCTTGGAGGAGCAAGGCATGAGTTCATGGCCTGCATGACAACCATGGGCCTGTCCCAAATCATCTGTGGCCCCACACATGAGGAGGGACATACACTGGATTTGGTTTTCTGCACCGGACTTGAGGCGGGGGGTCAGTTGGTAGAAGTCAGGGGGGTGGAGCCTTTGTCATGATCTGACCATTACCTCATTAAGGCATGCATTCTGGTGCATGTCAGTCCGCAACAGGGTGCAGAACCTATTAGATCAGTCCACCCCTGGAGACTTATGGACCTGGATTGGTTCCGGAATGCTCTGGGGGAGTTTCCCCTGGACCTTGACACCCGCTGTATCGATGATCTTGTAGCCTTCTCGAACACCTTGTTGGCTGAGACCACTGACTGAGTGGCTCCCAGGTGTCCGCTGCCCTCTCGAGTCTCCTGCAGGTCTCCTTGGTTTACTGAGGGCCTGCAGTGTTTGAAGCAGGAGAGCAGGCAGTTGGAGTGACGATGGCACTGGACTCGCGATGAGTATGATCAATTGCAGCATAAGAGCAGTTTAAAGGCCTATGCTGTGGTGGTGCAGGCACCAAAGAAGCAGTTCTTTGCTGCCCTCATTGCATCTGCAAAGTCACGTCCAGCAGAGCTTTTCTGGGTGGTGAAAGGTTTGGTCAGTCCTGCCTGCCTCCACCTGGACCTGGAGAAATCCAGTGACCGCTGTGACTGGTTTATTGAGTACTTTGTAGATAAGATCGCTTGCATCTGCCACGATTTTGGTATCACAGTTATTGCAGAGAATCATCTTGGGACTATGGGTGCCCCGTCCTGTCCTGTTTTGTGGGATAGGTTTCAGGTGGTGTTGCCTGCCGATGTGGAGTCCTTGTTGGGACCTGTTTGTGCCACCACTTGCGAACAAGATCCTTGCCCGTCTTGGTTGGTGAAAGTCAGGCAGGAGACATGATGGCTGTTGCTGGCTGGTTTGGTTAGTGCCTCCCTTCAGGAGGGCAGGGTGCCTGACTGCCTAAAGGAGGCTGTGGTTAGGCCCCTGCTCAAGAAACCATCTCTTGACTCTGATGCTCCTGCCAGCTATCGGTCGGTCTCTAACCTTCCCTTTTTAGGGAGGTTATTGAACAGGCTGTGGCATGGCAGCTCCAGGAACATCTGGACCGCACCGGTTTCCTTGACCCCTTTCAGTCTGGTTTTCAGCCTGGGTATGGTATGGAGACTGGATTGGTAACCTTGGTTGACGATCTCCGTCTGGCATTGGACCAAGGTCATCAGACCTTATTGGTCCTGCTAGACCTTTCGGCTGCATTCGCCGCAGTCGATCATAAGGTGTTGGTGACTCACCTGCGGGACCGTGCCAGGATTGGCGGGACAGTCTTGGACTGGTTTCATTCATTCCTGACCGGGAGAACTCACCATGTGGTCTTGGGGGAATGTACATCCTTCCCCCGGGACCTCACGTGTGGAGTTCCGCAGGGTGCCATTTTGTCCCCCCTCTTGTTTAACATCTATATGCAGCCAGTAGGGGAGATCGTGAGAGGGTTTCAGTATACTGATGACACTCAGCTCTACCTCTCTTTTTCCATTGACCCAGGCCATGCAGTCTCCTTATTTTCCCAGTGCCTGTCAGCTATGCGAGCTTGGATGAGGTTGAGACATCTGCAGCTGAATCCTGACAAGACAGTGTTGGTGATGAGGGCTTGGGAGCGGTTGAATCTCCTCTTGGCTCAGCCTGGAATCTTAGGTTGTGGCCATGGGGGGGGGGGGCGGAGTACATTTCAGCAGTTACATATTATCCGGTGGCTTCGGCTGTATCTCTCAGACTCTGACCTCGCTACTGTCATCCATGCCTTCATCACTTCGAGGCTGGATTACTGCAACACACTCTATGTGGGGCTGCCCGAGAAACTGGTCCAGAGGCTGCAGCTGGTGCAGAATGCTGTGGCCCATCTCCTTATGGGGGCGGGCCGCAGAGAGCACATGACACCTGTGCTCCGGGCTCTGCACTGGCTGCCTATAAAGCACCGGGCTAGGTTCAAGGTGCTGGTTTTGATCTTTAAAGCCCTTCACGGCCTGGGCCCTGCTTATCTGTGGGACCATCTCACTCCCCATGTGCCTGTGCGACCCCTGAGATCGTCGGTGGGAGCTTTTTTGGAAGTTCCCCAGGCGAGGCAGGTGGCCACCGATGTGAGATCTTTTTCGGTGGCCGCCCCTGTGCTGTGAAATTCACTCCCAGAGGAGGCTTGGTTGGCTCCCATTCTCCTGTCATTTCGACTTTTGTGTGAGACCTGGCTGTTCCACCAGGCTTTTGGCGAGGGGTTGGGGGGTTGCTTTGCTCCCCACATATAGGATTTTTAACTTTTAAATTGTTTTTATTGTTTCATTATTTTAATTTGTTGTTCGCCGCCCCGAGCTGCCCTATGGGCAGGAGGGGCGGGATAAAAATATTTTATAAATAAATAAATAAAATTAATTCTGGTTCCTGAGACAGTACTATTTCTTGCAAGCAGCAATGTAGCTGCTCGTTTCACCCTTAGCCTTTAGTCTCATGAGTGCTAGCTATTACCTATATACCTAGTTAGCATTTATTTTATCATTTCATTTATGGTTTCCCTTCCTATTTAAATGTTTGCAATGCTAATGGCTCTTTCCCTAGCAGCTCCATGTCTGCTCTGCCTCCCTGTAGAGTGCTCCTGGTGGATGAGGGCAGAGTGGCCCCAGTGCGCCCCCATCCTTTTGCAGAGTTCTCCTGGCATGCACCTTCCCTGAAGAGCACTGCATGTGGGCAGGGGCAGAACACTGTCCTGGTGCACGCCTCCTGCCCTACTCTCTTCATTCACTCCCAGCATGCTCATTCCTCCCCTAGTACTCTGGCCCACCGACTTTAAAAAAAAAATTGTGTGTGGCCTGTGGTGGAGAGAGGATACTTCACTCCTGGCCGAACTGATTACAATATTTGGGGCCAGGAAGGAATCCCCTCGGGCCGGATTGATAGTTAACTCTGAGGTTTTGGGTCCTGTGGGCAGGGGTGTTCCTTTTTCTGGCAGCATGGGGCATAACTTACTTGCCAGAGTTACCTGGATATAACTAGGACTGATGTGGCAGCAGCTGTTACCGCGCCGCAATTCCATTCTGCCATTTCGGAATTGCCCGTGCCACATCGCGGCTTTTCTGCGGACATTCCGCTAATTCCGCCGGCATTCTGCAAATTGCGGAAAAATTGCGGAAACTGTCGGAAAACTGCTGTTCCACTATTTTGTGGCACTGGCGGAATGATGGAAGTAGCGAAAAAGTCATGTTTCCGCTATTTTGCAAAGCCTGTGGAAGTAGCGGAATGAAATTAGAGGAACTGCGGAAGTAGTGGAATGAAACTAGCGAAATGAAAGCCTCTGCCACGCCGTACCACTAATTGTGGAAACGCTGTTTCCGGCGGAAATAGCTACCGCTGCGACATTCCGCTACAGCCCTAGATATAACCTAGTTAGTTGTAATTGCATTGTGCAGGGGGTTGAACTAGATGACCTCTGAGATAAAACTCCATGATTTCCTTGCAATTTTCTGCCATTTATGTGCCTTGGTCACTCCTGCTTTTTGACTGTGACTTATTTATCATAGGGTCTAAATTTCTGTTGACAAATACATTTGTTGGTGGGTGTTAGGTATTGGGAGCCCTGCCTCAGTTCTGGGGGGTTGCACTAAATGACCCTTGAGATCCATCCAGCCCCACATATCTAAAGGACTGTCTTCCTCCTCATGTCCCTTCATGGCCTCTTAAGATCTGCCGAGAGCACCCGCTGGCAAATTCCATCATTGGCCCAGGTCCATATGTCCTGGGCACGGACAGAGGTGATCTCAGTGGCTGCTCCACTGCTTTGGAACTTCCTTCTCTTGGAGCTTCACCTAAGCCCTAGTTTGAACATCTTTGAAGGTAGTGTAAGACCTATTTATTTGGCCAGGCATTTAATGGGCATGGGTAGATGTGGGTGGGGAGTGTATTTTATATTTTTCTATAATGTGGGCCACCCTGAGTCTTGGGAGATAGGGCAGGGTAAAAATCTGAATGAATGAATAAAATAAATAAGGTAGTGCTGAAATTTGGTCCTCAGTTTTTCTTGGGAAACAGCGAGGACTGGTGCATTCGGCTTCAGTTTCCCAAGTTCCAAGGAAGGGCCCTGGAGCTTGTGTCAGTCCTCAGCCAAGTGCAGGGAAGGGGGGCCAGAGGGCTGGGAAGCAGGGGCTGGAGGCGTGCACTAGGCCCCTGCTGTCACTTCCCTGGCCCCCGTTGGCCAGGGAGGGGATAGGTCAGCGGGAACAAGGGAAAGGCGGGTGCGGGCCTAGTGGGTGGCATAACGGGGTCAGGGTACTTAGTGGGGACCCTAGCAGGGAGGTCAGGGTGGGTTACTTATTTTCAGGAGGGGTTCGGCATGATGCGTGGCCTCTTTCTGGCTTGTAAATTTGAAAGTAAAAAAACAAACAAACAACTGAGCATGATGAAAAAGGGCCTGAAGTTGTGGGTTTTTTTTGTTTTACTTTCAAATTTACAGCTGAGAAGAGGTCATGTATTTCACGGGACCCCTCCAGAAGGTAAGTAACCCACCCCTGACCCCCCTTGCTAGGCTCCATGCTCCCCCTTAAGCACCACACTTGTGACCCTCCCTAGTCATCTCCCCGGCCTTGGAAATTCATGAGTATTCTCCGAGAGGCGGCCCAAACACTTGGGACCACTCCTTGGACTTCAGAGAATACTCGCAATTTTTTTTTCTCTGAACATCCCCAGTTGTACTAGCTCTTTCACCACTGCTATTTTAGCCACAGTGCTGCCAAACCCGTCTCTAATCAGATGGTTTTTGTCCTGGTAACGGTTGAGTTGCTGTACTCCATTTCCCCATGGTTCCTTAGTTACTGTGAAGGTTGTCCTAAAATATTAAAACAGAAGGTCTGTCACTGACTAACCCACCTAACTTCCACTGAGTTCAGCTGCCACTTTATTTCTCTCTTTCCCTCTGCCTTTAAAAGCAAACAAAGACTGCTCATAAAAGTATGCTTGCCACAGCCTTCTGGGATTGGTTCACATTAGGGCTGAAACTTGGTATTTGGATTTGATCCAATTTTACCAAGTACTGCTCCATTCGGCCTTGTTTTTCTGAGTTCCAAATGTCCAAGGAATCACCCTGCTACTTGGAAAACCCCCAGCTGAGTACTGGAAAGGGAGGGGGGGGGGGTGTCAGAGGACACAGCAGCCAGCAGCACAGAACGGGGGTCAGGGAATAGGGCACTGGGGGGCAAGGAAGGGGGTGCAGGGAGGGAAGCGGAGGGCAGGAAAGGGGAGTGCCACTCACCTAAAAGCTGCACAAGAGCCAGGCATGCTGCTGTCTGGACTCTGCCTCAAGCCATGGGAGCCAGTCGACTCTGCCTCCTTTGAATGAGGTAAAGATCGCTGGAGCATACTGGGAAACGTAGTCCAGCTTACTCCCAGACAGCATTAGTTGCTTGTTTTTATTATTTATTATTATTATTATTATTATTATTTATTAATAAGCATTTATATAGCACCAGCAATGTACCTAACACTTTACAATTGTAAGAAAGAGACACAGTCCCTGCCCCAGTACACAGGCTTACAATCTAAGAGAGACAAAGGGTGGGGGGAACAGAGCAAGAGACAAGGATACATACATGAACTCGTGAGGTCTCAGGTGCATGTGCTTGGCTTAGTTACAAAGGTGTAGTTACTCATTTAATGTTACACATTAAAGTTCTAATGCTGTCTTGGAACAAGTTGGACTACATTTACCAGCATGCTTCCAGAGAGCTTTAGAAGCATGAGAGACCACATTTGAGCAGTGAGGTTTCTCTGAGCATGTGCCTAAGCTATATGGGAGCATGCTGGAAAATGTAGTCCATCTTGCTCCCAGAGAGCATTAGAACTAATGCTCTCTGGGAGCAAGCTGGACTACATTTCCCAGCATGCTTCCAAAGAGCTTAACCTCATTCAAAGGAGGTAACGTCCAGAGCAGCGTGACTGACTCCTGAGTCTTGAGGCAGAGTCTACGCAGCAGCATGCCTGACTCCCGCGTGGCTTTTAGGTGAGTGGCACTCCCTTTCCCTGACCCTCCCTCGTCCCGTGCTGCTGGCTGCTCTGCCCCCCCACCCCCCAAATCCCAAGTATTCTCCAAGATTTTGAAGATCAGCCTGAACACTCAGAAACGGTCCTCAGAACCTCGGAAATACTCATGAATATTTTTTTGTATATTCAGAACAGCTGTAGTTCAGATGAACCCTGGCTGACCAAAAATTTTGACTTGCCAACTGTGCAATCCTCTCCTGAGCTGCAAGGAGGGGTTTCCACTGAACCTCTGCACCATAACGTGCCATATGGAGAAGGTGCAGCCATAGGACCTCTTCCCTGTATCTTGTCTGCAACACTCCCCCTCAGAGGGCTCCCCAGACCCTGGAAGCGAGCCCCTCCCCCAACACAGCATGTGACCTGCTTCACTCTGTCTCCTGCCTCCATGTGAGCATGCCTCAGACCCCTCCCTGCCACCTTCAAAGCTGCAACGCTCCCCCCAGAGGGCAGCAGCCCTCGGGAGGTGCCTGAAGGGCGATGACAAAAGGGTGATGACTGTTTTGTGGCCGGTGCGAGGCCCGCTAGGACCCAACGACATAGACACCATCCGTGCATTGCCACCTCTTCAATCCGTCAAGTGGACTCACCTGCCCCACCCTCAGGCCTGTTTATCCCCTCTGCAGCCGTGATTTCCACCACTGTAATGTCTCCCCGTACCTCCCACAATCTCTCATCCTCCATCTCGCCTCTCCTTCTCCCACTGCTGTTGTCTCCCTTGATTCTCCCTCACCCTCCATCACTCTTTCTCCAACCTCCCTGCTCCTTATTTTCCCCCTTGCCTATTCCCCCTCCCCCTCCCTTAACCATTCCCTGCAAGCCCCCCATCCCTGCCCTCATCCACATTCCCTGCCTTCCCCCTGATGAACTCCCCTTCTCATGCTTCCTCTGGAACTGCTGCTCTGCTATTGCCAAAGCCCCCTTCATTCATGACCTCTTCCATTCTCGCCACTTTCAGCTCCTTGCACTTACGGAAACTGGGATCCCTCCCTCTGACTCTGTCACCCCTGCCACCCTCTCTTCTGGAGGCTTTTCGTTCTCTCACCAGTCCCGCCCTGAGGGCCGGGTGTGTGTGGCCACGGACCTTCTCCTTGCCAACCCCTGTCGATTCTAGCCCCTTTACCCTCCCCCTCCTTCTCCTTCCCTTCCTTTGAGGCTCACTCTACTCCCCCCTCCACCTTCGTGTTGCGGTCATTTACCGCTCCCCTGGCCCCCTTTCCTCTTTTCTCCCAGACTTTGAATCCTGGCTTACCTTCTTCCTTGCTGATGATACCCGCGCTCTCCTGCTTCCTCTCCCTAACCTCCTCCTTCGATCTCCGCCTCTGGACTGATTCCCCCACCCACACCGCCGGCCACTCTCTCGACCTCATCCTCTCCAGAAACTGTCCTGTTGCTGACCTCTTCATTGACCTTTGTCCTGTGTCCGACCATCACCTTGCCTCCTTCACCCTCTCCCACCAACCCCCTTCTTCTTCAACTGCTTCACGCCCCTTCCATGATCTGCAGGCTGTTACCCCTTTAGATTTCGCCTCCTCCCTCCCCCCCTCCTCCCCCATGTCTTCTCCTCCTCCTCCCCTGATACTGCCATCTTCTCACTTAATGACTCTCTCACCATGACCCTTGACTGTCTTGCCCCTCTCTCCTCCCGTCCCGTTCGACCCCAATACCCCGTCCGTGGTTCAGCCCTACTATCTGCTACCTCCACTCCTGCACTCGGGCTGCTGAACGCCTCTGGCGCAAATCCCGTTCCCACCCTGACTTCCTCCACTTTAAATTCTCCCTCTCCTCCCCTTCTGCTATCTCCCTGGTGAGGCAACACTACTAGCCTCCCGAGTTGAATCCTTCTCTCATGACCCTCGCCGCCTCTTCTCCACCTTCGACTCCCTTCTCAACCCCCCCTGCCCCCTCCTCCCTGTCTTCTCATAATCTTGCGTCGTTCTTCACCTGGAAGATTGACAAGATCCGCAAGGACATCGCCTCACACCCATCTCCTCCTCCCGCCCCCTCTTCACCCCTCCCCCCACTCTCCTCTCCTCCTTCCCTCCATCCTCCCTTGAGGAAATATCCTCCCTGCTCTCTTCTTCCAATCCCTCCACCTGCCTTTTCGACCCAATACCCTCCCGCCTCCTCACCTCTATTGCTTGCACTGTTGCCCCTCCTCTTCTACATGTCATTAATCTCTCCCTCTCCACTGGCTCCTTCTCCTCCATCTTCAAGCATGCCACTGTCTCTCCCATCCTCAAAAAGTCCACCCTCGACCCCTCTGGCCCCTCTAGCTACCGACCGGTATCCCTCCTTCCCTTCGGCTCTAAGTTTCTGGAACGTGTTGTCTACTCCCACTGCCTTGAACTCCTCTCTGCAAACTCCTCCCTGGACCCTCTCCAGTTCGGCTTCCACCCCCTTCACTCCACTGAGACTGCCCTTGCCAAGATCACCAACAATCTACTTGTTGCTAAATCTAAGCATCTCTACTCCATTCTTGTCCTCCTTGACCTCTCTGATGCCTTTGACACTGTCGACTGCTTGCTCCTACTGGACTCTCTTCGCTCCCTGGGCTTCTGTGGCTCTGTCCTTGACTGGATTTCCTCCTACCTCTCTGACCGCTCCTTCAGTGTATCTCTTCCCAATTCCACCTCCTCCTTCCTCCCCCTCTCGGTAGGGGTCCCCCAAGGCTCGGTCCTGGGCCCTCTCCTCTATCTACACCCTGTCCCGTGGCAAACTCATTGTCTCCCACGACTTCCAATACCACCTCTACGCTGATGATACTCTATCTCTCCACCCCCTATCTTTCCCCTTCTGTCCAAGCTCGCCTCATCAACTGTCTCTGATATCTCCGCCTGGATGTCCCAATGTCAGCTCAAGCTCAACATGGCTAAGACTGAGTTCCTTATCTTTCCTCCCTTCCCCTCCTCCACCTCTTCTCTGTCCATCCTCATTGATGGAGTCACCATCCGTTCTGTTCCCCAAGCCCGTAACCTGGGCTTCATCTTCGATACTCACCTTTCCTTTAAACCTTACATCGACACCGTCGCCAAGTCCTGTTGCTTTGCCCTCCATAACATTGCTCAGATTCGCCCCTTTCTCTCTGTCTCCTCAGCCAAAACCCTTGTTCACGCCATGGTCTCCTCTCGCCTTGACTACTGCAACCTCCTCCTTACTGGCCTCCCCCTCTCTCATCTGTCCCCCCTTATTTCCATCCAAAACTCTGCTGCTAGGGTCATCCACTCGGACCATTGCTTCGACCACATGCAGCCTCTCCTCTCCTCGCTTCACTGGCTCCCCCTCCCCCAACGCATCCTTCACAAACTCCTGGTACTTACCTACAAAACCCTCCCCAGCCTGCCCCCCCACCTCTCGGCCCTCATCTCCTTACACACTCCTGCACGCACTCTCCGTTCCTCCTCTTGTCACCTCCCTCACTCTCCCTCATCTCCCTTGCTCCCCTAACCGCCTTTGTCCCTTCTCCCTCGCTGCCCCCCATGTCCCTGCCCCATCTGCCTCGCCCCCTCCTTCCGTTCATTCAAATCCCTCCTTAAAGCCCACCTCTTCCTCACCGCCTTCCCCGATGCCCGCTAGCACTCCCCTCTCAACATTCACTGTCCGCCTAACTGCAACCAAGCCAAGCACGTGCACCTGAGACTCCGCATCCACTTGAATGTTTTTATCCCTTGTCTTTCCATATGTCCCCTATCCCTGTCTCCCTCCTCCTAGTCTACTAGATTGTAAGCCATAGGCAGGGACAGTGTCTTTCTCATTGCTGTGTAATGTGCCAGGTACACTGCTGGTGCTATACAAATGCTTGTAGTAGTAATAATAATAATAACAATAATAATAAATAATTAATAACTTGTTGCCTGCAGACCACAAAGGAGTGCGTGTGAATATCAGCTTAGAAAGCAGGCACGTTTTTTGTGTTCTGGAAGATAATCTGCTGCATCACCCCATGGAGTGACTGACCAGCCACCAATACAGTGAGCACAAACTGGATATTCTCTCTCTCTCTCTCTCTCAGCACAGTTGGCTCCACAAAAGTATTAGGAACAGCATTCTATAGACCAGGGGTGATAAATTTTCCCCCTCCCATGGTCCCCTTCGAATAGCACAAGCTCTGTGGACTATATAGCAGGGGTGTGCTCAGGCTGGGAGAAGGAGAGGGAGGCTCCAGATTATAGATCCATTCCTTATCCTTGAGTTCATTCCCTCCTCACCATTTTCCCTGAGCTCACTCCTTCAGTGCTTCAGATCAGGGGTTAGATCCATGGGCCAGATCCAAGAATCAAGAAAGGGCCAAATAAAAAAATGACACAGATTGGATTTGGCCCATAGATTACACCCACCCACCCCTCGCCATCGGCCCTTTTCACACAGACACTCTTAACACTGATAAAATGGGTGTTACATTTTATTACACAACACCCATTTTATCAGTGTTAGAGTGTCTGTGTGAAAAGGGCCATAGAGTAATCATTAGGCTGGAAAATATTTTGCTTAAAGGATTCATTCAAGTAGAAATAGCCAGAAATATTGATTCCCGCTGGCCCCAGTTCTGAAAGAGAGGTAGTTAAGCATACTGCTCTTAAGATACTCAGTCCAGCACCAAAGTACATTTTCCTAGGGGGAAACTTACAGAAGAACTTAGTCTAACTGGACACCAAGGCAGAGAACACACTTTTCAGATGCTTGCACAGCTCCCTTCCTCCAGAACCTTGCATAACCAATACGTGTTGTGGAGAATGTTTGTATTTATTTGGAAATATGTGTGTACCAGTGCCATGCAATGACTCCTGCAGTAACAAGAATAATGCCGGTGTTGAAAGAACCACATTCCTCAGCCTGTTGCCTATCAATGCCACCAGTGTTCGGTCTTTGCTGTCATCGTACCTACAACTACCACCCATGTTCTCTACCATCTTCCCATCCTCATTGCCCTGCTCCCCTCCCACTGCTACAAAACAAAGTTGTTTGGGTGAGCTGTGCATCTTCCACTGAGGTAACAGGTGTTGAGATAGTCCCATGCTGTCTCTCTCCCTCCGCACTCAAGTAGAGGCAAGGCTTAGGAATGAACCAGAGACCTAAGGTAACATTGAAGGGTAACAATAAGTGAAGGAAGTGTGGAATCTTCACCTTCCATTTTGGCAAAGTTTATAAAAGAGTGGTTAATGCTTTGACCTTTTTTATTTGAGGTTAGGAGCCAGTACTGCGCCTCTTCCCCTCCCCATCTCAAACCCAGCAAAAGGTTGCTACTGTGGTTTTTTTGTTTGTAAAAAAAACTTTTATATTTGTTTTTCTTAATTTTCCTTACAACAAATAAGTGCAGTGAACCAGAGAAACTCAAATTAGTAACAGGCCAAGAGCATGCCCATGGGCAGTGTGCAGCAGACGGAGAGTGGCGGGAACGTCACTCAACAGATGAGGATGCCTCATTCCCAAGCTAAATTCAGCCTATTGAATGCATAGGTACAGAAGCATTCCTGGGAATTATGGGGCCAATCCAACCTTGTGCAAAGACCCTGGTTGTGGACCCCTTCTTACACAGGACAGGGCACTTAGAGATCCTAGTGGGGCCTAATGCAGGGCTCTGTGGAGCTGCTGCTGCACTAATTTATACTACAATATGGTTGAATATAAGGAGATCTTTCTGCTGCTTGGATCATCGAGACCCACCACCTGTGGCTCTGGACCATGTCTTTCCTAACCATTTAAGGCAAACCTGGGTCAGTGGTACCTTTATTGATGGGCACTGTTAGCATCTTCTTTATGGAGAGGAGGATGCTGGCAAGCTTTAAGTGTGCAGAGGTCCTCCCCCCTTCTCAAGAGACTGTCTCTTGATGTTGGAGTGCTTGCCAATTATTGCCTGTTCTCTAGCCTCCTTTTTTAAGGGAATACTACCCCCATGCCTGGAACTCCCTCCCTGTCCACATCCGCCTTGCCCCCTCCCTTCATACCTTCAAATCTCTCCTTAAAACTCACCTCTTTCGCTCTGCTCTGTCTGACTCTTTATCCTGCTGAGCCACCTATTCCTATACCTACGGTCTGTTTACCCTTATCCTTGCCACATGGACCTGCCTGCTGTCATTCTCATCGTAACCAAGTCAAGTACGTGCACTTGAGACCTCGCATCTTCATGAATGTTAAACCCCTTGTCTCTCCCTCTGTTCCCCTTCCTATGTCTCTCCCCCAGCTCCTGTCTCTTGGATTGTAAGCCCTAGGGGCAGGGACCGTGTCTATTTTATTACTTTGTAAAGTGCCAGGTACACTGCTGGTGCTATATAAATGTTTGTTAATAATAATAATAATTAATAATTGAGAAGGCCATGGCAGTACAGCTGCAGAAGCATTTGTATGCCAATAATATCTTGGTGAAATTCCAGTCTGCGTTCCAGCCTTTGCCTGGGGTAGAGACTGTACTTGTCAGGGTGAAGAATGATTTACTGATAATTTTAGATTGGTGACAGTTGGCCATTTTGGTCTTGCTGGACCTTACAGCACTATTCAGTATGATTGACCATGGCTTGCTGCTTCAGAATATTTCAGTTATGTAATTTGTGTAACCTAAGCCTTTATTTATCCCAGGTTGACTTTGCCAGAGCAACGAATGTCCTGGTGATCATGAAGCTTGATTTTTGTAATGCCCTCTCCTACGGGCTTCCAGCAGTGTTTCTGTCACTTACAGCTTGTTCAGAATGTGGCAGTGTGGCTTGTTACTCGTTTGGGTATCCATGATCAATATTATGCCCACCCTGCATTCTCTGCACTAGCTGCCTGTACAGCGGTGCATTAAATTTAAGATTGTGCTGCTGTTTTTAGGGGCCTGAACGGTTTAGGCCTTAGCTATAGTGGAGAACTGTTCCTGGAATCACAACCTTGATGTTTAACTATGCAAAGTAATCACCTGCTGTATGGGGACCTGCCATCATTCCTTAAGTCAGCAGGTGATCAGGCCTTTGCTATGGCAGGTCTCTCAGTATGGAACTCACTCCCTCCAGATATACATCTCAGTTCCTCCTTGCTCACCTTGGCCCTTTTTACATGGACACCTCCACGGGCCCAGTGGGTGGAGATGGATGGGTGGTGTCTGTGTAAAAATGGCCCTTTAAAAAAATGCCTAAAAACTTTTTTATTATCCTGGTTCTTTTACAGCAGGGGTGGGGAACCTTTTCTGTCCGGGGACCACATTGAAAATTAGTACGAGCGCTGAGGGCCACATAGATGTTGAGGGCGGGGGTGCTTAACGGGTGTATTCAAGAAAAGGAGGCCCAGATCATGAATTTGTGCCATAGATCTGTACCCTACACTTGTGTGCATGCCCTCCTCTCTGCTCCCTTATCCTGAGCTCAGTTTTTCAGAGCTTGAGGGTGGCAACTGGATCCAGGGGCCAGATCCAGGACTTGGAAAGGCGCCACATAAAAGCTTGCTGAGGGCCAGATTTGGCCCCCGGGCCTGAGGTTCCCCACCCCTGCTTTGGAGGATCTACTGCTGATTCCCCTTAATATATTTTTCTTCTCTTCCCCCTTTTAACTGTTTTAATTGGATTTTAAATAGATTTTATGTTTTTGTTGTATTTTAATGTATTTTATGAAGTGCTCCAAGTTCAATGTTGTTGTTGTTTGTTATTGATGATTAATAATAATAATAATAATAATCATCATCATCATCATCATCATGCTTATGCATGTTCCGGCCATGAGTGTGTACCTCCCCTCGCATCACCGTCACATGAGCAGTTGGACGTGTGGACAGGTGGCCGTGCATGGTGACATCTCGTTTAAAAAAACCCTCAGTTGCAGCGGTAACCCGTCTTGTTTCTGGAAGGAGGCCCCTTATTCTGAGGTTCCCCAATATTCCTCATTTCTCTTCTCTACACTAGCCACGTGGAGACTGTGATCTCATCCTCACAGCCAGATGGAGCAAAGGGGCACAGGCAGAACCAAAGAGAGGCAGTAGCGTTAGTAATGGAAACATCACTAAGAACATATCAATGACAAACCCCATGTAGAAGTGTCCTGAGGCAGATTTATTATTATTATTACTATTACTGAATAATAACCATGGCTTCCCAAATCAGTAAGCAGCCACACTGCCACATTCTGAACAAGCTGTAAGTGACACAAACACTGCTTGAAGCCCGTAGGAGAGGGCATTACAAAACTCAAGCTTCATGGTCTCCAAGGCATTGGTTGCTCTGGCAAAGTCAGCCTGAGATAAATGAAGGATGATTATTAATAATAATAATAATAATAATAACTTATTTATTAACTGCACACGGATCTCCTTATGTTCGACCATATTGTAGTATAATTAGTGTAGCAGTAGCTCCACAGGGCCCTGTATTAGGCCTCACTAGGATCTCTAAGTGCCCTGTCCTGTGCTAGAAGGAGCCCACAACCAGGGTCTTTGCACAAGGTTGGATTGGCCCCATAATTCCCAGGGATGCTTCTCCATGGTTGGCCATATTAATATTATTGTTGTTATATTTTATTAATAATTTATTAATACTAATAAATGAATCTGCCTCAGGACACTTCTACATGGTGTTTGTCATTGATATGTTCTTAGTGATGTTTCCATTACGAATGCTGCTGCCTCTCTTTGGTTTTGCCTGCGCCCCGTTGCTCCATCTGGCTGTGAGGATGAGATCACAGTCTCCACGTGGCTAGTGTAGAGAAGAGAAATGAGGAATATTGGGGAACCTCAGCATAAGGCACCTCCTTCCAGAACCATGAAGGGTTACTGCTGCATCTGAGGATGTTTTTAAATGAGACGCCCTCATGCATGGCCACCTGTCTACATGTCCAACTGCTCATGTGATGGTGGTAAGAGGGGAGGTGCGCACTCATGGCCACACGTGGAGCACTCCTGAAAAATTCAAAGTGGCCTATGTGGGTGGGGAAGCCATGCTAAGAGATGTGGTCGCCTCCGTGGGTGGGGAAGCCATGCTAAGAGATGCATGTGTGAAGCGCTCCCCATGCAAGCTGAGTGCATGGACACCCCGCAGCCACCCCACATAGTGACCATGCCCTCCCCTGCCCCCACCACTCTTGTTTTAAAACACCATGAGTTTCATCAGCCTCAATCATGTTTTCTGAAGCTTGCCACATCCTTGGTCTTCACTCCTGCCCAGTCAAACCAACACTGCTCCCCATAGGATCCAGTGTTACCTACTCTCACTCTATTTGACCTGGCCCCGATTCCATCTTTTATGCACTTCTCCCACAGAACAAGCAGTAGGGAGTTGGTTTAAGCAAGCCAGCAGGGGGTCCCCTTGCATAGGGAACTTGTCTGATGGGGTGGCCACATGCTCCTGTTGTCCCAGCAGCAGGCAGGTGGGAAGGAGAATTGCTCAAATACTCAGCACTGCAGTGGTGGTGGTAAAATGGCCTCCAGGATGTTTACTGCCACTGGAAGTTAGAGCAGTCCTAAAACTGCTCTAGCTTGTAACCAGAGGATTAGAGAGGGCAGATTGGAAGGGTAGAACGCTCTCCATCACCTTCAAGCATACTGAGTATAACCAAGCTGACTCTCAGGGTCTGGTCCACGATCTCCAGCCAGCTGTGTAATGTATGGAGACACTTTTGTATAGCAGATGCTTTACAAAAACAGATTGCAGTTTACTGTATCATTAGCTTCACCTCCCCCACTTCCTTCCTCAGAAGCTAATTCCTTCTGACACCTCATGGATGACCTTTCCCATAAGGCAACATCCCTAAGCCTTTACTAGAAATGATACACCTATCATTTCTTTAATCTTGGAACCATTCTATAGGGTACACCAGGTAATTCTATCCCTGTTCTGGAATTCTACAAGCATCTTCTATAAAGGAGACTCTTCCCTATAATATTTGGTAACTATTCAAATAATTCCGATATGGTTCTATTCCCCAGAAGGGTGTTCACGACTTTTCCATATAGGTGATGTTTGCAAACTTCTGAAGGATTTTTCATGCAGCATTTCCCACACTTTGCAGTCATGCAGAATCTTCAGGTCTATCCCAGTAGCCTCGTAGCCGCCCCTACCCAAAAGACCTCCTGCTGTTCTCCTGGCAGATTTGATGAGTGGGTAAGGCATAGAAATAGGAGTTAGGGGTGTTCATCTGCAATATTTTCTATTAGTTACAAAAATGAATGGAGCCCCATTCATGTTTGTAACTAATGTCACGAAAATGGATGAGTAAGCAAATGATTGTTGCCATTTTGGAAAAGGGTATGCATGCGTAGAATGATCTGGTGGCTATTTTGTGCATGCACAGTGATATTTTTTTTAAAATTAATTTTAAAAATATATATTTTAAGAAATCACTGCACATTCACAAAATGGCCACAGGGCTATTCTCTACATGCGCAGTGCTTTCTCAACATGGTGCTGATGCTGACGGTGCCATTTTGGAAAAGGGCTGCACATGTGCAGAACAGTCTGGTGGCTATTTTGTGCACACGCAGTGCTTTATTTATTTATTTATTTATTTTAAATGATCTTTTAATTACACCCCCCCCAAATTAATGTTTTGTCTACAACCCCCCCGCCCAAATGAAGGGGTTTTTGTAAACAAAAATGAAACCTAAAATGAATGGTGTTGCTTCACACCCCTACTAAGGGCCTTTTCAAATGGACCGGGGTCCTGCGGGTGCATGGAGATTGGGTGGGTGTGCGGCCCAGTGGGTGGAGATGGGTGTGGGGTCGTTCCCACAGGTGCACACCCATCTCCAAGCATGGAGGCACCTCTGTTTTCCTCAATACCTCTGTGTGTGGATGATGGGTGGAGTCTGGATATGCACACGCGTCTCCACCCATCCGCTGTGGCATTCCCTCCACCCATCTCCAAGCAGCAAAACCACCAGAAAGGTGTGTTTATGTCCAGGCTTGAGCACCTTTATGAAGGAGTGCAAAACAGTTTTATTCACAAGGGCATTTGTAAGTGGAGGCTAGGGGAGAGGGGAGTTGCAGGGTCGATAGAGGGGAGTTAGGGGGTTGGGGAGCTGGGGAGGGGAGCGGTTTGGGGGATGGTGTAGGGTTGTGGGGTATTTCATGTTTTGTATTTATGATTGTTATATTTGTGTTTTGTATTTTAATATTGTAAGCCATCCTGAGGTGCCTTTGGCGGGAAGGGTGGGATGAAAAATTAAAATAATAATAATGATAACTAATAAGTCTGAAAAGTGAAATAAGTGGTGGGTTTTTTTGCAATGTACCATAACCTAAAATTCTCATTTATAAAAAAAAAAAAAAAAAAAGG
>QEPC01006805.1:3425139-3455563 GCA_003113815.1 Sphenodon punctatus
ACCCCTAGGCTGTTCCCCACCCCACACCCACCCTGCATCCCACCCTGCAACAGACTGTGTTTTCTTCCATCTGATGTTAACCCTGGGAACTCCTTGCTGCTGGGTTTTGCCAGTGTTTTCTGTGTTTCCCTGTGTTTGGGGTTTATACATGATTTATTTTAAGCTTGATGTGCATTGTAGACTGTTTACTTCCATCGATGTTAACCCTGGGAACTCCTTGATGCTGGATTATGCCCTGGTTCCACCTACCATTGCCCTGGCTCCGCCTACCGTTGCCCTGGCTCTGCCCACCGGCACGCCGGCGGCCTTACTGCCCCTCCAAACTAAAAACCCACCAGCCGCCCCTGATGATATCGCTGCCCCTTTGAAGTGATGGTGGTCCGAAAGCTCCCAGTTCAAGCTGCCAGGAGTCTACATCCAACCGAGCTACGTAAAAAAGATTCTTCCTATTAGTCACAGCTTTCCTACCTTCTGGAAAAGTGAGAATGAGTGGATTGTTCACAGGGGAATCCTCTTCTCGTCACCAAGAGATTTGATTATGCCTTTTAGCAAAATGATGAATGGGGCCAAATTTGCCCTAGGGGAAAACAAATCCTTCCTCAAATTTTGTCATGAAATTGTCAGTAGTAGGAAATTTCCCCTGGAGAACAAGCACAGACTGACAATTTTTGTTCTTCCTGGGAGCAGGGATCATTTTATGAATAGTATTGCTGGGGCATCTGGGGGTTTCCCAGCCCTTTCTCATTTTCCCTGACCATTAAGCCACCCTGCTCCTTAATGGGAAGGGTGGGGGTATACATAAATAAATAAATTCAGACGATCATTATCATCACCACCACCACCCCATCATGAATGAAAAAGAAACACTTTACTTGAGATGCATAGCCCTGGCGCTGTATTTTAGATGTGGATTTGTCTCACACTTGTGAGATGCAAACAATTCAGCTTGTATTATTTTTTTTCTCTGTCATGGGATTGGGGTCTCACTACCCCACTCTAGGCTGTCATGACTCACTTTCCCTTGCTTGCAGCTCTCACTGAGCCAGCTCTCTCTCTAGAACTGATTGAGCCTGCAACGGGTGAATGATCTTCTTGTGGCTAAATCCAACAGCCTTTACTCTGTTTTTGTCCTCCTTGATCTCTCTGCTGCCTTCGACACTGTTGACCACTCGCTCCTGCTTGAATTGCTTCACTCCCTGGGATTCCGGGACTCTGTCCTCGACTGGTTCTCCTCCTACCTTTCTGACCGTTCCTTCAATGTATCTCTTCCTAACTCCTCTCCCTCCTCTTCCCTACCCCTCTCGGTTGGGTTCCCCAAGGCTCCATCCTTGGCCCTCTCCTCTTCTCTATCTACATCCAATCCCTAGGCAAATTCATTGCCTCCCACGTTTCCAATACCACCTATACGCGGACGACACTCAACTGTATCTCTCCACTCCTCCCCTCTCCCCCTCTTCAAGCTCGTCTCACCAACTGTCTCTCCGATATCTCTGCCTGGATGTCTCAATGCCAACTCAAACTGAACATGGCGAAACCTGAACTCCAGATCGTCCCTCCCAATCCTTTCTCTCCCTTCTCCCTGTCAATTGCTATTGACAGGTTCTCCATCTTCCCTGTCCCCCAAGCCCGTAGCTAGGGCTTCATCTTCGACTCTCACCTTACCTTCAAGCCCTACATTGACTCCATGGTCAAATCCTGCTGCTTCTCCCTCCACAACATTGCTAAGATCCGCCCTTTTCTCTCTGTCTCCTCTGCCAAAACTCTCATCCATGCCCTAGTCATCTCACGCCTCGACTATTGTAACCTCCTCCTTGCTCTCACCTTTCTTCCCTCATCTCTGTTCAAAACACCTTTGATCTCTGTTCAAAACACCTTTCTTCCCTCATCTCTGTTCAAAACTCTGTCGCCAGGATTATCCACCTAGCCTGTCACTTTGACCATGTGCAGCCTCTCCTCTCTCCACTGGCTCCCCCTTCCTGAGTGTATTCTGCACAAACTCCTCATCTTCATCTACAATGCCCTTCACAACCTTGCTCCCCTCTACCTCTCTGCCCTGATCTCCCTCGGAACCCCTGTCCGAGCACTCCGCTCCTCTTCCAACCCATCCCTCACCGTCCTACACCTCCCCTGCTTCCCCAACTGCCTTCGTCCCTTTTCCCTTGCTGCCCCGCATGCCTGGAACTCCCTCCCCACCCTCGTCAGCCTTGCCCCCACACGCCACACCTTCAAGACCCTACTCAAAACCCACCTCTTCTGCTCTGCCCTTCCTAACTCCTGCTAATCATCCCCACCCAGGATTATCCCCTGTGGCAAAATGCTATAGGCAAAGACAGCCGCTGATTCTGACAGACACCTTGTCTGAACCCAAGGGAGGCCTTACCTGTAACTAGGCCTCTAAATGAGCACATGTTCAGGACCCCACATTCTAGGAATTCCTCTGGAATCTCCTACAGCCAGAAGGAAACAGGAATCTGATTGGCCTGGACTGATCAGCTGGAATTTGAACCTGGGCCAGGTGACTTACCTGTACAAATCACAGGGAAGGGGAAGGGTTTTTTAAAAACCTCAGACCCTCTCCATTCTCTCTCTCTTCTCTAGGACTCTGATGGAGTGTGTGTTGTGACTGTAAACTCTAACTCTGACCTAGCCAGAACAAGGACTTGGACTTGGACCCCATAGGGAAACCATCACCGATGGAGATCAGACCAGGAGGTACCAAATAGGTACCTGCGTGAGTAATTGCTTGCCTGCCTGCTACTCCAGATACTGTAATAGATAGGAGCATTCCAAACAGAGTACCATTCCCCAAACTGGACTTGCTTTGCTCAAAGGGTTATCAACCCCTAGTTCTATGCTTTTATTCCTTTTTATATGTTCCAGTAAAGTCTAACACTGCTTTTAAACGAGGAGCGCTGAAGCGCCGCCTCAACGTCGCATTAAAGCAAAGCCGCCGGCAACGGGGAGAACGTCACTTCCGGCGGCTTTCCTTTAATGCGGCGTTGAGGAGGTGCTTCAGCGCTCCTCGTTTAAAAGCAGCCTAAGTGTTCTTTTTACCCTACTGGGTGTGTGTGTGCGTTATTGGCTGAGAATTATACGTCTCCTTTGGCTAGGAAGCCTGTCCAAGCTACTGTAGAGGGAGAAGCTCCCTATTTGGCCAGAAACCAGCAGCTTTGGTACCAAGGGATGCCTTCCTTGGGTGACTCAGGGGTTTGGCCTTCAATGCAGGGAGGAAACCCCGGGAAAGAGTGCTGGGAACAGGGAATGCTCTTGGGAAGCTGTGAGGCTTATACCTTTCGAGGTTCACATTTCCTGAGTGGTGTTAACGCCCTCTGGGGATACACTCGGGTGGTGGCAGTGGAATATCAAGGGTTTTCGGATGGTTCGCCAGCTGTGGGAACCCCAGGTCAGAGATTTGGAGAAACACAGTGAGGTTGGTGGCTCACCTGTATAGCGCCCCCTATTGGTATTTTGCCACATCCCCTACCTGTTAACTGTAAACTCCTAATTTACTGTAACCAAGCCAAGACTGTATACCTGAGTTCTCGCATCCTCATGAATGTTGCATCCCTTGTCTCTCCCTCTGTTCCCCCTTCCCTGTCTCCTCTTCCTCTGTTTTTAGATTGTAAGATCTCAGGCAGGGACCGTGTCTATTTTATTCTCTGTAAAGCGCCATGTACATTGCTAGTGCTATATAAATGCTTATAATAAAATAATAATAATAAATAATAACCTTGTTGTCACCTTTTCAGCCACAGTGTTTCAAAGCACAGACTATTTCTGTCTAGGTTCGTCTGTGTTAGTAAACACAGAATTAATCCCAAACTGTCCCGCCCATGTTAGGATTAACAATTCCACTGGACCATACTAAGTTCAGTTAAAAGAAGTTTAATGAACAAATCATGAATAAACATGCAGTACAAGATTATACTTGAAAGTGCAGAAATCAAAATAACATAACCAATAACGCATTCCTATCTGTACTTGGATTCTCCTGATTTAGGCTTACCCTAATCAAGGTCCAAGGCTATTTTAGTTCATGTCACAGCCAACGATGGAAAACTTGGCTGGGTACCAGTCTTAGAGTTTCCGAGAGTCCTTATTTCATAGTTCCTTTGGTGCAGCCCTTCTCTCTGGCTGATAAGATGCAATGATTTCTCTGTACTAATTTCCCTCCGTACTCCTGTTTGTGAACTCGTTTTTCCTCTGTCCCCTCTCTCGCCCTCCCAAGCCTCCCCTGCTCCCCTAGCCACCTTCGTCCCTTCTCCTTAGCTGCCCCCGATGCCTGCAACTCCCTCCCTTCCCACATCCGCCTCGCCCCCTCCCTTCATACCTTCAAATCCCTCCTCAAGACCCACCGCTTCTGCTCTGCCCTCCCCGACTCCTCACTCCCTTCACCTAACTCCTGCTGATACCCTCCATCCAGTACAATCTGTTACCTGAGGTCTGTGTACTCATATCCTCACCACATGGACCAGTCAGCCATCATTCTCGATGTAACCAAGCCAAACGTGTACACCTGGGACCTTGCATCTTCGTGAATATTACACTCCTTGTCTCTCCCTCTGTTCCCCTTCCTTCATGCCCTCCCGCCCCCGTGTCTCAGATTGTAAGCCCTAGGTCAGGGACCGTGTCTATTCCATTACTCTGTAAAGCTCCAGGTACATTGCTGGTGCTATATAAATGCTTGTTGATAATAATAATAATAATTAATAATGCAGATGAAGACTCAACAAGCTGATTTTAACCAACTTAAGTACTTTTCCAGGGTTCTTTGTTTGATTGTCCCGCCAGGTAACTCTGTGCTTTCAGTCACGTCCACAGGAAGAACTCCATTTGCAACTCAATGGTGTTTGGCTAGTGTCACTGTCTGCAGAGGTGTTTAGGCTTTTCTGGATACCCACTTGGCATGTCTTTGCATTTCTCCATTGCATGAAGCAAGTTTCCAGTTCTCAGTTTTCACATTACATACCTGTTTAACCTTTACCTTTACGTATTTGTTAGACCTGTAGTCTACATTTAGCGTAGTATCTCCTTACGACACACTCCTTTTGGGGAACTTTGTTGTTGTTGTTGCTGGTATCCTACAATTTCTTGCCAAGCAATGCAGAAGTGAAGTTATTCGGGTTAAGATAAGGCTATGTCTTAAGTCTAGGGAGAGGAGCCCCCAGTGTGTAGGTCAAATTTGTCCAATAGTTTATTGGCTCCTCTCCAGTTCCTGGATCTGGCCTCTGGATCCAGACTCTACCACTGGGTGCTGAAGGATTGTGTTCAGGGAGAAGACAAGAGAGATCATGGTGTGCACTCAAGGGTAGGGAAGGGTCTACAGGCCAGATCCATGATTGATACCCTCTCCTCCCATCATCCGCCCTGAGCACCTACCAATAATGCATTGTCTTAGCATGCTTTCCCTGAATCAATGGGTGCTGGAAGGGAGGCAAAGAAAGTGCAATTTCACCCCCACCCCCCCGTTTTGTCTCTTCCGAGGCCTTTCAGCAGAAGGCAGGGCCACATCAGAAATGGCGTGGTGCAAAGAGGCTCGCCCATCCTTTTCCAATTTGTTCATGCCCCTTTTTAAATGCTGTGCTGTTTTAATGCCCCTTCACAGCCCTGCTCGTCAGGGCGGGGTGACAGCAAATGGCCTGTTGTTGTGCCGCACCACTTTTTTCAGATGAGGCGAGGGTTGCGATAGGGCAATCATGGCACTGGCATGTGTTGCTGGGGTGGCCACTTGTGCCACACCTCTACTCCCCTGGGGGTGGGGTGGGGGAGTAATTTGCAGCTGCAAGCTCTGAAAAGGGTGCAAAATTGAGTCTTGCAAGGTGAGACTTGAGGGTTGCTATTTAGCGTGCCGACCATTTTGGGATAGCCAGTTGGGCACTTGGGCTAGGTAGGAGAAGCACCCACCCACCCTCCCTTTGCACTGCGAGCTGCGGCAAGTTGCTGATTGGAGTCGGAAAGGAATTTTTGCAAGAATCCTGTATTGGCTCCGGGCATCCTGTTTTTCGCCTTTCCCGCAGTGTATTAAGGGAGAGTTATTATCTGTCACACTATAGCGGGGGTCCAGCTGGCTAAAAAGTGGGTTAAGTTATAATAGGGATGTGAACCAAGGAGACATCTCCTTAAGAGATGGGGATGCGAGACCTGGTTCATAACCAAGGTGTGGCTTAGCACTTGGCTCACACCCCTGGGAGAGGTAATAGTGGTACCCTGGGCGCTAATGCGACTAGGGCCCAACTGGCCTTCTCCTTTCACCGGTCCCCAGAGGGACTTGTTGTCCTCCCCCAACCACCATTTCACATCATGGGATGGTGGGGGAGGTGCGGTTTGTGGTTCAAGGAAAGCCGGAACCTGAGGACACATTGGGGCTGGATTTCCAAAGTTAAGTTAGGCTATTCATCATCCAAGCTGTTTGGACCGAAATTGTCCAAGTTGCAATTTGCCCCACCCAGTTGTGTTAATAAAAGAATGTGGCCATTAAAACCCAAGACTGATCTCCTCGTCGCATTTGGGGTGTATCGACAATGCATGTAAGGGGGCCGAGCAGGCTGAAAAACACCCTTTCCCCTCACTGTGCTGTAAGCACATCCATGTGCTTTTTAGGCTTTTGTTATTGGCTCTTACCTTGGCAGTAATTTACAAACCACTTAAACCACCCAGGCTTCAATGGGACTACTCTGGAGTAAGTGGTTTGTGGCTCACAGCCCTTGTCACAAAAAGAAAATAACCCTGTTTTGCAAATAGGGAAATTGAGACCCAGGCTGGCTACTGACTCGCACCTAACCATTCATCAGGGCTTGGAGAAGAGCTCAGGATGTTTTGGCACCCAGCCAGTGGCGCACCCAGTTAACACAATCCTTCTGCACTTAGTGGTAGAGTCTGGCATCCAAAGGGTTTGAACAGCAGTGCAGTCCAAAGGGTATGCAGGGTGGGGAAGTCCTTTTCTTTAGACCCCCTCAAAGCTGTGCCGTTGATCCTACAAATTGGTTTCATTTCCACCAACATGACCAGCCACTGGGAAATTCAAATTATGTTGGGGAGCAGAGAGGCCTAAAGGGAAAGTCCGCTTCATAATTTTGGCCTCTTGTAACTCCTGCAGTGGCAGCCATGTGATTGTGCAGTGTGTGTGGGGGGTCAAATTTGAGGAGTGTCCCCTGGACCTCAATAACTACTAGCTTGTGCTCTCCCTCTCTCCCCATATTCTCAGCCACTCCCTTCCCTCCTCTGCACGCTTTCTTTCTGACTAGTCATTCTCCCTCTCTCACTTTGTCACTGTCAACTTTTTTTTTCCTTCTCTACCTGAAGCCATTTCTCCCCGACTCCTTACGAGTCCATCAATACTCTTGAGCTGTTTCACATCAGGGCACTGTGTGCCAGGAAAGCTTATTCCTGATGTACATTCCTGACTGTTTGCCAAGTCTCACATTCTCTCTCTGGGACACACAAAATGTTAATTGGGACAAATGCATTCAATACACAGGGTGAAACACTGCATCCCAGGCTGAGCCTTTTTAACTTCACTGGAACTGCTTTGCATTCCTCTAGGGATGACTGGCTTCCTTCCCACTTCTTCTCTTCTTCAGCCGACAGAAGACACTGTTGAGTTTGATTTAGAGCTGGTTGAAATAAGTTTGTTTTAAAGGGGAAAAAAGAAAATACAACTTGTATTAGGTGTAAGCCTAACCCCATCAAAGCCAGTGAGAGAAGCTTCCATTCCCTTCTATAGGGCTAAGATTACACCCAATTTTGCAACTTTCAAAATGGAAATATTTTTTCTCCCCCCTCAACACCATTCAAACCCAAGAATTTTCAGTTACTGAATAATATTGATAACTATAGGTGTGTGCAGAAGACTGCCCATTCATTTTTGTTTTCATTTACAGCTCCCTCCTTTTCCTTTTTGGTGGGTTTTTATTTAAAATTTGTTGTTTGTTTATTTTTTTTAAAAAAATGTAAATGAAAAAAACAAAACAACAACAACCTGTGCATGTGCAAAATGGCCACTGGGGCCATTCTGTGCACGTGCGGCCCTTTTCCATTTTGGAAAAGGGCCACCGGTCTCTGCACGACTGGTGGGCCATGTTTCACAAGCACCGTGATTTTTATTTTTTTTAATTTCAATTTTAAATATATATAAATATATATTCTATATTTAATATATATTAAAGATTGTTGCCTATGTGCAAATGACCACTGGGGCCATTCTGCACGTTTCCCCTTTTCCAAAAAGGCACTGGCAGCATCAGCCATTTTGTGCTTGCGCAGTGATGTTTTAAATTTTATTTTTAAAACAAAAATGGATGAAAGCAAATGACAGTCATTTGGTTATTCATCCATTTTCATATCTTTAGTTACTAAAACAAATGGGGCTCCATTCATTTTATTAATTTTAAAAAATTAAAATGAATTGCACACCCTTAGTAAATGAAAAGGTAGTCTGACAAAAAAATGAAATGTGTTTGCTTCTGGTACATTAGGGAGAAAATGCTTTCCCCATCTGAAATGTACTGAATACCAAGAATGGTTTGGTTTCCTGCAATGGTATATTTCCATTACTAGTGCACAGTGTGGCGGCCCGCCTCCTTACAGGGTCCGGTCGCCAGGAGCATATTGCACCAGTGCTTCATTCTCTGCACTGGCTGCCTATAGCCTTCCAGGCCCGATTCAAGGTGTTGGTACTTACTTATAAAGTCCTAAATGGCTTGCGCCCTACCTACCTGCGGAACCCCAGGCTGTGGATCAACCCCTTCAGTCAACCAGGGGTGCCTTTCTTGAAGTCTCCTGGGTGGCAACAATGGAGAGGACGTTCTTGGTGGCCACACCAAGGCTGTGGAACTTCCTCCTGACAGAAGCCTGGATGGCCCCGGACCGGTCCTCCTTTTGATGAAGGTGTAAGACCTGGCTGTTCTGCCAGATGTTTGTCTAGGGAGATGCCTGGGTGATGGATGGGGGGGGAGTGGGTTAAGGGGATGGGGGATTGGTGTTTTTAACCTCCAGTGTTTTACTGTGTTTAATGGTTTGACTGTTGTTTTTATCTCTTTATAAACTGTAAGCCGGCGTGAGCTGCCTGTGGCAGGAGGGACAGGATATTAATTTTTTTAAACAAATAAAGAAAGGGGAGGAGAGGGCACCCCCCCAATCGGGTACACCCTGGCTGGGGAGGGAGGGCAGGAGGTGGGAACATCATGTGGCCACTTGTCTGCATTCTTGATCTCGCCCCACCATGACGGACAGCCATAACTTCTTATTTAGGCTTTGTCAGCATAGCAACCCCAGGATGCTGATAGGAGCCAGGCAGGAACCCACATTCCGGCTCGTACCGGGCCCAAATTTCCCACCCAGCTTCTGCCCAGGAATTAGGCCCACATTTGGTGGGCTGAAAACAGACAGCCTGCTGTGACACTGGGGCAAACTGGGCCAGCGTCACATATGGTTTTTACCCTAACACTCATGCTTAGAAAAAACATTGAGAAATTTCAACTGATTTGAAATCGGAAAAAAGTTTTTATTGTTTTAAAAAATAATAATATTGCTCTCAAATTTCAACCAGTTTTCTGTTGCCAAAATGTCCAAACTATGCAAAAAATATTTAGATGATTTTTAAAATAAAAAATTGAGGAAAATGTCAAAATAATCAAAACCTTTTAAAATGCTGTTTTGGTTTTATTGTTGTTATTTTAACCACCCAAATTTCATTCAGCTGTTTTTAATGCTGGACACTGGAATGTTAGTGATATTTATTTCACTGCAACTTTACATTAAAGATAAACTACAAGGTAAAAACGAAACTATATTTTGTGTTCTTATGGCTCTTATTTACAGTGGTAGTGGCACCCCAGGGAGCTGAATCCTGCACAGTCCGTGACCCTGATCATGCTGATGGTTCCATGTGTAGAATCTCAAAGGAGTCAGCGGAATAGGGAGAACAAGGGCTGGATCCAGTCAAGTGCAGATTGTAGGGAAGGGACTCTGGAACTAATTTCATTTTCATTTTCTTTGAGAATTTTGGCTCTCATTTCGGTTTTGGGGTTTTTGCATTGAATTTTTCCTGTTTTTTTCCCCACTAAAAAAACAAGCTGAAATAAAATTGAATGCAAAAACAAAACAAGAAAAAGCAAAACTGAAATGAAAACCAAAATGGCCATTTTTGGGTCGTTTTGCTTCTTTTTGAAACCAAAAGCAGATTGTGTGACTGCTTGGGGTCACCTTGTGTTAGGAAGTCCTACAGGCTCCCGCTCCCCCCCCCAATACATGGGGTGGGCTGAGGAGCTGGACACACGTCTGGATGCCCCGACTCCTGCTGTGCTGCGGGATTGGGCCTGCTGCAGTGGGAGAGCATGTGCATGCTCCTTCCCCTGCCTAATAGCTGATTGCTCTTCTGGGCAATCCCCTGATCAGCTGTTTGGTGGGTGGACTGGGGGAGGGGGCCCTTGGAGGTGCATGCACACCCCTTCCACCCACCCAACAACAGCTGATTGGAAGGAGAGGGGACTTGGAGGAGCAGATGTGTCCCTTCCACCTGCCTAACGTCTGATTTATTGGGAGGGGAGCCTGGAAGAGCATGCTCCCCTCAGGCCCCTTTCCGCCCAGTCCACCTGCCTTACAGCTGGTCGCAGGGGAGGGGTGCCTGGAAATAGGGCACATACTCTTCCCAGCTCCCCTCCCGATGATTAGCTGTTAGGTGGCAGGGAAGAGGGTGCTCATCCAGGCCCTATCCACAGACCCCGCCTTGTGGCAAGACTGGCATGACCCGGCCACATGGGCGGTGGGCATTTTAACCCACTTTGGGCAATGTTACTATGCATTGAATCTCGGACCTTTTTCAGAGGACGCATTGCATAGTAGTTGACTGCCCGCCCCAGGACAAGGAGAACATCTGGTGGCTATATGAGCCACTGCCTCGCGTGCTAACATTGCCCAAAGTGGGATAAAGTGTTGTGTGGCTGCACCCAGTATATTGTCAGACATTGCCATGTTAAAAGGGGGCCTGTGGTGGGATCTCTTTAAGGGAACCAAGAAATGCTCCCACAGATGTGCCAGTAGCCTACTTAGGCCCTCTTTGGCTTGCTGTGGCCCAGGAGCTGCTGGCACATCTGTTGTGGAACTTCCAGATGTTGGCCCACTTCTGCCCCAGGGCAGGTAGGCAACTAGCCCAGTCTGTGTCCTCATAAAATCTCCAAGGTCACAGCCTGGACTAAGGGCTGCCAATGTGGCCCAATGTGGGTTAGTATGTCTGGGTGGCCTCACCATACCTGCTGCAGGTCGGGGGCTGCCATGGCCCATAGCTGTCCATCGTGGGGCCGTGGGGGCAGGATGCTGGGAGTAGCCACCACCTGCATGTTTATTGTGCTCCTGGCCCTACCTGGGTGGCAGGATGGCTCTCTAGCCGTGGGTACGTGCATCATGTGGCCAGTGCCCTGACATGGCCTGGACTGTGTCGTTTGCAGTTTTCTGCCCCAGGGCGGGCTGGGGAGCCATTGTACCAGCCACACATGTGTTTTTACCCAGACTGTGAGCAATAGATAGCAGTGTGCTGGGTGTAATTGCCTTACATTTAGTGTCATTGCGCCCATTTGGCACCTGTGTGAGAAGGAGGGGATCGCCCCCTGTCCACATTTATATCTATCTATCTATCTATCTATCTATCTATCTATCTACTTTGTTTTCAGTTTAAACCAATTTTTTTACTGAAAAAATTCCAGGTTTTACAGAAACGATTATTATTATTATTTATTATTTTATTATAAGCTTTTACAGAGAATTTTTCACCCTAATTTTGTGTCACTCAAGTACATAAAAATAGATCATTTTATTAAGGAAATACAGTATATTGCATTAAATATGTCTTACGTTAATAAATTAGTCTACATGTATATGAAAAGCTGCCCATTGAAGTAAGGCAATGTAGTGTGAGATATATACATGCAACACATGCACGTTCAGAGGTGTGTGTGCATCTGTACGTACGGATTAATCTCACACCCACCATGTACACATTTCATGCTATTAGCAGTTTGAAGATGTGTCACTAATATAAGCCCCCTCCCCTCATCTCCCCCCAAGTGGCACAGGACTCAGAGCAGGTATGTGCCACCTTTCTATTTGGGGTTGTTCCTGCCTCCCTGCCAGAGGGGCCTGTAGGGGCCCTGGGCTCGGGTTACTTTTTTTCTCTCTTTTTGGGACCCCTGGGTGTGTGGGAGAGAATCCTAAGTAACCTAGGTATTTGACACTTCAGTGCCTCCACCTTGGGGGAGTCTATGCCAAATGAAGGGCCAAATTAGGGACTCCCACACAGAGTTTTCACTAATTTAGGGGACAGGGACCTCGGAAAGACCACAGTTGACAAACACTTTAACAAAGAAATAGTGGGGGTGGGATACACCAGGTGCTTTATTTTTAAAAATTGACAGACAGGGTAATTTCAGATGTTACGAGATCACAGTCAACCACCCTGAATCACAGTGGATTCAGGGTGGTGGCTATGATCCCGTGCATGTCTGTATGAGCCCTGCCAGATGTTCACCATGGTGAATTCCTGGCGGGGTTCAAAGCTAACCACTGTTCTTGAAGTGAGGCTGGCCTTACCTCCAGAACTGCAGTTAGGTTGACCACGATCCGGGACTGGGCTGGGAATGGCCGCGGTAATTGCTGTTACCCAGCCCCGTCCTGGAATCAGGTCCCAACCACAGGATGGAATCTGGCGCAGTGGCCTGATTGACCTCTGCGCCCGCCCGTCTCCCCGTGCGTGGGCGGCCATGGAAGCATGGGGGGGGTGGGGCTGAGCAGCTGCATGTCGCGCAACCCCACCCCCTCCCCAATTCCCCTCGGCAATCAGGCTGGCACATCTAAAGGACGTCCGGTTTGATCATGGACCGGGATCCAAGATGGATCCTGGTCCAGGGTTCAGCATGGTGGTCCAAAAGGCCCGTCACGTCCGAAATTAACCACAGTTGACACAATAACACTAAAACATAATCTGGTAAATGTGTCTAAATATAGCAAAATAATTTAGCCCAATTATTCAGTGTAAATGTTTACAGGCTAATGATTTTAAGTCACCAAGAGTAAATTGCTTATTCAAAGGAAAAGGTTTTATTTGAGGGGTGGTGTTGATGTTAGAGATATTGTTTTCTTAAGCTCAGAGGTGACATACAGTGTTTTGAGCTGTGTTTCAGTTCTACAGCAAACCACATTGCATTCTGTTTATTAAAGTATTAATCTACTTAATACTTTTTTTTGCTGTCCTTCTGTCGATCAAAATAAACCCCAATATTTACCCGGAAAACTGATGTCATTTTTTTTGGCACTCATTTTCACCTGTTTTCTTGTAACAAACACTGCTAAATTCCCAGGGAAAATACATTTTTTTTAAAAAAAAATTGAAAATGAAGGGACCTAGATATATTAAGATGTGACTACCTGGAGGGGCATCTGGCAGGCATGAGGAAGCCAGATGAGCCCTGGTTGTGATCAGCTGCAGTGACATTAGCCTCCTAGAGGGTTCTGAGAGGAGTGTAGGATGGGGATTTTTTGTTTGTTTTTAAAGTAACGCATTCAACCAGTTTTCTGAAAGAACTGTGCTGATGAAGTCAAGTGATCATTAAGAGAAAAGTGAAATCCCTTCCAGACAATACATAAGGTTATCCTCAGTACATTATAGAACTACTAGAGGGGTGAGTAATAAACTTGCATGGGCTTATTCTGTTAGTTGGGATCAGGCCCATAAACAACTCGAGAGAGGATTTATATTTGATCATATTAGAGAATGGAAGCCAGAGCCACAGCTGCCTCAGTGCTTCATCCAGTATAGCTGAGGGGCAAAATGGGATGACTTCATACCCATTGCCTACTAATCTTGGCACTGGCCTTGGGGCTGCAGTAAGCTTCACCCAGGTGCTGTGCTGTAGCCCCTATTAGGGTCATTCCAACAGCTAGGGCTCAGTGGAACCACAATGGAGTTTTGACAGTGCCTCCAACATCTCACCTTGAGGGCTATGATGAAGGCAGGCCATTGTAGAGCTGCACTGATTGCCTGACTTGTGAAGCTTGGGCAATGTAAAAACAACCTCTAGTGGCAGTGAGGGTTTGCTGAATTCTTTAGACTGATCTTTGTGGAATATGGGCAGTCAGTGGTATGCTGGAAACTTACACAGTGGGGAAGGACTGTATAGCTCAGATTCAGAATGAAAGACGGTCTAGTGGGTACTGTGCTAACTTGGGATGTGAGGGACCTTGGCAATGGCTTCTATTACCTGCTCTACCACTGACTTCAGGGGTTCCCCAGTGCTCCTGGACAGTTTTTGTGACTTGCAATGGCTGCGTCCCACAGCACCTATGAGAGGCAGAGCTGTTTGCTGGTGTGGCTGGCTGCCACTGTTCATACAGGCAGGGGCTCTCCGGCTGTCCATTGCCAAGCATCAATTTGACCTGCCCTGTATGGAGCACTCCGGATTTCCCAGCGGTGCTCAGTGAGTGGCCATGAGTGGGTGCTCCGTGGCTCATGGGAGTGAGCATCCAGCCACTCCACCCTCAGAGAGGCTGTTAGCTCCAAGGCTCCTGGGTGGCCATGAAGGGTGGCATCTCGTCTGAAACCACCACCTGTCTCCACAGGGCCAAGGTCAGTCATAAAGGGAACCAGTCTATGCAGTTGTGAAGGGACTGTTCTATACTCTAGTTCCTGTGGGTTCTCCATAAAGCAGTGTGGTGTAGGCACAGTGAACTAACCCCAGAATGAGTACAACATTATTTCTGCTTTACAAACCCAGAGTGCAGGTGACATGATAATTACTTCTGGACCCACTAAGTCTAATCAGGAAGCAATCTACAGTTGATTTAATTACTACCTGTATGCAGAATATGTAATTACTGTATTATGTAGCGACAAGGTGTTTACCAAGCTTATCTTTCTTATTTACCAAGTAATTTAAGAGAATTTACATGGTATTTGTGTGCTAAAAAGAAATTTAACTGGATTTCAGCTAAAGATTGAAAAACCTTCTGCTAAGACAAATTGGGTTTGCATCCCCCCCTCCCTTTTTAAAGGAAAGCTAAAGGAACTATGGTTTAAATTTTATTTCCCCCATTTATAAGTTTTATTTTGTTTTTCAGTGTGCAAGTGCCTAGAAATACAGCAGAACTGTAGCAGCAGATGTTTATTTTAACATTTCCCCTGTCGGGCCTAAGAGATTACACGTCTCTTGATTTCCTGGAAAAATTGATCAAAGTGGGACTTATATTGCAAAAGTTTGCATCAGATTTAGAATTACTTTTTATTAAAGGAAAAAAATGAATAAACTAGAGTCTGCACCTTCCTAAGTTGAAATGAATGACACAATCGCCATTGATTCAAATAGAAGCACAACACTGGTAAATTACAAGCTGCTGAATGTTTTGTGAAGCGTCGAACATTCTTCAGCTGGGAAGGCTCAGAACCTCCCCATAGATACTAAGCACCTCACTGGATTAGACACCAGTAACTTTGATGGAACTTTTGGGTCTATATCCCCAAAACACTTCAACACACACCGGCCGTTTTTACATGGATACCCCCCCCTTCCTGCTGGTTCTGCGGGCGGGTGTGCAGTGTGGGGGGGAGGGGATTGGTGTAAATGCTGTAGTGGTGGGTGGGGGATGGGTGTGCATCCGTGGGAACACGATGTGTGTGTGTGTGTGCGTGTGCTCTCGTGCAACACCGACCTCCACCCATCACCCACCCACGGAGCCATCCGGCAAACCGGAGGAAGCTCTGTGGGTGGAGGTGGGTGTGCGCCCACGGGAAAGGCTGTACACCCACCGCCAGCGCACCCCCACCCCACCACCACTGTTTGAAAACAGTAATAGTTTCACTGAAAACCATAAGAATGTGCTTGCATTTTGGGACCTTAGCTTGTATGACATAAATAAATGCATTTAGGGCTCGATCTTGTAAATATTCAATAAGATTTAATAACATCAATACTTCCTTTAGGAAGTACTTGCCTGCAAGGCCACAAAAGAACTACTTTCCCTAATTAAGGGCTGTCCATAGTAAAGCAACCAAAAGCTTTAGCTTGGTAAATGCCCTGTAATCACATAGTAGCAGTCATGTATTACTGTAGATCTGTCTTCTAAGGTGTGATGTAAGCAGTGCACTGCAATTTTATTCCTGTGTAATTAGAGAATAAATAGTATTTGCTGCTTATACTTGGCTTTTGTTTATTCTGGGTTTTTCTTAAGTTTCTGAGAACATGCATAAATACCTGCTATGTCAAATAGAAGGTGACAGGCTTTTGAAGGATGTGACCCTAGCTATCTAGAGAGGTAGATGGACATTAGGGGTAGGGCTTTACTTGCATGTAGACAAGACATACGATGGGAGGTGGAACTTCATATACATGCAACTTAGGCCAGAAGTACCCAAATTGTGGGTTGTGCCTTCAGTTAGGCCCACACCACCTACAAACAGGGGCTCAATCTCAGTTGATTTCTATACAGTAAGGCAACATGAGACGTTATCCCACATTACCCCACAATGCAGCTGTATGTCTGCCTGGTGGCCACCAGATGTTCGCCCACTTCTGCCACTGGGAGGGCAGCTGCTATGTGATGAGTCATCCAGGGAAGGAATATGATGCAGCGTGGGCTACTGTAGCCTTGCCCAGGCCAACATAGGGTAATGGGGCTGTCTCAGTCTGGTCAGTCCTGTGCAGCCCCACCATATGGCAAGATCTGCCAGCACCATAGAGCTGTGGGCGAAAGGCCTAGAGCAGTCACAGAAGTGACTGCGTCCTTCTCCCAGTCTCCCCAAGTGGGCCCTGGTGCCCTTAAAAGGACCACACAGCAAATTCAAACCCATGTTGGATGACCCCCGGACTGCACAGGCATCAGCCAGCACTGCCGCCCCAGAGACATTGGGAGGAGTGCTGACCCCTGCTGCACTGCAAACAGCCCCCCAAGGTCTGAATGTATAAGAGGATGTTCATCAGCCTGTGGGGGGAAGAGGGTGTGCAGTATGAGTGGTGCAAGAGCTACAGCTACACTGGCAGCAATGGGGAAAACGCAGTGAACACAGGTTCCTGCCCAAAGGGAGAGGTGGTTGAGGAGGGTCTTATGACTGGTCTTAGGGTGGGCAATGGCCCCGAGCTCTGCGCTGCTTCTGGTGTGTGTGTGGGGAATGTTAGGGCTCACACACAGCTCTCCATGATTGCCCCCCTATACACACCACAATGGGCTCCCATCTCCATTCCAGGGGACCCTGGCCACTTCTGTGGAGGGTGTGGGGCCCAAGCCTGCACCGAGCATGGGGAACTGGCCCTTCTTATCTGCTCCAGGGGTGCAAACTGCAGACAGTGCAGCAAACACCTCAGGCCAGGAGCTGGGCACTCTGCTTTCTGGCATATAAATCCTCCCCCATTGAGTGGTGTGCTATTGCCTTCTGCCGGTAGAGGGTTTTACTCTGGGTCTCCGTTCCTTCTCTCTCCCTCATCCCTTTACCCTTTCTTTCCTCTTTCAGAGTTGCTTTGTTCTCTCTCTCTCTCCCTCCCCTTCTGTAATTTGTCTGTTCTCAGACATTCCAGTGTAGCTGGCTTTTTCTAGCTCCATTCCTGATTTATCCCTCTGTCACTCCATTCTACTATCTTTCTGGCTCCATCCATTTCCTGGGCACCTCTCCATGCCGCCCTGCCCTCGCCTTTCCTGGTCTAGGATGAGCATAGGTTGGTGATCCTTGCCAGCCTGGTGCTCCCTTCTCCCCTCATATCTTAAATAAATAAATAAAATATCTGTTTTAGCCCTTGGCTCAGCCTCTGAGAGTGCCCTCCTGCTAGAAGCCCTGGAGGTGGCTGTGCAGAGACTGGTTTTGATGAGGCTGGGGATTGGGACTGGAACACGACCCAGCCCCTGAAGTGCCACGAGAGTTGGGTTGGGAGCTCTGACAGACTGGGGGCTCTGATAGGGCTGCTAGCTACTAGATATATCTGCTCTGGAGTTGGAGGGTTGGGGGAACTGGTTTGGGCACTGGGCAGATGTTTGATGTGTCGTGTGTATGGGTGCTACCTCTAAAGCCTGCCCCAGGCAGGATAGCCCAGTCCGTCTCCCCCTCTCTCTCTGTCCCCTCCTCCAATATACAGGTCACCTTTGGACATGGCCAGGTGTGCACGTGTCTGGGATACTCAAGGTCTCTGGCTGGTGAAGGGTTGGTGGAAGGGAAGCTGGCCATTGGTTGATTCACAGACCCAGCTAGTTCCCTTATCTTGTGAAAAAGTAACATTTCTGTGGCTTCCATGGAGCCTGTGCTGCTTTCTGCCCCATTCTGCCTTTGTGGGGACTTTCTGCCTGTTCTCTTCCCGGGACCTTGGCCCTATGGCAGTTCTGGGATACTCCTGCTGTTCCCAGCCAAGGAACAGGGCAGGGAGGGTTAGGGGCGTTCTTGGAATGGATATGATGGCCTTGGCCAATGTGCGGATTAGGGTAGATGTAGAAAGAATGCTGGCAGACCCACCCTCCTGTGAAGCTGCCTGCCGGCACATTTTATTTATTTTTAAATTTTATTTTAAAATTTTTATACCCCACCCCTCCTGCCACAGGCAGCCCAGAGCGGCATATGAGCTACTTGCTCCAGCTCCTGGGACACCGTGCCTGCAGAATGGAGTGCAAACACTACGCAGCTCAGCTTGGGTTCCAGTTTCAGTGGATGGGCTGTGAACAAGACCATGGCTTTGCTAGAGATTTCTGCAGTGCCGGATTTTGGCCTCTGCCTAATGGTGCCAGGGCCTCCTCTGCTGTTTGCTTTAACCGGCGCCCTACTGAGAGCGAGGGGATCCGTGTGAGCCCATGAGGAGTGCCGTGCTTGGATGCTCCAGCTGATCTCCCTGAGGGGCCGAGGAGAGCTGCCTACTCGGAGGGTGACCTGACTGAAGTCGAACTCCTTGCCTTGTATGAGGTCTGGACCCACCCGGAAGTGCATACCACCCTGGTGAGTAGGGATGCTTTTAACTCCTGCTATATGGTGACACAGCATATGTTGGGGAGGGGGTAGTGAGGAGGGTATGTTTGAATTAAGATTATATGTGGAGAGAGCAGGATTTCCCACCCCACAGCGCTGGGGCCCCACTAGGCCTATGTGGTGTGAGCCACCTGTTATTGTGTCATGCCCTGTGCTGTGGGCAGTGGTGTTGGTGGTGGGGGCAGCACTGCCAGCTTGCCAGAGGACAGGTTCCTTGCACTATATGCCTTTGATTTTCTTCCGAGACGCTTGACCAGACCTCCCTGGACCTCTGTGGTGTGAGTGTGGTAGGGTTGAGGGGGGAAGTCCTGCCAGCATGCCAGAGGCCTGATTGGTTGGACTGCATGCTGCTACTTATCTTTCTCCCTTTTGCTTTCCCTTTCTTTATCCCTGCTCAACAAAGTAAGCGCCTTGCTGACTATGGTGTGTTTTTTGTGGCTGGTGTCTGGTTCTTGTGGCTTGCTGGTGTCCAGCCCACTATGCTGCTTTGTGTGCTGGTTGTGGATGCTCCACTTCCTTCTCTCCCAGAGTCCTGGGCAGGAAGGGCGGACACGACTGCTTCAGCTTCTTCTACCTGTAGTTTGCCATGGCTGTATGTCACAGGAGGGGGTGGGACACTGGTTAGGCTAGGGTATTGGTGGGTGGAGCAGGGCAAAGCACCAGCCCACATGGCCGTCTCTTTGGCCCAACCCATGGCATGGTAGAACTTGTGCTGGCAGCCTGCCTAACCAGAGTTCCTGCCAGGGGGCAGGGGAGGGCTTCTTGTCAGGACTGCTCTCCCAGCTTGCCCTAAATGTGGCAGCTATGTTGGTCCTCCCCGGGGCAGGCAGGGGATCTGACTAACCCTGTCTCATGTGTTTTAACCCTACTTTGCTTCTCTTAGCTGCTTTGGGGTCACAGGATTATATTTATGTTTCAAAATGGGGTCACAGAGGCAAAAGGTCTGGGAGCCATTGCCTTAGGCAGAATTTCCCAAGGTAACATTTTAAGTTTTACAAGTGTAGTAGAAGCTGAAATAATCCATTCTTAATCCAAACTAAGGCACATGGGGATTTGGGGAGTTTTAAGTAAATTGAATTAAATTCGCTCCTTTAGATAAATCACCACAATTTTCCACATAGACGACGCCTAGAGGAATAAGCATGGCACAGTGAAAAAACATATGTGTCCCTACTGTGATGCCCAAGTTTAATATTTTGCTCTCATGTAGTGCTTCTCTGCTGAGCTTCACAAACATTAAATAAAAACCATCCCATCCCTGGGAGGAGGATTTTATACTTGAGTAAGCCGAGGCACAAAGAACTCAAGAATGAGACTTTCTAAAGAGCTCTTTCTAAATAGCACCAAGGCAACACTCACAACTGGGAATAGTTAGATTGAAATCTGACTGCTTATGTAGGGTATGGTTGCCATGCTGGTCTCAAGCATGATGCATACAAAACAAAAACACAAACTGGTTAATGACGTTGGTCCAATAAAAGAAGTCGTCTTGTGTACTTTTTCTCTTCTCAGTTATTTAGGTGCCTACTTGGCAGCTGAGCTTAAAAAAAAATTTAAGCAGACCCACCCTCCTGTGAAGAGACAAATGGTCTATCTTAGCCCAGTGTCCTATCTCCAACAGAGACCAGCTTCAGTTGTTTCAGAAAAGTACAGAACAGGTCCTAATGGAGTGAATCATTTGTTGTTCATTCTCAGGTCCCATAACTCAGAGGACTCCTCCCCTGACCACTTCAACTAGGAGCTATTTATGGACTTGTCATCCATGAACTTAGCCAATCCTTTCATGAACTTAGCCAAAACATACCCAGTTAGAGAGAGTCATAGAACTGGAAGGGACCTCAAGGGATGTCTGGTCTAGCTGCTGCACCGACACAGAATTCACCATAACCAAAATACCAGCACAAAAAAATCTATCCAACAGAAAACAGGCTATTAAAAAACCTGCTATGAGCAGAGACCAGGACCAACCAGAACCACACCGGTGCTTGAAATAATAGAGAACAAAAAGATAGATCCAGATGCTATTGCCCTTCACAATATCCACAGGCAGTGACTTCCATAAGTCGGTTGTGCATTGTGGTCACATATTCAAGGTCACACCAGGGAGTCACTGGGGAAAAAAAGGAGTAAACCCCAAAGTCCTGACTCCCAGTCTCAATAACATTCCCTTCCTCTGCTTTATATTCATTGTCTGTTTTTCTTTTTCACACTTGAACAGCATAGTGGGACTCTGGCTAATGATCAATATCCTGTTAGGGTGGGAGGGGTAGAGAAGGGATACCAAAACCCAATCCCGTAGTTCTGACAGTTTCCACCTCCAAAACCAAAGGGGCCCACATGGGAAATAAGGACCCTCATGATCTTGTATGGGTGTTCTCTCCTGCTTGAAGAGCAACCCAGATCATCACAGGACAGAGAGGGTGGGTCCCCTTGAGGAGGGAAAAGGTGGAAACTCGAATCACGCAGTACTAATGTACACTCACTCCTGTAACCCAAGGATCACCGTGTGACATGTTGGGGTATCGGATCTGGTCCCACGGGTGAGAGGTTCGCTGTGAAGGAAGATCAGGGCGGGATAGGGAAGGTCACATGTACAGGGCACTCAACTCATACCGAGATACATGGAATTGAGGGAACAGTAGATCTGCACTCTCTCTCTCTCTCTCTCTCTCTCTCTCTCTCACACACACACACTCTTTCTCACTACAAACACACACACACAAGTTCAAACATGCACACAAACACAAACCCACAAGCCAAAACCCTGTTCAAAAGCACCCTCTACTAGATCAAGGTCCAAGGGCCAGCCTCTCGTAATGATTACCAGCGGGGAACAGAAACCCCGCCAGTTGCTTTATCCTAGTTTCCCTGATCCAAACCAGGTATTCCCACCTCCCAATCCCCAGGACCCGCCCCCACCACTATCACAGTGAGGTGGCTCCCAAACCCCTCAAGGCCGTGCCTGTCCAGTCATGCGCTGCAGCTGGGCTCTTGGTTGCCTAGCAACCTGAGGAGTGCGTGGCGTGGCCCTCCACAGCCCCTGCGTCTCTGGGCCATGCTCCTCAGGCTCCACCCCACGGTGCTGCCAGAGCTCTGGTTGCCTGGCAACCTGAGACGCGCGCTGCAGGGCTGGGGCCACCCACCCAGTCTGGATTACTCATAGCCGGGCCAGGCCCCTGACAGTACCCCCTCATCCAGGACCCCCCTCACACAGGGAGAATGATCCCGGTTTGGTGGGACGGTGGCAATGAAAAAGCTGAAGGAGTCTCGGTGCATGGACATTGTTGCTCGGTTCCCAAGACCACTCAGCAGGGCTGAAACCCTTCCAATACACCAGATAGACAGCTGCAACTTCATATTTGGGGTGTCCCTGGAGAAAAGGGGCAGAGGGGGAGGTGCACAGTCAGGGAACAAAGGGGGGTTCATGGCCTTCAAAAGAGAAACATGAAAGGTGGGGTGAATGTGAAGATGTTGGGGCAAGCTTAAGGTTTACGTGACTTCATTTAACTTAGCCTTAATTGGAAAGGGGCCCATATAGGCTTCATCTAGCTTTGCAGAAGGGCATTGTGAAGAATAGTGATGTCATTTACCCATATTAGATCGCCTAAATTTAGATTCAACATAGCATAACTATGTCTATCTGCATACTGTTTATATTGCTGATGTGCTACTGTCAGGTGCTTTATTGCTTCTTGTTGAACGCATTGGATCTGTTGGACTATGGCCCTAGCCGCCGGGACGTTGGTAGTGGGAAGATCTGTTAAACAGAGCTGTGGATGAAAGCCATATGTAATGTAAAAAGGAGAAGTTCCTAATGCGACATGTGCATTATTGTTGTACATGAATTCTGCAAGGGGTAAATATATATGGCCCAGTCATCCTGAAGGTAGTTTAAGAAACACCAAAGATACTGCTCCATAGTTTGATTGACTTGTTCTACCTGCCCGTTCGCTTGGGGATGGCACTCTGTGGTTGGACTCACACAGATGCTCAAGACCTGAAAGAGGGCCTTCCAAAATTTAGGTCCTCTATCCAATACAATTTCCTGAGGTGAAACATGTAATTGGACGATGTGGTGTAACACAAGAGTCGCCGTTTGCTGAGAGATGGGTTGTCCTTTACAGGGTATAAAATGGGCTAGCTTGGTAAAATAATCTACCACTACCAAGATGGTTTCATATCTGTCAGATGGGGGCAAGACCACTACGAAAGCTAGCGCTATCTTCTGCCGTGGGCCATGTGGTAATGGAATCAGTTGTAGGACTCCCACAGGAGGACATCTTGAGGTCTTGGTGCGAGCACAAGTAGAACACCCTTTTACATACTTGAATACATCTTTCTGGATGCCCAGCCACCAAAACCTATGGAGGATTAAGGTTAACGTTTTCTGTTCCCCAGGGTGACAGGTTAATGGGGAATCATGATGAAACCATAGAATATGTGGTCTATATCTGGGAGGAATTACTATCTTGTCTGGATGGTAATACAGACCATGTCTTTGCTGGCAGGATTTTTTAGGCAATTCACTCAGACTTACGCAACTGAGCTGTTGTCGAGAATGGAGAGTAGCAGCGAATACTTTGGGAGATAGGATAGGGCCTTCTGTTTTCTTGAGTTCTTCCTCCTTGAGGTAGCATCTGGATAGGGCATCAGCTAAAACATTGCTCGCTCCTGGCCTGTATTTGATCATAAACAGGAGGTGGGGGAGGGCCCATCGCCCATGTTGGACATTTGTTAATGCAAGCAGACTGCATATACATCAGGTTTTTGTGATCCATGAACACCAAAACAAGATGGAAAGCTCCTTCGAGATAATGCCTCCAGGTTTCAAAAGCCACCTATATTGCCAAGAGTTCTTTGTCTAGGATTGTACACTTCCTTTCTGCCGGGGTTAGCTGTCGGGAATAAAAGGCACAAGGGAATCGCTCGGTTGTGGAACCAGCATGTCGAGTCAAAACTGCTCCTATAAGTCGATCAGAAGCGTCAGCGTCTATTACAAAGTCCTTTGTTATATCAGGATGCTGGAGGATAGGAGCACTAATAAAGGCTCTTTTCAGTGTTTCAAATGCCTGTTGTTGCATGTGTCCCCATTTATACGTAGCTCCCCTTTTTAGTAACTGGGTAAGGGGAAGTGTTATCTTTGCATAACACGGGATGTATTGTCTATAGTAATTTGTACTACCCAGGAATCGTTGGAGTGGCTTAACAGTTGCAGGGGCTGGCCATCTTTGAATGGTCTCAATCTTTTGAGTATCCATCTCAGTTCTTTGGGAAGAAATGATAAAGCCCCAAAAGGGAATGGTAGACACGTGGAAAACACATTTCTCCAGTTTACAATATAGTTTGTGCTCCCGTAATCGAAGGAGAACTGTGCGGACATGATGGAGGTGTACCTCTAGTAATGGGGAATATATGAATATATCGTCCAAGTAGGCAATAATGAAGATGTCTAATATATCCCGGAAGATATAATTTATGAAATGTTGAAAGGTAGCTGAAGCATTGGCCAATCCGAATGGCATCACTAAGTATTCAAAATGCCCATACCGCATACAAAAGGTGGTTTTCCACTCCTCTCCTCTTCTAATTCTAACTAAATTGTAAGCTCCATGGAAATCAAGTTTTGTAAATATTTTGGCCCCCTTAAGGCAGTTTAACAAGTCAGGAATTAAAGGCAAGGGACATCTGTTCTTTATAGTGAGTGCAGTAAGTCCCTGGTAGTCTCTACAGGGGCAAAGATCCCCTTCTTTTTTGGGACAAAAAATATAGGGGCTCCTGCGGGGGAAAGTAGAGTGGCAAATAAAACCTTTTCTTAGGTTTTCATCCAGATAGTCCTGGAGCATGGTCAATTCGGAGGGTGTGGGGAGGAGAGACAGAGAATAGATTCTCCCATATGGTGGTTCCGTCCCCAGAATCAGGTCGATGAGACAATCATAGGGGCGATGTGGTGGTAATCCTGATGCTTCTGTTTTACTTAATACCTCTGCCAAATCAGTATATTCTTGGGGTACTGGGTTTTCAGGAGTTACTCCAAGAATAGTTTTAGCTGGGTGGGACTGGTCACAGTTTATGTGGCAATATGGTGAATTAAACAAAACCTTAGTTTCACATAGTTTCACTATGGCAGGGGTGGGGAACCTCCGGCCTGGGGGCTAAATGTGTCCCTTGACAAGATTTTATGTGGCCTCTTTCCAGTGCCTGGATCTGCCCCCTGGATCCATTCTCTACCCCCAAATACTGATAAACTGAGCTCATGATAATGGAGCAGAGAGGAGGACATGCACACAAGGGTAGGGGACAGATCCACAACACAGATCCATGATCTGGGCCCTCCTTTTCTTGAATAAACCCGTTAAGCACCCCCACCCCCAATGTCTATGTGGCCCTCGGAGCTCCTACTAATATTCCGTGTGGCCCCCCAGGACACAAAAGGTTACCCACCCTTGCACTACAGGATTGTGCATGCAGAGCCACAAGTGTCCCAAGACCACCGGGAAGAGAGGGGAGGAAATGATATCAAATGGCAGCTATTCCATATGGGTACAGGTTCATGCAGGTTAGTAAGGGGGTGCAGGATGTTACAGGGCCTGATGTCTGCACTACTGATGGGTCTCCTTTGACGAGTTCCTTAGTTTCTTTTGCTTCACAAGAGATCTTGTGGTGGGTAGCATAGTTGGTGTCTAGAAAGTTACCAGAAGCTCCAGAATCTATCAAGGCTTTCACTACCACTGATCTGGCCTCATTAATCGTTAAGGTAACAAGACCATACATTTGCAAAGGTCCCATTCCCAATAAACCCAGAGGTGGGAGTGGGGCAACGTCTGAGGAAATGCATAGTTCACTGGGCGGTCCCTTGCTCTTCCCCATGCAGCCTGTTTCCTGGACTCCTAATATTTGATCGTTTTACCAGGCATTATCTAGAAAAGTGCTTGCCTTGTCCACAGTAAAAGAATAAGTGTCCCTAAAGTCTCCTTTCTTTTTCCTCGGGGCTTAAGGGTCCTCTAATTGCCCCGATCTGCATTGTTTCAACTTCTGGGGTTTCCATAGGGAAGGGGTTGGGTGGTAGAGCCCGTACGGGGCGGCGTGTTGATCCCCAAAAGTGGACCTCCTCAACCTCTCCTTTCTACACTCTGTTAACCTCTCATCAATATGAATGGTTAAAGTCACCAATTTACTTAAGCTTGCAGGAGTGACCGCATAGGCAAGTTGGTCCTTGAGCTCATCATTAAGGCCTTGGCGAAATACTACTTGAAGGACTTTGTCACTCCAACCCAAATCAATTGCTAATTTTTGAAACTCTGTGATATATTCAAGCAAAGGGATTTTATCTAGTTTCAAATGTAAAATAGCTTGTACTGCGTCTCTGATTTGATGGGGATAATCAAATAGGAATTTTAATTCCCTTATAAAGCCCTCGTAATCCCGTAATAATGGGCTATTCGTTGTCAAAAGAGGTGTAGCCCAATAGAGGGCCAAACCCCCTAGGAGCCCTATTACATAGGCCACTGTCACTAAGGGGGCTAAGGTGGTGGGAATGGGCAAGGGATCAGGGACTGTGGGCATTTGCTTACTCCGATTACCCATGCACGGACCTAGACTCGAGATGCTGGAGTGATCTCTTGGAGATTTAATGCCCATCAGGATAGTGTGTGGACCTATAGGCCTTAGAAAGCCCAGGTCCCTATCATTGTAGGGCGCCAAGCATTTGAAGGGAGTCATGGGCCCCAGTTTCTCACCCAACACATGGAAACCGCACCAGAAAAGGGGAGAGGGAAGGTAGTGGAGGGCAAGTGACCGGGTAATAGGGGATGGGGGGCTGGGAAACGAGGGGACCAGGGGAAGGAACTTGCACACCAGCGGGGAAGGATAATGCTCCTGGGGAAAAGGGAGGGGCTCGCACTCCTTGCACTCCTCAGACTCTCACGCACTCTCACACTCAAGCACACATGAGAAGAATACAGGTCAACAACAAATAAACACTACTTCTCAAGCACCCACAACTCTCAATAGTTCACCCTAAAACAATGCACTACTTAGCTTGCTGTCGGCCGGTTTCTCTGTTTTAATCACCAGCGCTGAGTGCCTCCCGGTGCTGGTGTTTATCCCTGAGGCCCTGCCCCCTGCATTCTCCCACAAGCGTGCAAAGCAGTGCACTGGGGGCGTGGCTAACTTTGCTGTGTTGGAGGGCCCTGCGCCTGTCTGTGCTCGGGCTGGTGGGGGTGTCTGTGCGGGAGGGGGTGTGTCCTGCACCAACGGCAGGGGCACTGCAGGGTCCAAAGGGCCTGGGGTGTCCAGGTCGGGGCCCGAGGGCAGTCCCTGATCAGAGCAGCCCCCTGCCAATGGGCGCAGCCCACGGGGGGGCTTGACAGCCACCTTCGTTTGGTCAGTGGCATAGGTATGGGGTTGAGCTTGAAAGGTCAAATCACACAGAGCCAGGAACCCTTGACATTGTTTCCTGTCCGCATAAAATTTATCCGGCTTGGGGGCCTTCAGTTCCCTAGGCAATGAGGCAGGTGGCTGAGTCTCTTGAAGGAGGGGAGCTACTGCTCCCAAGTCTTCTGCATTGGCTGAGGAGGGACCTGCCCCCCTTCGATCTCCTGCTCCCGATATCCATTCCTGTCTTTCCCATAGATCTTTTACTTCTAAAGCCAGGGATTGTACTGTTCATATGAGCCCTGCCATTTCCTGTGCAGAGTCCATAATAGGATTTTTTGTGCTCGTAATACTGTTAGGGTGGGAGGGGTAGAGAAGGGATACCAAACCCCAATCCCATAGTTCTGACAGTTTCCTCCTCCAAAACCAAAGGTGCCCACACAGGAAATGAGGACACTCAGGATCTTGTTTGGGTGTTCTCTCCTGCTTGAAAAGCAACCCAGATCATCACAGGGCAGAGAGGGTGGGTCCCCTTGAGGAGGGAAAAGGGGGAAACTCAAATTGTGCAGTACTCATGCACACTCACTCTTGTAACCCAAGGATCACTGCCTGACGTGTTGGGGTATCAGGTCTGGTCCCAGAGGTGAGAGGTTCGCTATGAAGGAAGATGAGGGTGGGGACAGGGAAGGTCACATGTACGGGGGGCTTCACTCATACCGAGGTGCATGAAATTGAGGGAAGGGGGGGATCTGCACACACACTCTATCACACACACTCTTTCTCACTACAAACACGCACGTTCTCAAGTACAAACGCGCACACAAACACAGAAGCCAAAACCCTGTTCAAAAGCACACTCCACTAGTTCAAGGTCCAAGGGCCAGCCTCTTGAAATGATTACCGGTGTGAAACAGAAACCCCGCCGGTTGTGTGATCCTGGTTTCCCTGACCCAAACCAGGTGTTGCCACCTCCCAATTCCCAGGACCCAATCCCCAGAGGAAGCTCCCAAACCTCTCCAGCTGTACACTGTGCTGCAGCCGGGCTCCTGGTTTCCTAGCAACCCGAGGAGCACGTGGCTCAGCCCTTCACAGCCCCTGTGTCTCTGGGCCATGCTCCCCAGGCTCCACCCCGCAGTGCTGCCGGGACGCTGGTTGCCTGGCAACCCGTGACGTGCGCTGCAGGGCTGGGGCAGTCTGCCTAGCCCAGATTACCCATAGCTGGGCTGGGCCCCCGACACATCCCAGCCAACAAAGGGCACATCAGGGCAAACTCCTTTTACTTCAATGGGTCTTACACCAACACTTTGAAGATGCTGGGGATATGATATAATATAATAGACAATATATTATACATAATATGATATAATATACTGTTTGTCATTTTATATTTTGTTACAATTAATATATATTTCATATATAATCTAACATAATATAACTTGAAACGTCAGTTAAACATAAATGGTATATTTTGTCAAATCTGTTTTAGAAATGCCCACCCCAATTGAATGCTTGCTTTCTTTTTTACTGCATCAAACCGGGCATATTTTAACAGTAATAAATAAACTCAAAATGATTCACCCTCATTTTTGGAAATGTTGTGTTGGAGAGGGGCTTCCAATTTCTTCCATGAATCACTCTGTTCTTGGAAGCAGCCCATGAGACTGTATCAGCAAATCACATTACATAATATAATGTAGCAAGACACGACTGACTGAATTTAACCTAGAAAACATTAAAGAACATGACCTATTCTGGCCGTTGGTCAGTGCTGAGAAATACATCATCTCTTTGTCTGTGTACTCTCCTCCTGCCTCCCACTGGTATGTTACCCCAAACATTTCATTGTGTTCAGTTTTACAGCAAAAGGGTGAGTGTTTTTGTTAATGGGGGAGGAGGGAAAGCGGGTCCCAGGAGCTAAGTCACCTGTCTGCTTTGCAGCCTTGCAGGTTTGCGGTATATGTGGTTTTATAACTCAGCCAGACAAATATGCTCCAGGGTGAAACTTGGTGTACAAATTGGTGGAATGAGGAGGAAAAGGGTTTTATTTGTTCTTCTTCTTGTTACTAATTTTTGAAATAGCCAGTTTGATGGAATGACAATGGGAATACAAGAAATGAAAATCAACAATCTGCTGGTAATTCAGAATTTCTGGTAGGGTTCTTCTTTGACCCCAAAATGCATTTGCTTTGTTAAAAATAACATCTGACAGGATTATTGGTCCATAGTGTGGAGACTAGAGACTAGACCCCTCTGGTAAATTTTTGAGCTCCAGTATCACCAAGGGGACTGCAACCCAGCAGTAGCCAGTCCAGTTCCCAGGAGAATGACAGCCTCTGAATGCTGCATCTAGGGATGTAGCCTCTCCACATTCCTGACCTGGACTTTGGAACAATAAAAAGACAGAGCTCCCAGAGAATCCTTTCCACTGCCCTGGGGAGTTTAACAAGAGTTGTGTGAAAACACATATATGGTCTAATCTACGGTTCACTGGGATCAATGTAAAGGCTCTCATTGACTTGAATAGGCTTGGATCAGGGCACATGTCTTGGATGGCATTTAAATCTCTCCGCTTGAAAGGCTTTTGATGCCTCCCCAATGAAAGTGTCAGGTCTGAAAGCATGAAATCCCTGTTTCTCAGCTGGGCAAAAAGGTTTGTAGACAACCCAGACATTGGGATGTGAGGGAAAGGTGACCTGTGCATGGGGTTGGGGGAAGCTTGAGCCCATTGGCTGGTAGAGTTTATGCTGAACAGTGTTATCCTTAAACTATCTAGTGCTGATGCTATATTTTAACACCAATGTAAGTCCAATTCACTTCATTGGGACTTGTGTCAGTGCTAGGAGATGGTCCTGGAATCCGAGAATCATTCTGTTAGTCTTAATTTTATGTCTATTAGTAGGGGTGGGAAACCGGTAGAATCCGGTATCCGATAATGCCGGTATCGGGCGTACCGGCATTATCGGATTCGGCCCGGTAATCCGGACCCGGTACCGGATTCCAGGGTACCGGATTTTTTTGCATTGCAGCCATTTTTAAATGGCTGCAATGTAAAAAAATTTAAAGCCCCAGCCA
>QEPC01006805.1:3458533-3496736 GCA_003113815.1 Sphenodon punctatus
TGAGACCTCGCATCTTCATGAATGTTAGACCCCTTGTCTCTCCCTCTGTTCCCCTTCCTAAGTCTCTCCCCCAGCTCCTGTCTCTCAGATTGTAAGCCCTAGGGGCAGGTACCGTGTCTATTTTATTACTTTGTAACGTGCCAGGTACACTGCTGGCGCTATATAAATGTTTGTTAATAATAATAATAATAAATTTGGGTCAAAGAAAATTCCTGCATGACTTTTCCCAGATGCTGCCAGTTTTTTGTCTGCAAGACAGAGGGGAAGAGGAAAAGAGCAAGAGAGATTAGTCTATTAGGGGTGGGTGGGAGATACTATGGCTGTGTATTCCTTAGGGATAATATATCATGTATAAATATAACATTAATAACCAGTGAGGCTATTATTGAAGGGTCAGTGGTGACTCAAAGTGAAGGAGCCTGCCTGGCCCTCTCTGGAACAATAATCATGATAATGTCCTCTTTTGAAAGCTTTTCTGGAGAAGGAACCGGAATGCATTTCAGCATGAGGCAAAGCATCCCAGCAGGCTGTGCTGATGAAGGTTGCCATCCTCACTGCACCACTATCCTCGGCAAGCATCACGTCCCTGGCTAAAGCAGTCAGCTTAGACCTTTATGAGAAGAGGCACAGAAGCTGGAGTTAATTGCAGTCTCTGCAGTTTATATTCTTAAAAAACAACAACAAGACAACAACAAGGAGGGGGGAAATCCTCAGGTAACGCTAAAATGGAAAGTAATTAAGAAATATTTCATAGCTTCAAGTCACTGTAGATTTTTATTTTTCACATACATGGCTCCTTGCAGATTTGTGCCGCTGCTGCAGCTCATTGCAATAAATCCCAATGCCTTTGGAGTCTGACAGCCAGTTCTGGATGTGATCAGAAAACCAACGGGTTTTCTTTTTAAGGTTTAGTACTTGCCTGCGTCAAGTCTCCTCATATCAATCAAGCTAGGGCATGCCCTGCAAGTGTACAGAGATGGCAGTATGCTGCAACCTTCTCACCAGGGGATCTGAAGGCGAGGGGGAGATGAGGTGTGTGTGTGTGTGTGTAGGAAAACATTCCTGCAACTGTGCTGTTCCCATTCAAAACCCAAGACACCAAATCAGCCAATGTCCGACCCCGCAAGAGTTATTACACTTGCAAAAAGGACACTCATCAAGGTTTGACAGGTCCAGAATTGAACCTGTCTGAAAATAAATAACGGTGCATTTAAGACCCTTTTTACACCACCACCACCCCACGTGTGGGTGGGTGGGGTGGGGGGGGGACGCCCATGTGAATGCGGTGGAAGGTGCGGGGGGGATGGGAACACCGCAGGCGGGGTGGGATGCGTGCATGCTCCTGTGCTCCACCCATCACCCACGCACAGAGCAACAGGCTCCAGTGACAGTTTCTCTGTGCATGGAGGTGGGTGTGTGCCCATGGGAATGGCCGCACACCCACCTCCACCCACTGTGGCCTGTTTGAAAAGGGCCTAAATCTCTCTGTTTGAAAGTCTTTTGGTGCCTCCCCAATAAAAGTGTCAGGTCTGAAAGCATGAAAGCCCCATTTCTTGGCTGGGTAAAGGGTCTGTAGCAAACCCAGGCATTGGGATTATCTTCCTATTATGCATCTATACTGGGACACAGGCATCTAGGAAGTACCTGTAGGTGGTAGGTCCCTCAGAAGCCTGAATTTCTTGCTGCCTTATAGAGTTGGGCATAGGAGAGCTCTGTCTGGGTATTCTCCATTGTAAAGGGGATTGTGGGTAGGGATACCCACTGTTGACAGGTTGTAGAACAATATCCCCTGGGTTTGGGTACAAGAATGATCATGAAGTATGAGTTGTTCTAACCCTTGACAAAGGAATAGCCTTTAAAGAAGTAAGGTCCAGCGAGTAGAGTTCTAGTCTTTAACAGTCTTGGCTTCAGTTCCTTTTAGTATATGGCCAAATCACTGTGCCTAGACCTACATTTATAAGATATTGATAATCTTACCTATGTACCTCCCAGGGATGTTGTGAGGATAAATACATTAAATACTGTGATGTGCTGCTCAGATACTGTGGTAACAGGAGACAAAGAAATATCTAGGATGTGTCTGGTTACTAGGGGTGGGACACAGAGTCTTTTTTCACTCTGTCCCCCCTCCACCCCTTCAGATCCCTGTTTTTCGCTTCTTTCGGTTCCAGCTTCGGATTATGGTTCTGTTTCTTTCTCCATTGAAGTCAATGGGAAAGGAAACAAGACTGAAAAACTAAAACAGAGTCTGGTATAGAAAAAACTCCCATCCTTAGCCCTCACCTCCATCCCCTGGGACAGGGGGTCCAACCAACCACCCCCATCCACATTCCCCAGGGCCCATTACCGGCCTTGGAGAGTGGGGTTCGGGATCCATGTTCCTAACACTCCCATGGCCTGTCTTTACCCCCACCCTCTGTGGCCTTGCTGGCATGTACTTACTGGTCCAGGCCTGCCTCCTCGGAGGATGGGGATGAGGAGCCACTGTCTCTACTGCCAGCCAGGTCTCCTGTGCTGCTGGGGGGCTGGGCGGGGCTGCCTCTGAAGCCTGGAGGCCGGGCCAGGCCACCTCCACAGCCAGGTGGCCAAGCGGGCTGGGCAGGGTCACATCCACTGCCGGGCAGTCACAAAATGGCCATGGGGGCCATTTTGTTCATGTCCAGTCCTTTTCCAAAGTGGTGCTGGCAGCATCAGTGCCATTTTAAAAAGGGAAATCTTTCTGTGCATGCGTGGGGCCACCCTGCCATCCTCTTGCCCTGTACTCTTCTCCATGGAGAGCACGCACGGTGCACTGGGCAGTAAGAAAGCACTGCCTATCTGTGGAGACAGGGCAGGCTGCTGCTAGAGACAGCTTCCCTCTTGGTAGAGGAGATGTTGCTGTTAAAGAACCCCCTATTGCTAAAGGGGGAGATACATGCATACTACAATCAGCTTCTTTGCTAATCCCCAGGCAATTAAAACTCAAGAATAATTCCCTGCTCCTTCCCTTCCTATCCCAGATGATGAGATTGAACAGAACATCATAAACCACATTGCCTTCCATCTGACTTCTCTTTCAAGTTTTTAAGAGGAATCTTCCCACCCACAGTTTTCATGGGATTGTTTCATGGGTCAAAATTTGGCCTTTTATGCACACACACAAAAATGTGGACTCCCATGCTGTCTCCTTGGAGGATGCTCTCCTTTCCCATTATCAGTTTCAGAGGTCTGTAAACCATCATTTTCTCCCTCTATTTCCCCCTTTTATCACACTCTAAATTTCTTTACCATCGTCAGCCCTGTCTTATTGTGTTTCATGGCTGAGATATTTTCCCACCATTAGCCTCAAGGATCTCCTCTCAGACTCTTGCACCTCTCTATTTATTGATCTCCATTCCCCACTCCCTTTTCTCTTATAATCTGATCCCCCATACTTCGGACTCTCTGCCTCCTTTTCTATTCCTTACTCCCTGTATTCTTCCAGAGGACATCCTTAGACCATAACAAAGATCGGGTGTCAAAACCCCAAAGCACATGTTTGACTATTGTGTGTAAGCACCATAACAATCCCAATATCAATTTGGCCACCCGCTGAACACATGATGTGAACACCATTGCATCACAAGGACAATTTGTGTGTTCTGACTGAACACGTGGCCATCATTGTGTCTAATATTGCGTGCCATGTTATCAGGTACATCATGGGGAACGAGGTGGCAGCGCTTGCGTGCTGAGATCAGGTTGGGAGCAAAACACTGATTTGCCCCAAGATGAGCGGTGTGTCTAAGCAGCACCACATGGTGAACACAGGGCCAAACCGGTGTTCATAACCAGGTCAAAAGTTAAACACACATTCAGACACCCGTTGATATGTCTAAAGACGCCCAGAATCTACTTTTTGTCCACCAACCACCACATTCTTCTCTTCCCTCCCTTTGCCTCCTTTCTCTACTCTCCCAAACATTCGCATCCCCCTGTATGCTCCCTGTCTTTTGTCTGGGGCATGTTTGGGTTCTGATCAGCGCTATGATTTAAAAAAAGAAAAGGTGCGTTCATTTATACTGAATAGAGAGCCTAACTTCTCTCTTATATTGGAGACACTGGAAGAATGTGGCTATCCTTATCAGAAGCATTTCCCATGTGCGGAGGCTGTAGGAGGCCACATTTTCTGAAAGTTTCTCATGGTTTCACTTTTATTGAAAGTAATGAGAAGAGGCAACCATTTTGAATAAGGGTGAAAGATCCCAAGGTGGCTTCTGGATGTCAGCAGACCATGGGAAACTGTAAAACTTATAATTAGAGCTGAAATGAGATCTTGCTTAAGGCAAGTATCTTGTCGAAATCCTGGTGCTCAGTTCATCCTGGGACTAACTGAGCACTGGGATTTCTTTGCCAAGTTCTTGGTAAGATTTTTTTTTTAACTGCGTATGTGCAAATGGCCATTACCCTTAACCATAATGGTGATGACGCTATCACCACCTTTTTGGTTAAGGGCAGCAGTCTTTTTGTACATGCGGAAAAGGGCCCAGTGGCCATTTTTCACATGCGTAATCCACTGCCCCTAACCAAAATGGCAGTGATGCCATTTTGCTTAAGGATGATGGCCATTTTGCTCTTGCGCAGTAATTTGTTACATTTAAAACAACAAAAATTCTTGCAGAGAAATTGCACCAGGATTGATTTCTTTGCGAGAAGTCGATCCTGGTTCTCAATTTCTCAGCAAGAAATCAAAATCAGCAATTTGCTGTTCATTTCAGTCCTACTCATAATGTCATGAGACTTCGTATACCTGGATGGCCAAGAGATAGGTAGTGATCTATTGGAAGCTCTGGCTGGTGCAGAATGCATCAGCCCAGCTCCTTTTGGGGACGGGTTGCTGGGAGCACAGTACACCGGTACTCTGGAATCTGCACTGGCTACTGGTAGTTTTCCTGGCACAATTCAAGGTGCTGGTTTTGTCTGATAAAGCCCTAAATGGCTTGGGCCCCACTTATCTGAAAGACTGCCTATCCTATCATGCTCCATCGCAGCCCCTGCGGTTGGCCAGGGGTGCTCTCCTGTGGGTTCCACCCAGGGGCACCTGGTGGGTTTTGAGGTTGGAGGGGCAGTAAGGCCGGCCCACCGGCAGCAGAGCCAGCACAATAGTGGGTGGAGCCAGGGCAACGGTGGGTGGCATAATTTAGCAGCAAGGAGTTCCAAGGGTTAATGTTGGATGGACATTACATTACTTAATCAAACAATTTCAGTTAGGTTATGCAGGTTATAATCACCTCCTCTGCCAGGTTTAAAAGTAGGCAGACAATCTTAAACCTCACTTACAAGCAGTTTTAGTGAAGACACACACACAGTAGAGGTTAAGAATACTGCTTCAGAAAGAAGGACTTGCTGCATGTATGTTGGAGGGACCCCAATCCCTGCTTCAGAAGTCCCTTCTGAAGCAGTATTCTTGCCCTCTGCAGCGTGTGTGTGTGTGTTGGGGGGGTGGGATTTCAAGGCCCATGAATCACCAGACTCACAGTTACATCTCGGGATTTCAAAAGCATCCCATTAATATTTCACGGAACCCGTTTTGGGGGGGGGGTTGCGGGGGGCAGGGTGGAAGCGTCAAAATCTTAGGTTTTTCAACAACCCAAAGAAGTAAAACTTATACCGTACAAGTCAGTCATGTGCACAATGATGACAATCATTTTGATTTATAACTAATAGTATCATGACATTTGAGATTTTAAAGATTTTGCATGTTGGATGAACAAAAGCAAGTAGTTGAATAAGCGGGTGCATAAACAAGAAGTGAACATAAAGGCAAAAAGCTGAACATGCATGGGGCAGATTTTATTTTTCCATGAACATGAAATGATGGTTACACACAAACACCAATTTACTAATAACTCAGTTTGTATGTGCACACTCACATCTCTGTTTTACTTTCTATGATCTGAGACACTATAACCCATCTGTGATATTTCTCCAGTCCGAACATAATCATTTATTTCCATGTATAAAGTATCTTAAATAAAGAGTACTTATGATTCCTAAAGTTCTGCAGCTCCATGGGATTCCAATTGACATTGTTTGGAACTGCTTGGCTAAACTCCAAATGCTGCTTTAAAAGTGTAGGGGTTAAAATCTAGATGTTGCCCATAATCTGATGTTATATTTCAGACAATGATCAAATTCAGGCGCCTGCTTCCCCATTCTGCAGCTTAGGCTTCATCAAGGGAATTGATTCATCACACTGCAATCAGTCTTTTGGTACTTATCTGAATACAAATTAAGATACTGAAAGAGATTTACATGTTTGTGCTGTAGAAAGAGCGCTCAGGAAATGTGGATTTATCCTGTGCTATGTGGTTTAGTCACAATACCAATTCCCCTTACAGGTGACCCGCAAAGGATTATTAAAATAAACAAACTTGTGCTTGTGCCTTTTTAAAATTCTGTATAATGCATATGTAGGCCTCAAAGTTTTGGTTTCTTTTTAATAAAGTTTACTTTCCCCCTGTTCATTGTGTACCTTTATAAATACCTGGACAATCATGCTTTGGTCTTCCATCATTTTTCTGGAGGACCTTGAGATGTGCTAGCTCAAACACCTTCACACAAGAAGTGTGTCATTGAAATTAAATTGATTTTAGTAGCAAAAAAGTCAGAACACAAGAAATTTTAAGTAGTCTGGGCAATTTTTTTTTTTCTTCTCAGTTGCTTTCATTCAGGGAAAACAATTCTATTTTAAATCTTCTTTATACATTATGACAAAGTGCTTTTCTTTCTTTCTTATCCCAGTTTTCTATGCAATGGGTTCCTGGACTCCTCTGCATTCTGACGATAGTCACCAAGGCGTATATAGGGAGTCTGGACTGTAGGTGTAGGTGACTATCCCATACATGTAGAGTGCAGTTCCCATACTGGCCTCTCTTCACTAAATACAGAGCTGAACTGCTATGCAATATTTGTGTTCCTGCCTTTTATATGCCAGGAAGTTTAAATGAAAGTTTTCTATACTTTTTACCCCCAAGACATTAGTATTTGTACCATTTTTGATTTTTTAAAAAGCAAGGAATTAAAAGCAAGAAAAACAATGTTCTAGAACCAAGTAACAGGAGCTAAAAGAATACACAATGAGATTTCCAATACATTAAAATAAAGATATCAAATAACAATGCACTGAGTGGGTTTGCTCAAATAGTTTACGCTAAGGTCTGGGCTAGTCAACTTAATCTGGGGTTTCTAAAATAAAATTTTAAAAAATTAAACAAACCAAAAGGTTGAGACCAGAAGCTTTGAAGTGTTACAAATTCTGACATGCAATATGGACAATATAATGGTATCTTGTTTTTTTTTCCAGACAGTGCTGTAAGTTTATTACAGCAGTGACAATAATAATACTAATATATCTGATTTATGTAGCACCTTAGTTGGATAAACCTCACAGCATACTTGTGCAGAAGGTACTAGATATAAGGGGATTAGAAATGGATACAAATCCTGAACCCTAGAGAGGTACAAATCCAGATACGAGTTTAACAGCTCAGGCCCATCTTTAATATGGATCAGTTCACTTGCCATTGAAATGCAGAAGCCATTAGAGTGGAACACAAGTGCTATTTTGCAGTGGGTAAATGAAACACTGAGGCAGGAAGTGAGGAAAACAGATAAACTACCAAGCCGTAGAGTGCGACAGGACTGTTTATTGGCCCCCTTGCTTTTTAACCTTTTTGTGGCAGACATGGTAAACCAGTTGAGTCAGGGGGAAGATAGCCCGCCTAAAATTAAGTCTTATGTCCTGCAATTACTCCAATTTGCAGATGATATGGTATTAATTTCACAGACCGAAAAGGGTCTGAAAAGACAGATCAAGGAACTGTTGAACTATTGCACTTCAAATGGCCTAAACATAAATGTAGACAAATCTCACATTATGGTGATTGGAGCCAAGAATTTAAAGGCTAGCTGGTAAATTGAAGGAAAACATTTCTCAGTAGTTAATAAGTTCAATTACTTGGGTATTACCTTTACCAAAAATGGCTCGTGGAAACATCATGTTAAAACAAGGGCCACAAGAGTGGCCAGAACAGCAGNCGTTTGGTGCGTTCGTGTTCATGTTCGGTTGTCCGAACAGGCCGAGTTCGGGCCGAACACCGAACTACCGAACCGCGTTCGCCCATCCCTAGCAGGAATAAGGTGGATAGGCATTAGGTGGGATGGTTGGTGAACCAGGGTTGGAGTGTGGGTGTTTCTTTTGTTCTTTGGTTGTTGTTTTTTTCTTCTGAATTGTATTTTAATGTTCTATTATATTTATTTTTTATTTATTTATTACATTTATTAACCACCCCCTCATGCCCATGGCATCTCAGGACGGCTTACAACACAAAATTGCAACAATTTTAAACAACAATCAGTAGCACAGTTAAAACATCTAAACATCACCTAACCTCCCCTCCCCCCTGCTTTTGTCCCCCCCACCCTCCTCTGAAGGCCTGGGAGAACAGTGAAGTATAGCAGGCCCAGAGGAAGCCCAACAGACTCGGGGCCAGATGGACTTCCTCCGGGAGGGAATTCCATAGTTGTGGCCCGGAGACGGAGAACGCCCTCTCCATTGTGGCCCCCCACTTTACTCGGGGGACCTCCAAGAAGGCACCCCCTGGCAGACCGAAGGGGTCGCTCTGGGGCACAGAAGACAAGGCAGTCCCTGAGATATCTGGGTCCAAGACCGTGTAGGGCTTTATAGGTCAAAATCAACACCTTGAATCTGGCTCGGTACATTATAGGCAGCCAGTGCAGCGCACGGAGCACGGGACTAATATGCTCCTGCCGGCTCGTCCCTGTCATGAGACGAGCTGCCACATTCTGCAACAACTGCAACCTCTGAACCAATGTCAAGGGAAGCCCCATGTAAATTGCGTTACAGTAGTCGAGCCTCAAGGTGATGAAGGCATGGATGAGGGTGGCCAGGTCAGGTCTGGAAATGTATGGATGCAGCCTCCACACCAGATACAGCTGGCAGAAGGCAGCCTTCCCCACTACCTCCACCTGCTGATCTAGGCGGAGCCCTGAGTCCAGTAACACTCCCAGACTTCAAACCTGTTGGGCTATGGGAGGGCGGACCCCCTCTATGAGGGGAGCCAACACCTCCCTCACCCTACCCACCACCATCACCTCCGTCTTATCAGGATTGAGCCTCAGTCTGCTCTGCCATAACCAATCCGCCACGGCCTCCAAACATTGGGACAGTACTGAGACAGCAGGACCTGGGTCAGTTGAAAAAGAGAGGTAGAGCTGGGTGTCATCAGCGTATTGGTGGCAACGCACACCAAACCATCTCACGATCTCCCCCAAGGGCTGCATGTACACTTTAAACAATAATGGAAACAGAATGGAATCTTGCGGAATGCCACAATCCAGGGCTCAGGGACTGGAAGACTCAGCCCCTAGGACAACCCACTGGCTTCTCCCTGAGAGGAATGATTGGAACCATCCAAGGACAGTTCCGTACAGACCCCCAGGGCTCGAAATCGTCTCAACAGCAGCCCATGATCCAGTGTATCAAAAGCGGCCGAGAGATCTAGCAGGACCAGAAGTATTGAATGTCCTGCGTCCATCTCCTGGCGGAAATCGTCCACCAAGGCCACCAACGCCATCTCTGTACCATAGCCGGGACAGAGCCCTGATTGAAATGGGTCAAGAAAACTGATGCTATCAAGATGAGCCTGGAGCTGCAGTGCCACTGCCCATTCAATAACCTTCCCTAAAAAGGGAAGGTTAGAGACAGGTCGGTAGCTGGCGAGTGCATTCACATCCAAAGATGGCTGCTTCAGCAGGGGGCGCTTCATGGCCTACTTGAGACCGGGGGGCAATCTCCCCTGCCGAAGGGATGCGATGATTACCCCCATCTCAGCACCATCCCCAATGTCTCCTTGGAGGCTTTCACCAACCAGGACGGGCATGGATCGAATTCACAACTGGTGGCTCTAACAGACCCCAGGACATCCACAGCATCGGCTGGTGTCACTTCCTGAAACTCAGCCCCAAAAGAAGGACTGGACGGGGTCTCCATTACCTCGTGCTCCATCTCTACTGTACCTAATCTGGTGTTGAAATTGCTCTGGATCTGAGCGATCTTGTCTGCAAAGTAGGTGGCAAACTCCTCACAGCAGGCCTGGGACAAGTCCCCGTCCAGGCAGAGGGAGGCCGGACTGACCAGCCCCTGCACCACCCGGAACAGCTCCGCTGGATGAGACTTTGTGGATGCTATGAGGGCGGCAAAGAATTTTTTGGGGCGACTATGAGGGCGGCAAAGTTTTAATGGTATTTATATTTTTGTAGGTCACCCTGAGCCTTTTGGGAAAGAGCAGGATAAAAATGTTAATAAATAAATAGTTTTCAGAAGATCATGGTGTGGTGAGGGGGGGAGCAGTCTTTCAGGATCCCATCTGGGGAGGAGAGCAGGACCATCACCCCAGGGAGTGTCTCTGGGGAGGAAACAGGCTAGGATCGCTCTTCCAGTGTAACAGAGAAGGCTGTCTCGGAGGAGAGTGCTCCTCTCTGCTCCGCATCCTAGAGTTAGGAGCCAGTGGGAGAGGCCCTGGCCTGGAGACCCAGAGGCAGCAAGAGAGGTCCTGTTAGATCGCCTGGGGTTGATGCCTTGATCAAGTGGATTGTGTGCGCCGGAAGTCTGACCACGTCCATGATATACTATTGGAATAATTAACACAGAGAAAGATGTGCATCAGGAGAACATGCATGAGACAGTGGGTTCTTTTAGAAGGACCCCAGCCCGCTTCAACCCCAGGTTGGCTTGTCCGTGTAGAGAGCAGACGCCAGATGTGCAAACTAGAGCAGACTGTGCCTGCTCCGGGGCAGGCCCGTTGGTGGTGCTCTGGAACATCCTGGAGCACACTGTGTGGGGCGAGCCTGTGAAACCCGGGTGCAACGGCCAAAAGCGGAGCTGCTGTCCATCTGTTGGGCAGACCCACAGTGCAGCTCTACACCCAGCTAGGCATTGCCCCAGCCAGCATCATGGAGTTGCGTCTGCCAGCCAAGTGCGTCGGGTGAGCAGCCGCACTCTCTGGTGTGGGGGTTGGGGGAGGCTTCATGGCTGACCCACGATCCGGGAAGACCACCTGTCTGTCTAAAGTGGATGCGGGAGAAGAGTGTGGGGGTGGAAGCAGGTGGATGCAGGAATGTATTCCTAGAGAAGCTCCAGGAGTGGGCAGTCTCTGCATCTGCCTGTTTACACCCAATGAGAGAGAGAGACCCCAACTGCAAGTGTAGGCATACCCTTCCCCCCTCACCGCCAAATTGAAGGTCCTCCTCCCTCACCTTGTTGTCGCTGCCCCTGCCTTTCCTCCCTGATGCTGGATGCTGCCTTATGCCAAATTTAGGGGAAGGAGGGAGGGGGAGAGTGGTGGTACAGTGCTGGTTTCTGACCAACTGGGGATGAGATTCTGAAGAGGGCAGAAAACTGTCTGGCAGTGGGGTGATGGGAAGGAGAGCCTGAGACCATGTTGCTGGAGGTTGGTCCCTGGGCTGTGTCTGTGTCCAAGTATCCCCCCTCCCAACACATACGCTTTCCAGGTTTCAGTCCTGCTGTCCGTGCATGGATCCCTAAATGCACGATATGGCGGAGGACAATGTGAATTTATGACAGTGCAACAAAAACCTCCTCTCTCACCATATCACCCCCAGGTGCCTTGTCTGGCTTCAGTTATCTAGATACTCGTATGACTCCCATTATCATAGTATCTGAGAGGCTTCCCATTGATTTCTGAGTTGAGCTCAAACTTCTCTCCACCCTCAAAATTCCAAACAATGCAGCCTATGCATATCTCAACTGCCATTTTCTCTTACAGCAGATTTTGTATGAAGGATTCCATTTTGAGGTTTAAATATAATCCTACAACCCTAGGCAGTAACAAAGAATTACAATGTATTATCCAGCATCAATTGAGATTGTAATATCATGCACATAAAGAGCACTTATGGTCCTGACCCATAGTTTGGCACCTCAGTCCTCCAGCCACTATTACTATCTATCTTCTTCCTGGTCATCTTTTTCTGGTGTTTGCTTCACTTTCCATAGTCTCCTCTTTTTTTCACCTTTTTAACCTTTTAAACATTGCCCCTCACCCATTTGAATGGTCTCCAGTTTTCTTCATATCAAATAGCCTCTCTTTCCTCTTCCAGACATCCTCTTTTTTACAATTCCCAGTTTTACTACAGGGAGCTAGTGTGGTTCAGTGGGTAGTGTATTAGACATAGATCTGGGATAGAGCTGCAGCGGGTAGCACTTTAGGTACCCATGGGTAATACTCACATTTTTGGAAATACCCAGTGGGCACTCAATGTGGTATCATGGCCCCTCATCGGTTACCCAGTGCCCGAAAATGCGGGTATCACTGGGGCATCCTGGGATGCCTCATAACATGCCCCAGAATGCCAGTTCTGGGCTGACTCACGTCACCAGTCAGGCTGCTCCTCCTCTGGTCTGAAGGACTCCTGGTTGCTCCCTGCTTCTCTGTGGCTTGTGTGCTGCTCAGCTGAGTGGGGAACTTCCCCACTTTATTATTATTATTATTATTATTATTATTATTATTAATAACAAACATTTATATAGCGCCAGCAGTGTACATGGCACTTTACAAAGTAATAAAATAGACACGGTCCCTGCCCCTAGGGCTTACAATCTGAGCAACAGGAGCTGGGGGAGAGACATAGGAAGGAGAACAGAGGGAGAGACAAGGGGTCTAACATTCATGAAGATGCGAGGTCTCAAGTGCACGTACTTGGCTTGGTTATGATGAGAATGACAGCAGGCAGGCCCATGTGGCAAGGATAAGGGTAAACAGATCTTAGGTATAGGAATAGTGGCTCAGCAGGATAAAGAGTCAGACGGAGCAGAGCGAAAGAGGTGAGTTTTAAGGAGGGAGTTCCAGGCATGGGGGGCAGCAAGTGAGAAGGGACGAAGGCGCTTAGGGGAGCAGGGAAGGCGTGGAAGGGTGAGAGAAGGGACAGAGGAGGAGCGAAGTGCACGGGCTGGAGTATGGAGGGCAATAAGTACAGAGAGGTAGCGGGGAGCGAGGTTGTGAAGAGCTTTATAGGTGAAGACTAGGAACTTGTGCAGGATTCGTTCAGGAAGGGGAAGCCAGTGAAGCGAAGAGAGGAGGGGCTGCACATGGTCGAAGCGACGGGCGAGGTAGATGACCCTGGCAGCAGAGTTTTGGACAGAGATGAGGGGAGAAAGGTGAGACCGGGGAAGGCCAGTGAGAAGGAGGTTACAGTAATCGAGGCGAGAGATGCCCAGAGCATGAACAAGAGTTTTGGCAGATGAGACAGAGAGAAAAGGGCGAATCTTAGCAATGTTATGGAGGGAGAAGCGACAGGATTTAGCAACAGAGTCAATGTAGGATTTAAAAGAAAGGGGTGAGTCAAAGATGAAGCCTAGACTACGGGCTTGGGGGACAGGCAGGATGGTGACTCCATCAATAGTTATTGACAGTGAGGAAGGATGAGGGGGGAAGATAAGGAGTTCAGTTTTAGCCATGTTGAGTTTGAGTTGACGTTGAGACATCCAGGTAGAGATGTCAGAGAGACAGTTGATGAGACGAGATTGAACAGAGGGAGAGAGAGAGGGAGTAGAGAGATAGAGTTGAGTGTCATCAGCATAGAGGTGGTATTAGAAGCCATGGGAAGCAATGAGTTTGCCTAAGGATGAGGTATAGATCGAGAAGAGGAGAGGGCCAAGAACAGAGCCTTGAGGAACACCAACTGAGAGGGGGAAGGAGGAGGAGGTGGAGTTGGAGAAAGACACATTAAAGGAGCGGTCAGAGAGGTAGGAGGAGAACCAGTTATGGACAGAGCCACAAAAGCCAAGGGAGTGAAGGGAATCCAGCAAGAGTGAGTGGTCAACAGTATCGAAGGCAGCAGAGAGATCAAGGAGGACAAGAATGGAATAGAGAATGGAATCAGTTTTAGCCATGTTGAGTTTGAGTTGACGTTGAGACATCCAGGTAGAGATGTCAGAGAGACAGTTGATGAGACGAGATTGAACAGAGGGAGAGAGAGAGGGAGTAGAGAGATAGAGTTGAGTGTCATCAGCATAGAGGTGGTATTAGAGGCCCACTTGGCTTTGTAGGAAGGGGGGAGGTGAGTGAGCAGGCCTCTTCCCATCTGTATGCAGTGGAGTGACATCCTAAGAGAACTCCCTCCCTGGATATTTTCACTCCACTCCCTCCCTCCCAACTTGCAAATCCCTCCTGAAAACCCACCTCTTCTGTCAGGCCTTCCCTAGTTTGTCATGAGTGATACTGCATCCATTCCCCCTCACTCAAACCTAATTCCCTGTAACTAAGCAAAGCACATGAGTCTGCAACTTTTCAACCTCATGAATGTACTCTTGTCTTTCCTGATGTTTACCTCTCCCTCATATCCCCCACCCTTGTCTCTCAGATTATAAGCCCCTCAGGGGTAAGAACCTGTCTCTGACTGTGGATTGTACAGTGCCAGGTACATTATTATTATTATTATTATTATTATTATTATTAATAAAATGAAAGACTGTTAATTCTGGGGTAAACATTGCCTTCCTGTAAGTAGGTGCAACTTCATTGACTTCAATGGAGTTTGATGCTACTTGCATCAGGGTTGAATTCAGTGCCTTCATGAATGCTTACCTTACAAATCAGCTTCCCAAGAGAAAGTCTTCCAAGCTGTGATGAGCCACATTAGCGATCTAACACTATTGATACATGCATCGGTGTGGGCCAGCTTCCGTATGTTGGTGGTGGTACTCAAATAGCGACATTTTGGACGTTAGCTGAGGTGCGTGTGTTCCTTATGTATCAATGCAATGCATTCGCATGACTGTTGATTACCCATGCATTTCAGTAGCCCCTCGCCCTTCCTCCTTTCCTCTGGTGTTTCCCACAAAGCAAAGAACATGGAAGAATGCCCTTGTGATATCTCTGCATGAACTTTTCTGGAAGTAGCATGGAGAATGGAATGGAGGAAGGAGTTCGTGTTTTAGGACTCTCTGGCCACATCTTTAGGGTCACGCAGAGGTAGGAAGTGATATGTAGAAAAATGATACATCAGGGACTGTCATGCTTGCACTGGGTTAATTAAGTCTCACAATCCCATTGCAACTTGATAAATCTAGACCCCTTGCAAGAAAATCCTTTTCACTGGGTATCAGAGAAAAGGGCTCATAAATGAAAAGGGTACTGGATCTGAAACAGGGTGGGAAATCCTGCTAATCCCCAGAGCCAGTACACTTTTCACTGAAGATTGAAGGCTGGATTCATACCATTAATTGACTGCAGCATGAAAAGCAAATGTGTTAATTGCCTCTTGACAGACTCTTAACTCATGCCCTGAAAGTCCTTCTAAGAGTTATCAAGACATTAGAGTAGGTTATCCTACGCAATAATGTAACACATTCATTTGACTCAGGCGGGTGGGGGGATTGACTTAAAAGGATCTTCTACCATGTTCAATTTATGTGGGTTCCACCGTATTTTGATCGTGATCCTGATCAGTGACATCCCCAGTTTGCTCCAGTTATGTTTGAATCAAGCCAGCTACCAGCCAGCTACAGTGGTCAACGCTGCCTGGTAAATGCATTTGGGGAGATACCATGTCTAGAGCCCTTTTCCTCTAAGCACAGACTCAAGGAAACCAACTGCATCTGTCCCTCTGTCATGCTTTTCTTTTCCCCAATCTCTTTCTCCCGTCGTCTTTCCTGTTTTCTCTCTCTCTCCCTCATGCGTGAACTAATTGATGTCTGATCTACTCAGTGGTTCAGCCTTAAAAAGTAACCTTCAGTTAACTGCTCACATAACTTGCCTGTCACTTTTGATAACAGTCAGGGCATCGTTTTTGCAAGTGTTCTACAGTAAAATTACCCGCTTTGCTCTTGTCAAGCAAATGAGCCCCGAGGCTCGTACGAGAACCATTAATGATCATGCTGTGGTGGGGACTGTCGCAGCGGGCTCCCACAGAAGCACCACTTTGGAATCCACCATGTCCCTACTGAGCACTTTAGGTTTAATTAACCTTCATTAACATCCGTAAGGATCTCGCTTGCCCAGGCTCCCCTTTCATGGGAAGGAGTGCGGCTGCTGCTCTCTGGGGATGCTGTCACTCCTCTAGTGGGATCCAGGCATGATTTTGTCTGTGGAACGGAAGTAAGCAATGACTAATATGCTCCTGAGTACCAGCCCTGGGCTTTGCAAACCATTCCCAGTTGTTGTCAAAATAATTGATAGAACAAAACAAACCTGAAAAAACCCGTTTCTTCAGTCCTGTCAGCAACATGATGAAGCCACACAAGTACATTGAACATCTCTAGGTAAGACTGGAACATGGATGATATTTCAGAATAAGTATGCATTGTTTGACTCCTTCAAAATCTGTGTTTTCCAATAAAAAAAAAAACCATCTGTCCTGAGCCATGCAGCCCATTGGGTTGGCATGGTGAAAGCACACCAGTTTCTGTGGCCTTCAGTCCACAAGGAAGTCATGTGCACACCACCACATACTTTGAGTTCCATGACCCAATGATCCAGGTAACTATTTACAACTTGTTGAACTGAGGCAGTCACCCAGTGAGAGAACAAGAAGGATTTGAAGCTACAGTCTCTACGAATGGAGGAGTATCTTTCCTACTAAGACACCATACCAGTGCAATAAAATGATGGAATTTCTTTTGTATCTGCAAGAAATCTTGGCAATATCATGTAGGGGTGTGCACTTGTTTTCATTATATTGATAACTATAATGAAATTCTTCATTTTTGTTATTGTTATTGCAATAATGGTAATGAAGATAATAATGAAATCAATAACAATAACAAAAGTCTTTATTGATTTTGTTATTGCCTGGCAAGTGTTTTTTGGAGGGAAATGGAGAGGGGAGAAGGGAGCAGACATCTCGGAGCCAGAAACAGTGCTGAACTCTTGAACTGGGCCTGTGATGGGAGGGGAAGGACCTAATGGATGTAATTGCTGACCAATGATCAGCACAAGCAGGTCTCAGGCAGTTACATGGCACCCTGTGATTGTTCAGTGCCTCCTGCCTCCCCAAACCAATCATGGGGGCGTTGGGGAGGGCTAAATATTGGTTTAGGTATATAGATTTGAGAGAGATTACATCTATAGATAATATAGAGATTAGGTATTTCTATTTAATATAGGATAGATATACCCTATAGTTTTTTCCTTTCCCCTTCCCCTGTCTGTCTCCCCCTGTCCATATTATTTATACATAGATAGATATTAGTAGATACTAGGCTTTTTTTATTATATATATTAACATTATAGAATAGGATAGATAGATACTAACACATAGCAGATAGAAGTTTATTGCTATAGATACTTAGATAGGAATATATTGCATATAGCATAGGTTATTAGGTGTAGGTTTAGGTTAGACAAACATATTAGCATATTTTCATATTGTCATTGTGCACTTATTTACTATTGCATTGTAAAAGGGAGGAAGGAGTTCAACTTCTGAGAAGTCTGGGGTAGGTGTCTGCTGGCACTTCTGCCACTGGTGGTAGCTCACAATGGAAATGATACCGAAAACAAAATCTTTGTTATCACTCTAAATCAATACCAATACCGACACTGATAATGAAAAACAGAATTTCATTCATAACAACAACAGAAATAACAGTTTTTAATAACAAAAACAAAAAAACGACATGGGTCCTTGTTTCACTCCTCTTGTTGAGTCTCCAGCCAGCCAAGAGCAAGAGAGATATTAGATCCATGGATGACTCAGACCTGAAAGGAATATTCAAAGGAAATACTGAAGTTGATGAATTTTCTACTTTTCCAATTGTTTTAGTGAAATTAATATGAAAGTGGGATTTGCTTCCAACTTTGCAGTTTCAATCTTCATTTGAAGTTGAAGACTTCAAACACTTTTGTATTTTGGTCAATATCTGGTACTTCAAATGTTTTGAAATTTTGGCATTTCATTATTTGGTAACTTTGTGGATTTGGTGGATTTTCTTGATTTTTTAAAAAATGTGAATATGAATGCAAATGGACCTCTCTCTGTGACATAATGCAACAGAAAGTCATGAAAGTACTGAATAAAGAAGACCAAAGTAGCCAAACTCAACAGTTTAAATCAATCCTTCAAATACTTCAATATATTTAATCAAACTTGAAGTGAAACTTCAAATTTAGCGTTCCTTGATCTGTCAAAGACTTCCCGTGTGATGTAGGGAACGTTTCTTTGGGTGAAACCTCCATCCGTTAAAGTCCAATGGGAATTTTGCCATTGATGCAGGATTGCATCTATAGTCTCAGTGCTTCAATTCCCCATCTGTAAAATGAGGGTAATAGCACTACTCTTCCTCCTGGGGCAGTGTTAGGATCAATACAATAAAGATTATGAGGTGCTGAGATATTAATGGATGAGAGCGAGATACCTCAGATATATAAATCTGGAATACATAAATGAAGAAAGATAGAAGTTAAATTCAAGGCAAGCTTTTCCTTTTCCTCACAACCTGGCATCCTGCCCTGTCTATTAGCAATACTCTTAGGTCTTTTGCTGCATATCTTTCCCATATGCACATTTGCTCTCCACTTCAGCTAACAAACTTGGCCCTCTTGCCAAGTTGACAGGGGAAAAGCTCTCCTGTCCTGTTGCCGCACGCTGGCTGGCAGGTCAGTGTCAGCAATCAATCCCTGTCTCACCAGCATGAAAATCAACAGATTAGAGCAATAAGGAGGTGTTTAACAACAACAGTGGCCCCATCAGCACTTTCCCCCCCCCCCCGGTGTGTGCGGCATCAGCAAATAAGCTGAGATCACCTCTCAGGAACTGTCAGAAGAGAAAGGTACCACGGCTGACAGTTTAATTACTTTCCTCCCTCTCTCCCCAAACTCCCTCATTTGGCTTTCAAAATTGAGGTGCCTTTTAGTCACCAGATACTTTGAAATAAATGTTAATGCTGTTTGTGACTCAGCGGCATGGATGGCTCTTGACTGCAGAAAGTAAATTGCTGGGGAAGTAGTCATTAACAAACATTTACATAGGTTAATTACACTGGATAATGAAGGACATCCACTTGTTTTGCAGTGGGACACTGTGGCTGCAGGTAGGGTCACCTCCATAATGACTACTTTCTCCACCTCAGCTTGATATTGTACACCATCTTTCAATTCATGGTGGAAAGGACTTGATGATTACCTATATCTCAACCTGGCTTTCATTGTTGCTGGTGCCATTTGGTGCTTGCAGATGACATATAGTTGTAGATTTTAGCTGCCCGTCTGATTTATGAGTCAATCAACTAAGAGCTCATTCATATGACGCTCTCTTTGAGTGAGCCATTGGCCAAACCCACATTATGGGTGAAAACAGACATGACGCTAACCACCCTTTAACCACCCTTGGTGGTCATTTATGCATGTTACAGGGCTGCATAAGGCACCAATACAGCCCTGCAACATGCATAAATAACCACCAAGGGTGGTTAAAGGGTGGTTAGCGTCATGTCTGTTTTCACCCTATGAGTGTGGTGTGAAATTTTTATTGGACCTTTTGCACTGATTAAACTTGCAAAGGAGGGTACCTGGCTGACCTCCAGTGTTGTGATGGAGCATAGGGGAGACGGTGGTTTTTCAGATATTTGAGGGCCAGGCCACTTCAGTGTTCTGGTGACAAAGAGGTCAGGTAATATCTTTAATTGGATCAACTTTTGTTGGTGAATTTCCATGAAAGTGACTCTTAGGGCTCATTCACAAAACACTTGTAGAGGTGAGAGTGTTGTGTGAAATATTTTCCACTTCATGTGCTCTTTGACAATCCTTCATTCATTACCACCTGATGCAAGAGGCAATCCATTAAAATGTAGGGGAATCAATGTGAATGCATTGCAATGCTACACGACAAGGCAAACATGGATTATGGAAGGAGTGGTGAGTTTTTAAAGTGCAAGAGCATTGATTGAATTAGGCCTTGGACTGTGATTTGTGAGGTGCAAGTAGCTCTTCAGATTTTGATTGTCACCTTTTTGTGGCTGCATGCTTATCAGCCCCAATTAAGGTCACATTATTGTGAAGAGCACAAATCAGTCCTTTGGTTCTAGCAGCTGATAGGTATTCGTTGAGTATCTTGATCCTTGGGGTTTTCCGGGGAAAACCAAGAACCAGGTTTCAGGACTAGGTTTAAGCAGGATGGAGGGGAGGGTTCAGATCGTGGAGCTGTGTCATAGTTTCCATCTCTCTTCTTGAGTGCATGGCCTCATCTCCACTTCCTTCACCTGAGCTCACTCTGTAGTACTGGATGGGTAGGTAGGTACTGGATCCATGGGCCAGATTCAGGATCTAGAAGGGGACAAATAAAAAAGTCATAGGCCATATTTGGCCCATGGGCTATAGACTTATTTTTGGGTAGTTGTGGATAACTTGACTTGACACTAAAGTCCTGAGTCTGACAGCAACTTTGTTGGTGCATTGGTGTTTGAAGCTTCATTCTGCTCTTCTTCAGAAAAGGAAATAGACAAATTCCACAAAGCTGAAACTTATTGCTCAAAAGCTTTTAGGTCAGTAACACTGAGACCTGACTGGCTCAGGAGCCACAGCAGCCAAACAGTGTTCATCAAACATCTACAGAGAAAGCAGTATGGTGCGTGTATGTAAACAAATAAATAAAAATCAAATGTCCTCTTTCTCTCTAATTGGCCATATGTGGGAATTTGATTTAACTTGGACACATGAGGACATGTGATGGTAAGGATCAAAGGGAAGGGCTCGGGAGGTCAGGTGATGACTGTTTCTTATTTTATTTTATTTATTTATATTTTTTATCCCACCCTTTAGGCTCAAGGTGGTTTATAATTCTTTAATTTATAACTGTAACATTAACAACTAATTAATTTAACTCTGCTCTTAATCCTCACAACAACCCTGTGATGTAGGTTAGGCTCAGAGATCAGTGACTGGTCCAAGGTCACCCAGTGAGTAAATGGCTACACTGAGACTTGAACCAGGACCTCCTCCTGCTCCAAGTACTGTGCTCTTAACAGCAATTTGCAGCCCTGAATATGCTGCAGGTGCCATCTTGGAAAAGTCTGAGCATGCCTAGTTCCACCCCAAACTTACCCAGTCTGGAGAAAGCCACACGTCGCCGGAACCCCTCCGGAGGGTATGTACTCTACCCTTCAGCCCCCTGCTAGGCCCCCCCTTTTCCCTGGCTCATTTCCTCCCTTCCCATTCTCTCTGGCCCCCTCCTCGGTCCGCGCCCTCAGAAACTATTCATGAGTATTCACCGGGGGTCCTTGGACTGACCCAAGCACTCAGGGCTGGGCCTTGGAACTCAGGTGAATACTCGAGAGTAGTTTTTTCACTAATTGATTCAGTCCTACCTAAACTCCTTACACCCTCCTGCCCCCCAACTCCTATCTGACTTATGGAGCTTGTACTAATTTTCAAAGTGATCATTGGGAAGGAAAAGTTTCCTCACCTCTACTCTAAAACAGCAAACCAATACATTTGCCTGGGAAGAAACAAGTTCTTTGAGGGTTTCAGCTTTCACATGCTTAAAAGTAGTGGGAAGAACAGATATACTGATTACGTTTCACCTTGCTATATTAATATTTTTTATAGCATCTCATGGAAAGAACTCCAAGGGTTCTATGTAATAATACTAATGTATTGAACCTATGTGACACCACGGGTAAATACTATCAGCATTGTACCCGCCACTGAAATGCACCTTGACTTGAAAGTGAAGTCAGTTGCATTGCAATTTATGAAGGTGGTCTGATTTTGGTCCCTGGAATGTTCATGCTGGTGTGAGATAAATAACTGGACGTCTATGAAATAGGCAGAATTATTGACTTTTGTGGAAGAACTTAGATCTGAGAACCAGAATGGGTGATTTCAGTCAGACGTTATGCGGTCCCGATTCACCACAGTGGATTCCTGGCGGGGGTGAACCGAACAACCACCCCCCGTGGTAAAAAAAAAAGAAGCCCCAAACAGACGTGATGGGACCGGGACCACAGCAGTGAATCGGATCACCAAAATTGGCCCAGGGCAGCGCAACAGACGTTACGCCGATCCTGGGCCGGGCCGTGGTCAAAGCACCCGGAAGACGCCGGGGCAGCTCATTCTGGCTGCTGCTGTATGCCCTTTAAATCTCCCTCCCCAGCCTGTGTTGTTGCTGGTTGCCTGGCAGCGACGCTGTATGCTTTGACCCCGGATGGGAATCATTTGCTTTGATTCCGGCCAGTGGTTGTTGTCCAGACGTTACTTTTTGCTGGTTCCCGTCAGGAATCTTTTTGACCACGCTTTCAGAGGTGGTCCAGGGGGGAGCTCCGGAAGCATGGTTGATTTTGACCCCATGTAGGGATTGACTGTGGTGAACATCTGGCGCCCGTGAAACAGACGTTCAGGGTACTTCGGCCCCGCCACGGGATTGACCGTGGTTCACTGTGGTTGAGCATGATCTCATAACGTCTGAAAATACCCAGTAATATATAACATGAGAGTGTAGGGCAGCTCAGGTTTGAAGTGCCCAGAGTTAGACCATGGGTATTTTTAAATGAGCAAGACTTGAGGAAGGGTCTGTGGCCTCTGAGTGACACAGCTGTGGAGCCACCCACATGGAGTGAGTGGGGAGTGATTCTAATAGGGCAGCTCCCAGGGATGGCCACTACACCCACTCAGGCAGTCTCATTCCCACTACCATGGGCCAGCCCTGCAAACAGAGGCCATTCCTCCTGTCCCCTGCCTGGCAACAATCCCCACCCAACTGCTGCCTCTCTGCCATGACACACAGCCCCAGACACCACGGAAACAGCTGCATCAGCTAGTAAACACCTTCCTATCCATGACGCCAGGAACCAATGCAGCCACTGTCAGTACCCGGGCAACAATGGAGGCACATACTGGATGGGACACGCAGGACACTGCTATCTGAGCTACTGTCCTCCATGGCGTTGGCTCTTTTCTCGTGTGTTGTGAGAGGGGTTTGTTGTGCTATGAGCTAACATGGTGGTTTATTTTGTGCACACCTGTCCTTTAACGGCTCCCAATAGGGCTGTGGGTGGGACTGAGAAGGCAGTGGGGCCACAGACTTGTCTGCTGGTGTGGGTGGGTACCATGCTTCATATGGGCAGGGAATACATGGGTGCCTGTCCCTACACACTTTTTTGGCTTTCCCCACATGGGGCAGTCTGGATTTTTTGGCAATGCCCTGTGCTTGGCCATGAGTGGGTGCTGCATGGACCACAGGAGTGTAGATCCCCCTGCACCACCTTCAAACAGGAGTCCGGGTGAGTGGTTAATGGGTGGCCATTCATGGTAGCACCTTGTTTAAAAACACCTTGAGTTCTGCTCAGGAAGCTTGTCTTGCATCTGGCTATACATTTCCTGGCTCTAGCCAGAATGGTCAGTTTCTTACTTTCATGAGCAATAAATTATTTTTTGTAAAGCACCCAAGCTTTTTCCATTTTTATGCTTTAAACTAGGAGCAGAAGAGTATTTAGAGGGGACACATAATTTATTGAAAAATACGGGAACAGTAAAATATCTTCCAATGATAAAAATTACCCAGTTCTTGAGGGTAATTTGATCTGCTAATTATCCATCCTTCAGAATCCATTATTCACAGTTTTCTGCCATTCTCTCAGAAGCGTATTTGGCAGGCACTTTTGTGCGCATCTGTGTGTGTGTGGAAGAGAGAGATTTTCAGAAATAAAAGGAAAAGGAGTTGTAAATTATCAATAAAATTCAAATGCTCAACAACTGCATCTGTTGGATCTTCTTCACGAGGCAGGTAGAGATTAGGGATGTGCAAACAGAACGCGGTTTGGATGTTTGGCTGTTTAGTCGTTGGGTTCAGGAACTGAGTTCAGTTCAGTTGTTCAGTTCGGCGGAGTTCGGTTCGGCCAAACAGTTGGAAAATTGGTATCGATATTGGTATCAATACCGATATCGATACCGATTATGAAGATTTTATTTTCGGTATCTGTATCGTTTGGACCTGAGAAACTTATGTTTGTTATTTGTATGTCTTCATGTCTTCTTATATTGTTAATGTTTGTTTTTTAAAAAGTTATATCTGTTACCAGCTGAATTTGACCTGTCCAATCTTTTACCCTGAACTCGTCTGAATGGTACTGAACTGTTCGGTCATTTTGAGTACGGATCGAGTTTGGTTTGGTCAGTTCGAGTTCGGTTCGGTCATCCGAACAGACCGAGTTCAGTATAATTTCCGAACTTCTGAACCGTGTTCGCACATCCCTAGTGGAGGTGGAGAATTTCACTGAGAGATAAGCAGCAGGGGATACTAAGGCTTGGAAACTTTGAGTTTTGTGTTGCAACGTCAAACCTCCACTTGGAGGATTTTTTCTTGTGCGTATTATTTATTATTATTATTATTATTATTATTTTATTATTTTATCCGCCCCCTTATGCCCATGGCATCTCGAGGCAGCATACAACATAAAAACAGTAAATAAAACATTAAAACAACAACAACAACAAATTTTAAAACCCATCTAAAAAACCCCACTACCCCCTCACACACCCCCAAACCTTTTATCCCACCCCCCCTCGCTCTGAAGGCCTGGGACAACAGCCAGGTTTTACAAGCCTGGTGGAAGGCCAACAGGCTCGGGGCCAGAGGGGCTTCCTCCAGGAGGGAATTCCTCCAGGAGGGAATTCCGCGGCCCAGCCACCGAGAATGCCCTCTCAATAGAGGCCTCCCACTTTACACGGGGGACCTCCAGGAAGATGCCCCTTGTCACGGAGAAACATAGGGTCACACATGTGTAACATGGGACTACATGCAGACTACAAGTCTGGTAAATATGTAATGCCAAAGGTTCCGCATGTATGTGAAAGGGAGAACTGTAGAATCCAGATCAGAGATGTAACACATGACCGCCTACAGGAAATACAAACAGATAACAAATTGGGTATTGAAGGTCTCTCGACAGACAGCCCTGTTGAGATGTAAATTGACTTCCATGTTTGCCTGGGTTGACTACGTGACCTGACTCCCACGATTCCCCAAAGGTGAGAACAGAGACAAAGGATATTTTCAGACGTTACGAGATCACAGTCAACCACAGTGAATCTGCACATGGTGAAAGTGATCCTGTAACGTCTGATGGGGGGAACGGAAGTTCCCCCCCAGATGTTGATCACAGTCAATCACAGCGGGGAATCACATTCACCACGCGATTGGCGCCGGCCCCGCGGGTTCAGCCGATGGCGTGGCGAATGTGATTCCCCATCCCCACCGTGATGAAACGAGCCATCTCGTCTGGACGGCAGCCATGGCCCGGAATCCCCACCGGGATTCCGGGCCATGGTCAATTCGGACGGGCACTGTGGCCGCATTGGCCGTGGTGCCCGCCCGTCTCCCCAGAGGGCGGGCAGCAGCGGGGAGATGGGGGCATGCGGCCGCACGTTGCGCTGTGCGGCCCGCCTCCTCACAGATTCCCCGCCGGGAGCCACCACCACGTCTGTTCGCCCGTGACGTGGTGGCCCCAGCAGGGTATCAAAGGTTTGTTTCCGTGATGGGGCCAATTGGCCCCGTCACGTCTGAAAATACCCAAAGACTATTTAAATGAGCCAGTAAGTCACCTAGAGGAAGCTCTTCCATCCTAAAGCCAGCTAGAGAACTGATCTACATGGGAAAGCCTGCCTGGCAGCAGTTGGTCTGCAGAAACATGAGGTGAGAGACATGATTTTGCTCTTTACCAACTAAGAAGCCAGCGTCCAGTCATTCTACCTTTATGACTGAGAAACCAGAACTTCTGGACCTGGGTAGGGTAAGATGAGTAATTTAGGAACTCAACCAGTATAGATAAGGAATGCGTTAAATTTACCTTTGATTTCTAATAACCACTCTCGATCAACTATCTTGCTTATGTAATCAATAAACTTACTTCTTATCTTTATGAAGAAGTGACCGTGTCTAACATTGGAACACAAGTGAGCTACAAGAGCCCTCAAGCTCTTGCGAAGCCAGAGAGTAAAGAGTCTGTAAACGGGAAGGATCGGGCACTTGTGTGACAAAGGAGTTTCATTGTGGCACACTTGAATTAGCCAGAGAGAGAAACTAGTTCAAGAGAACTGTGTGCAAGGGAAACTGAGTCACTCAAACCCGGTAAAGTGGGGATGCAGACCCCCAAATCCATGACACCCCTGGCAGACCAAAGGGGATGCTCCGGGATGTGGAGGGTGAGGCGGTCCCTGAGGTATGAGGGACCAAGACCGTGTAGGGCTTTATAGGCCAAGACCAACACATTGAATCTGGCTCGGTATGCTATAGGCAGCCAGTGCAGCGCACGGAGCATGGGGGTGATGTGTTCCCATGGAACATTATCAGTAAAAACCCAACCTGCGCTGCATCAGCAACCTCATTTTCTATTATATTCTTCAAACAGGAAGTCACTTAGCCCCCCGAAGTACGTGGAAGAACATTTGCTCACTGTAGTGGCCTTTGGAGTTAGGCCCTAACACTTTAGGTGTTTTTAGATGGATGCAGAACCTAGCCACCCCCAGAGCTGCTCTGAAGTTGCACCCCTGCGTCCACCCTCTTCCAGCCCTGCCTGGGTCTGCAACAGACAAGCGGTTTCCCTGAGCTAAGGTCCATCCGCGTGATGCTTCCAGTGCTCTAGTGCTGAATGAGGCAAGGAATGGCTGGGTATGGAACTGAGGTGTGGGTCTGCCCAACAGATGGACAGCAGCTCCCAGTTTGGCCATTGCCCTGGGTTTGGCTGGAAGGCTCTGGGATGTTCTTGAGAAGAGAAAAATCAGGAGCACCACCAGCGGGACTGCCCCAGAGCAACTGGAGCCTGCTCTGCTTGCACATCTGGCAGGTGCCCATTTACACAGATTGACCAACTTGGGGGTGATGTGGGCTGGTGTGGGCAGAACTGGAGCTGCCATCCATGTATTTACACCCATTGTAGCCATGTTCTGATGAACAGTCAATTCAATGTAATTAGACCTTACTTCTGTTTTATTCCTAAGGTGTTTACATTAACAGAGTGCTAAACCAACACTATTCAGAGTAGGAAGAGAACAATCAGGAGTACATGCTCCAGATTGTATTTTGAAGTAACTGTTCAACGCTAATCAGGGTGATGATGGTGACCACAGTTCAGTGATCATTACCTCTTAGCTAGGGGGGAACGCTGTTCAGTTTACACTCTCCGAGTGGAGTAGTAACTTCAATTTAATTCAATAAAAGTAGTTAGTTCAGTTTACTTTTGTTCGTTGGAACATGACCACTGTGATTCCTGTGAAGTGAAACTGAACTGGGTATTAATCAGCTTTGAGATTACTGGTTGTCATTCTCCCATTTAAAAAGTAGCAGGAAGTAAAAATTGTACCATATGACCAATTAAGACTTGCTAACAACAAAAGCAAATAATTGAAGTGAGGGGTATGCAAACAGGGCATAAGCTGTGATCTGTTCACATAAAATTGCTGCAAATGGGGTGATAGTTAACTTCCTCATGCAATTAATTATTTCTTTACATTTTATTTCTTTATATTTTTTTAGCCACCCCCCTCATGCCTACAGCATCTCAGGGCGGCTTACAAAGTCAAAAAAATATATAACAATAAAATCCAATTAAAATCCCAAACTACAAAACATTTTAAAAAATCTTTAAAAACCCAAGATTTATCCCCAACTACCCCACCCTCCCGTCCGAAGGCTTCGGCAAACAGCCAGGTCTTGCAGGCTCGGCGAAAAGCCAGCAGACCTGGGGCCAGATGGGTTTCCTCCGGGTGGGAGTTCCAAAGTTGTGGCCCAGCCACGGAGAATGCCCTCTCCATAGTGGCCCCCCATTTTACATGGGAGACCTCCAAAAAGGCGTGCCCAGTAGACCCAAGGGATCACTCTGAGGCACAGAGGGTGAGGTGGTCCCTGAGGTATGAGGGGTCCAGACGGTGCAGGGCTTTATAGGCCAACACCAACACCTTAAATCTGGCTCAGACCGCTATAGGCAGCTAGTGCAGAGTATGGAGCACAGATGTTATGTGCTCCCGTTGACCCGTCCCCGTGAGGAGACGGGCCGCCGCATTCTGCACTAGCTTAATCCTCCGAACCAGTATCAAGGGAAGCCCCACGTAGAGCGTGTTATAGTAGTCTAGTCTTGAGGTTATGAAGGCGTGGGTGAGGGTGGCCAGGTTGGGCTTGGAAATGTATGGACGCAGCCTCCGCAGTAGATACAACTGGCGAAAGGCGACTTTAGCCACTGCCTCCACCTGTCGATCCAGATGGAGGTCTGCATCCAGAACCACTCCCAGACTCCGAACCTGCTGGGCTACAGGAGGGCAGACCCCTCCTACAAGGGGAGCTGACACCTCCCTCACCCTACCCACCACCATCACCTCCATCTTATCAGAATTAAGCTTCAATCTGCTCTGCCACATCCAATCCGCCACAGCCTCCAAACAATGGGAAAGTAAAAAGACAGCAGGACCTGGGTTGGTTGAAAACAAGAAGTACAGCTGAGTATCATCAGCATATTGGTGATATTACACACCGAACCCTCTCACCATCTCCCCCAAGGACTGCATATACACATTAAATAATAATGGAGACAGGATCTAACCTTGCGGAATGCCACAGATCAAGGCATGGGGGCTTGATGTTTCAGCCCCCAGCATCACCCGCTGGCTTCTCCCCGAGAGGAATGAGCAGAACTACCCAAGGACAGTCCCGCCCAGGCCCCCCACGTCTCGCAGCCGTCTCAACAGCAGTCCATGGTCCACTGTGTCAAAAGCGACCAAGAGATCTAGCAGGATCAGAAATGTTGAACATCCTGCATCCATCTCCTGGCGGAGGTCGTCCACCAAGGTCACCAACGCCATCTCAATACCATAACTGGGGCAGAACCCAGACTGAAAAGGGTCAAGGAAACCGATGCTATCCAGATGCGCCTGGAGCTGTAGTGCCACTGCCTGTTCAATAATCTTCCCTAAAAAGGGAAGATTACGGGTCGGTAGCTGGCGATTACGTCCACATCCAAAGATGGCTTCTTCAGCAGGGGGTGCACCACAGCCTCCTTGAGACTGGGCGACAATCTCCCCTGCCAAAGGGACGTGTTGACTACCCTCACCATCATCGTCACCACAGCCTCCTTGGAGGCTTTCACCAACCAGGATGGGCATGGGTCTAATTTGCAACTGGTGGCTCTCACAGACCCCAGGATATCCACTGCATCAGCTGGTATCACTTCCTGAAACTCATCCTAAGAAGGTAAACCAGACGGTGCCTCCATAACCTCGCGCTCCTCACCCACTGCTTCCAATCCGGTGTCAAAGTTACTCTGGATCTGAGCGACCTTGTCTGAAAAATAGGTGGCAAACTTCTCACAGTGGGCCTGGGACAAGTCCCCGTCCAGGCGGAGGGAGGCTGGACTGACCAGCTCCCGCACCAACTGGAACAGCTCCACTGGGTGCGATTTTGCAGATGCTATGAGAGCAGCAAAGAAAGCTTTCTTTGCTGTCCTCACAGCCTCAACATAGGACTGAAAATGGGTCCTATGGAGAAGTTGGTCAGATTCAGAGTGAGTCCAACACCAGCGTCACTCTACCTGTTTCATACACTGCAGCCCCTCAGTAAACCAAGGGGCTCTGCGGTGACAAGATGGAGGCAGGGGACGTCTTGGAGCCACCCTGTCAATGCCCCCCCCCCCAGCAAGATGTTCTAATGCTGGACCAGCTCATTGACAGAGTGACCATCAGGGTCTAAGGTTAACTCCCTCAGAGCCTCCTGGAACCGCTGCGGTTCCATTAGTGTCTGAGGGCGGACCAACCTAACTGGTCCACTCCCCTTCTGGAGGTGGTGCGCTGAGAGGCTGGCCTGTAGGAGATAATGATCCACCCATGACAAGGGTGTGACCCTCACATCCCCCACTAATGGATCACCTGCCTCGAGGCCAGAACAGAAGACCAGGTCGAGGGTATGTCCCCTCACATGGGTTGGGCAGTTGACCACTTGGGACAAGTCCATGGTTGCCATGGCAGCCATGAACTCTTGCTCCACTCCTGAAAGGCCGGTGCCAACATGGGCGTTGAAGTCCCCCAGGACCAAAGTCCTGGAGGAGCTGAGCGCCACCTCCGAGGCCAGTTCTACTAGAGCGGCGAGGGATGCTGCCGGACAGGAAGGGGCCTGGTATACTAGCAGCACCCCAAGCTTGTCCCCAGTCAAATCAAACACCAGATGGAGGGCCTCAATGCCTGGAATGTCCTGGACTGGATATCTCCTAACTGGCCATTCCTCTCTAAAAACAATGGCTGCACCACCACCCCGACCTCCTGTGCAGGGCTGGTGCTGCACGGCATACCCGGCCGGAATGAGGTCAGCTACAACTGGTCCTGCCTCCTCATCCAGCCAGGTCTCCATAATCCGTGCAAGGTCTGCTGCCCCATCCAGGATTAGATACTGGATTACTGGGGCCTTATTCACTGCGGACCTTGCATTTAGCAGCAGCAGCCCTTTACAAGCAGACCTTAGACCCTACTCCTCCCTCACCCCAGTTGGCTGTGTGTGTGTGAGACTCTCTTAACCTCCACCAGGAATCTTGGTCTCCTGGGAGTGCGAGTCACCTGTCCCCTTGGACCATACCGTCCTTGCCCCACAACCACCCCTATAGCCGCTCCTCCCCCTCTGTCCACTCCTTCCTGACCCCTTCCCCTAGACTGCTCACCCAAGGTTCTCCAGAGTCTACCCCCACCCCTACAAACCCTTCCCCTCTCCCTCCCATTCTCGTCCCCCCAACCCTCCCCAGAGGTCACCTCCCCTCCTCTCACCAGGGAGGTTGACCCTATCCACCCTAACCCACTCCCCATGACCCCCACCCTCAAGCCACACCCACCCCATCCCCCCAGAACCCCTTAAAACCACAAGTTAAAAACAAGATAAAAGCCACACACCCCTAATCCCCCCCAGTCCCGCTAAGGGCCACACGTTGACTGCAGTACACNCCCCCCCCCATCCCGCTAAGGGCCACATGCTGACTGCAGTGCAAAATGATAGTGGCAGCGAACAATGGGTCCAACAGCGGGTCTAGCAACAGCAGTGGCAGCAGTGATAAGCAAAGATGGACCACACGATAACAGATGTGGTCTCTGTCGACCAGAGGGGCCCCCGGGCATCCCGGCCCAGCGAATGACCCAGCCAATGGCCGACACCCTTTAGGTGTCAAACTTTGGGCTGGCGCCCACAGGGCCCCACCCTGGGTGTTATTACCTGGGAAGGGTGAGGGAAGAGCAGAGTGGCAGTAAGCTCCTCCAATCAAGACCGCCCTTATCCCCACAGAAGCAGACACAGCATGCAATTGCCCATAGGGCCCCGCCCTGGGTGTTGTTACCGGGGGAGGGAAGAACAGAGTGGCAGTAAGCTCCTCCAATCAAGACTGCCCACAGCAATAGACACAGCATGCAGTTGTGCACAGGGCCCCGCCCTGGGTGTTGTTACCTATTTGATTTGAGGACAAAAAACCAATGTTGCCTCTTGTAGAGCTTGGTGATCTAGAAAGTAAGACCCTGGTTTAGAGAGCAAGAGCTCCTGGGTTCAAATTCTCTGTAGTGCTGCTGTTCTCAAGTGGGAGAGAAAAAGAATGTATCTTTAGAATTTTTTTTATTTTTTGCTGCTGATAATTAAACAACTGATAATTCAATGAATAGCTAAGTACTATATTTTGCTCCCTCCAATCTATACCCATTCTTTGCCCTAAAGATTGTACAGGAAAAAAATCACTTACAGAAACAAATTGCAGATTTAGGACAGATGTTCCCAGAGTTTCCAAAGCTTCATTTTATATGCGGTCCATTACCCTAAAAAGCAATATTTCTTTCTTTTTTTCCCTTCTGTACATTTTTTGTGTTGTTAGCTGTTCCACGGCCACAGTCTCTTCTATTTAATGTAGTTTCAGACCTGGTGCAGTAGCTGCCTGATTTCAGGGTAGCACAAGATAATCTGGGACTGAATTTTTCAGTGCAGGAGAGCATGTTTGCTTGAAGCCAGTAACAATGTCCTATTGACATGCACTCAGAATACTTACAATTGGAGATGGCAGCAAAGCTAGTTACACAGGACAAAGTTGAAATTGAACTCCTATAATCTCTTTACCTGGATTTGGAGCATACCATTGATAAGTGTCATGGAGTATCACTGTTGGTTAGACAAGAAATTGAGGGATTGATTCTCATGCTCACAAAAGCCATTTTCCACCAACCTGGCAATATCCAAGGGCTTTAAAGTAGGAGAACTTACAGATACTTCAGTGTCTCCTTATACTTCCAGAGTAGTACAAAGTGGCCTTACTGCAAACATAGCATAGGTCCTGGCTTGCTTTAACCCATTCCACTTATTCAAGCTATGCCAACATGTTACCATGTAAAGACCTAGGTACAACTGGTGAAGGGTGTAGCAGGGTGGTTGTGTCTGGGGTAAGTCCCTGCAGGCTTATGCCCCAATAATGTAGTCTCTTCACAGGAATTAGCTTCACTCACTTGACTCGGATATTCCAAGTCTATACATCAAAACACAGCCTCTTTACAGCATAGTTCACCACAGTAACAAGTTGTTAGGGATAGACAGGGAAAGGAAGGGACCCCACTCCACAGGCACCCAAACACACTTCCTGCGCTCTAGGGTGCTTAGCTCTAAATGCGAGGACAGACAACCCCTCCGGTTCTTATTTGGCCCATTTACTCCAGTAGGAGAGAAGGCCAGATCATCATAGGGGTATTGGGAAAAGCAAGGCCCTGAGGATGCCCCCTTGCTCACACACAACACACCACACCCATAACCCCCTACTTCACCAACACAGTGCTCTGGGGGGAGACGGTGCAGGAGCAGTGAGGGAAGCAGGGTACAACCAGGAGTGAATTGGGAGGGAACAATAGTAATCACAACCTCGGTACACAGGGAAGGAGAGACCTGCACAAGAAGGGAGGGATATAGTGGAGCCACACCTTACAATCACTCCTACCTCCGCTCGCACGCACTCACTCTCCACTCAGGTCTCACACTCGCCCATGCACTCTCACAGCTTCTGAGAAGAGGGAATGCCAGAAGCGGGCGATAAACTGTGACCCCATCTGAGACAATTGTTTGGGGTAGGCCATGTAACTTAAAGACGTTCTGAATGAGTAATTGTGTGATGTGTTGCACATGGGTAACCCCTTACAGGGAATAAAGTGTACATGATATTTTGCTCCCTCGAGGTAGTGCCGCCAGGTATCAAAGGCAGATTTAATTGCGAAAAGTTCCCTATCCAAAATGATGTAGTTTCTTTCTCCAGTGGTTAATTGTCACGAATAAAAGGCACAAGGTAAGGGATCCTTGTGCCTCGATGTCTGTTGAGATAGAACAGCCCCTATAGCTATGCTAGATGCATCTGCTTCCACAATAAAGGCATAGAAAAATCAGGGTGCTGGAGAATGGGGGCTTGTGTAAATGCCTGTTTTAGGCACAGGAAGGCTTGTTGTTGGTCAGAGGACCACACATAGGGTTGCCCTTTTTTCAACAGCTTGGTGAGGGGGGCTGTAAGATTCACATCCTGGGGATTATATTGTCTTGAAAGGAATGCTGATGAATATAGCTAGTAAGAAATTAAGAAATGTATTAAATATTGTGTTAAACCTGATCCAGCAAGCCAGAAGGCCCCAGCTTGTAAGGAAGACCGAGGCAGGACTTGTCTATACTTTTCACAAAGCCTGATTTACATTGCCTTGCAAAAACAATTACATCACAGGGGAACCTGACTTGCATCATCCGGTAACCAGACTATCTTGTTCAGCTAATCTTGCTCAGAAAAGGACTGACAGTGCTAAGAGACACTTGGTGAAACCTTGATAAGACTGATGCTTGCACAATGGTTGCTCAACCCAAAACACCAAATGGTCAGCTGCAATATCAAAAGGAGCATCCCTGAAAAGATATCTGCTTCACACCTGGAGAGGAAGGAGGAGATGTCCCTGACAGGGAAGTGCCAACTGATAACGGTGGCTATCACCCTCTTGGAGCCAGCAAGACAAAGGCGATTGATCTCAAGAAAATAAGCATCAGAACCAAGGTCACAAAAGTCAAGTCAGCACCCAGGAACAAGTATAACAATAAATATCATTGCATAAGCATACCCCAAGAACTGTATACCAAAGAACATTTTCCCACCCAGGACACTATAAAAGACCAACTCAGAGACCAGAACTTCGTCACAATGCTTGAAACCTAATTTGGTTCTCATGGGTTGTGACTCTTTGCAGGGTTCCTCCATAGGGGGTCCTACAACTTGACCAGATTGGGCTGCCACCTATCTCTTGTTCCTGACCAAAGGCATCCATTGTTTGAACTAACAAGACACGTAAGACTCTGACTTTGGGTTATGGGCTTGCTATAGTTAGGGACAAATCACTTGCTGCTGGATCAATAGCTTGACTATATGCTTATTGTATTACTATAATAAACCCAGACTGATTTGATGCAACTGTGTTCAGGTACTGATTAAGGGTACAGTGTGGGGTATGTGTGTGGATTCCACTGCCCAGAAAGCGTTGTACAGGTTTAATGGCTTGTGGAGCAGGCCATTCGGTAATAGCACGGACCTTTGCAAGATCCATTTGTATCCCTTGTGGAGACATGATGAAACCCAAAAATGGCACCACTTGTTGGTGGAACGAGCACGTTTCCATTTTGCAGTATAGCCAATATTTTCTTAGTCTACTTAAAACGGTACGTACGTGTTGAATATGTTCCTCCTCAGTTCGTGAATAAATGAGGATGTAATCCAGGTACGCGACCACTTATACATCCAGGATGTCACGAAAAATGTGGTTAATTAGATGCTAGAAGGCTGCCGGTGCATTAGCCAGTCCGTACGGCATAACCAGATACTCAAACAGCCCATATCAAGTGTGGAAGGCGGTCTTCCATTCATCTCCTGGATGGATATGAAGAAGATTATAGGCGCCTCATAGGTCAAGTTTGGTGAAAAGGGCGGCTCCTTGAAACCTATTAAGGAGTTCGGGAATAAGGGGTAACGGTTTTTAATGGTTATGGCATTGAGCCCCTTGTAATCGATAAACGATGGAGCCCACCATCCTTTTTTGGTACAAAAAAGAGAGGCGCTCCTGCAGGGGACGTTAGAGGGATAAATAAAGCCCTTCTTTAAATTTTAATCAATGTAGACTTTTAATGTCTGTAGCTCGGGTCCTGAAAGGGCATAGATCCTACCGTACGGGGGACGACGTATTAGGGAGTAGGTCTATCGGGCAATCATAGCTCCAGTGTGGGGGGTAGATCCAATACCTCTTGCTTCCGAAATACATCCCATAGATCTTGGTACTCCTGCAGGAGGGAAGGTACAAGGTGGTCTGACACTGTTCCAGAAATTACAAATTCAGGCTGTCACCCAGGGCGTTCTACCCTGTGGGGCCAACACAGGGACGAGTGAAAGGTGAGTCTTTGCTGTTGCCAATCGATCCAGGGGTTGTGGGCTCGTAACCAGGGCAATCCAAGAACTACATTGAAGGCAGGGGTATGAACTACGTCAAGGTACAAGGTGTCTCGGTGGGCACCAATGATCCCCTTTAACATGGGGGTGCAAGACCTTACGGAGCCTGAACTCAGGGGAACCCCATCAATTGCATAAATGACTTCTGGTCTTACCTTGGCTTGCACGGGAATACCTTGTTGCTTCAAGAAGACTTCATCAATGAAGTTCCTGGAAGCACGTGAATCGATGAGGGCAAGGGTAATTACGGTTCGTGTTGTTGAGAGTTCCAGGGATAGGGGAACCCGAAGATGGTCCAGGTCTCTAGAGGCAGAAGGTGTTTCTATAGTGGAGTATTCAAAGGTCATGCGACGCCTTACTGAGATGCCCCCTGCCCATCCCAGCTCCGCTCGTTTCCTGGCAACCTTCGCTCTAAAGGAAGCTGGGGGCAAGCTCGTGAAAACTGTCCCGCAACTCCACAATAAAAACAAAGACGACCTACCCGCCTTCTTTCCTTTTCCTGCGATGTCAAGGGACCTTGGGAGGCCCCAAATTGCATAGGCTTGGGCTCCTCAAGCTTCTTAGTGTCGGTCTGGGCAGCACTGAGAACTGGGGTCCAGGCCAACCATGGTCGAGGTGGATCCTGCCGCCATTCCCGCCTTTGCTCCATCAACCTGTCTTCAATTTGACACGTTAGGTTAACTAGTCCTGCCCAGGTAGCGGGCATGGCTGTGAGGGCCAGCTGGTCCTTGAGTTCATCACCTGGCTGTTCGCCCAGGCCTTTGGGAGGGAGGGTGGGTAGGGTGTGGGGTTTTAGTTCCCCCACCTATTTTTGGTTTTTAGATTGGTTTGCTAGCCCTGTTTTTATAATATTTGTGATTATTTTAACTGTTTTTATTGGATTTTAAGATGTTGGAAGCCGCCCCGAGCTGCATGGCAGGAGGGGCGGGGTAGAAGTTTATAAAATAAATAAAAATTATAAAATAAGGCCCTTGCAGAATTGAACTTTAAGCACCTTGTCGGGCCATTCCCACTCCATGGCTAGGTGTTGAATTTGTGTAATATATTCTAGTAAGGGGCCTTTACCCTGTTTTAAGGTCATAATTTCTGTTTCTGCATCCTTAGCTTTATGCAGGTAGTCGAATAGGAATTGAAACTCTTTGAAGAATTTTGGTAAATCCCTCAGGAGGGGACTATCCTTTGTCAATAGGGGTGTGGCCCTTTCAAGGGCCAAACCCTCCAAATGCCCTATAATGAAGGCCACCTTAACGGCATTGGAGGAGTAAGTCAGGGACTGAAGCTGAAATGCCAATTTGCACAAGGCCAAAACCCCTGAAATTGCTTCCAATACCCACTGAATTTTGAAATGGGGGGATACTTAGGTTCCTTCCCCCTTGTTCCCGGTTCAGGAACAAGCTCTGAGGGAGACAGATCTACAGGGACTACGTCAACGGCCTCTTCCTCCATGTCAAACCCCCCCAACTGTCCCCTGCTCTTTTTTCCTCTTAAGATCCTTTAGTTCTAGGGCCAGGGACTGAATAGCTCGGGCCATCTCCTCCATTTGCTTAGTGGGGTCCATAAGGCTGGTGATACTGTTAGGGATAGACAGGGAAAGGAAGGGAAATGGACCCCTGAGACCCCACTCCACAGGCACCCAAACATACTTCCTGCGATCTAGGGGGCTTAACTTTAAATGCGAGGACAAACAACCCCTCGGGTTCTTATTTGGTCCGTTTACTCCCGTAGGGGAGAAGGCCAGATCATCATAAGGGTATCAGGAACAGCAAGGCCCTGAGCATGCCCCCTTGCTCACATACCATGCACCACATCCGTAACCCCCTACTACACCCACACTCACCCATACAGTGCTCTGGCGAACAGAGAGAAGGTGAAGGAGCAGTGAGGGAAGCAGGGTACAACCAGGAATGAATCGGGAGGGAACAATAGTAATCACAACCTCTGTACACAGGGAAGGAGGGACCCACACAAGATATAGTGGAGCCACACCTTACAATCCCCCTTACCTCTGCTCGCACACACACTCGCTCTCCACTCAACTCTCACACTCGCGCATGCACTCTCACAGCTTCCGACTTCTAGGTTCACTCTACAACTAATCCACACATGAGGGGGCCAGTATCACAGTGTTGCTGATCACCGGCAATGTTGTGCTCCCTGGTCTCTCCCGATATTTGGGTGACTCTGCCCCCTTGTGCGCGTATCCGCGTGGAGCAACGCAAATCTCTGGAAGGCCTTGCAGCGGTGTCACTTTGCGGCGCCTGCAGGGGGTGTATCACTCTGTGATGCCTACGGGGGTGTATCCCTGCTGCCGCTCTGCAGCACCTGCAGGGGTGTATCCCCACCGTTGCTCTGCAGTGTCTGCGGGGGGTGTATCACTGTGGCGCCTGTGGGGATGTATCCTTGCCTACAGGACCAGGTGTTCAGGCTAGGGCTGATGCGGCAGCAGCTTTTACCGCGCCGTGATTCCGTTCCGCCATTTCGGAACTGCCCGCGCCACACCGCGACTTTTCTGCGGATATTCCGCTAATTCCGCCGGAATTCTGCAAATCGCGGAATTGCGGAAAAATCGTGGAAAAATTGCGGAAATCGCGGAAAACCGCTATTCCGCTATTTTTTGGCGCTGGCGGAATTGCGGAAATCGTGAAAATGTCATGTTTCCACGATTCCACTAAGTTGCGGAATTAAATAAGCGGAACCGCGGAA
>QEPC01006805.1:3546951-3557432 GCA_003113815.1 Sphenodon punctatus
CACACAGGTGTGGGTAGATACCCTCAGTGCATCACTCTGCTATCTGCATTCACCTGGGGAGGAGTCATGGAATCACACATTTGTGGGTAGATACCCTCAGTGCAGCCCTGTGCTCTATGGAGTTACCTGGGGGAGGAGACATGGAAACACACAAGTTCCAGTAGATAGCCTGCCTGCAGCTTCTGCCTCTGAAGCCAAGCTCTACTGGGACCCTGCCCTCAGTACATCCCTCTGGGAAATGCAGTTACCTGGGGGAGGAGACATGGAAACACAGGTGTGCTTAGATACCGTCAGTGCAGCCCTCTTCTGTATGGAGTTGCCTGGGGGAGGAGACATGTAAACACACAACTGTTGGTAGATACCCTCCCTGTAGCTTCTGCCTCTGAAGTCAAGCTCTCCTGGGACCCTGCCCTCAGTGCAGCCCTCAGGGAAATGCAGTTACCTGGGGAAGGAGGCATGGAAACATACGGGTGTTGCATAGATACCCTCCCTGAAGCTTCTGCATCTGAAGCCCAGGTCCTTGGGACCCATCCTCAGTGCAGCCCCCTGCTATATGGAGTTACCTGGGGGAGGAGACATGTAAACACAGGTGTGCGTAGATATCCAAAGTGCAGCCCTCTGCTATATGTAGTTATCTGAGGGAGGAGACATGGAAACACACAGGCGTCAGTAGATACCCTCCCTGCAGCTTCTGCCTCTGAAGCCAAGCTCTACTGGGACCCTGCCCTCAGTGCAGCCCTCTGGTATATGCAGTTACCTGGGGCAGGAGACATGGAAACACACAGGTTTTGGTAGATCCCCTCAGTGCAACTTCTGCCTCTAAAGCCAAGCACTCATCTGACCCAACCCTCTTCTATATGCAGTTACCGGGGGGAGGAAACATGGAAACATACAAGGGTTGCATACATACCTTCTCTTCAGCTTCTACCTCTAATGTCCAGGACTCCTGGGCCCCGCCCTCAGTGCAGCCCTCTGCTATATGTAGTTACCTGGTCGAGAAGACATGAAAACACAGAGGTGTGGGTAGATAACCTCCCTACAGCTTCTTTCTCTGAATACAAGCTCTCCTGGGACCCCGCCCTGATTGCAGTCCTTTCCTATATGCAGTCACCTGGGGGAGACGACATGGAAACACACAGCTGTTGGTAGATACCCTCAGTGCAGACCTCTGATATATGAAATTACCTCGGGGAGGAGACATGTAAACACATAGGTGTGTGTAAATATCCTTTCGGCAGCTTCTGCACTTAAACCAAGCACTCCAGGGACCCCACCCTCAGTGCAGTCCTCTGCTATATGCAGTAACCTGGGGAGGAGACATGGAAATAGCCAGGTGTGGGTCGGTACCCGCAGTGCAGGCCTCTGCAATATGCATTCACCTGGGAGAGGACACATGGAAACTGTTAGGTTCGGTTTTGGGGTACCGCAGGAGACCGTGGATATGGCGCTAACCTCCCTCTTTTTCCTTACTTCCCTCCCCTCAACTTGGTGCCCAGAGGAAGGCTCACACGTAGTTAGATGAAAGATTCCCCTCAGGTTAACGGGTGGCCAAGCTCTTACGAGCGTAGGGGCCGTTTCATCACAGGGGCTCGATCAGCGAGAGGTAGGAGCCAAACTCTGGTTCCCTATACAGGGTAAACAATTCCCTGTCCCTAACACAACCACCCACCCACGTCCACACAGTGCTAAGAAATAGGAACGGTGCAACCCGGGATAAGTGTAGGGTGGGGAAGAGTACCAAGGAAGGGGAATGGATGGGCAACAGAGATTCACAGAGGGGAGAAGGGAAGGATTACCGGTTCAACACAGGGAATGCCCCCTAGTGCGCCACTCACCCGCCTCCCCCACAACAACCCCACGACTCCCTCCTCACCTCCTCCCAACCCTCTCACAGCTCTCTCTCAGACACTCACCACAAACGCTCTCCAATCACACACCTTCCACTCTCCACACAGTCCGTCGCTTCTACTTCTCACAAGTTATCTACAATATCCCAGGGGCCAGCTTCACATCAAACTGATCGCCGGCAAGGTCTGTCCCACACTTCCGGGTTTAAGTACTCCTGGCCCCGCCCTTCTGGCGCTGGGCCTGGAGGCGTGCGGAGCGTCGTGTCGGGTTTGCTGGCTCCGCCCCCGACGTTGTCGGCTCCTCAGCCTTCTCACCGCTTGCTTGTATCCCCGCCCCTTCAGGGAGCGGGGTCTCCAGAGCTGGCGAGGTTTTCCCCGGGGACCTGGCCTCCCCTGCGTCTTGGGCTTGAGGGCTCCCGACATCCTGTTCCCCGCGAGATGGGGTGTTTCCCACCGGGATTCCTGCGGGACGCGGTCTCGCGCGTCGGGAAAGGGCCCTAGCCCTGACAGCAGGTCAGCGGGCAGCATCAGTGGTGGCGTGGGCAGCAGCGGAGCAGCCAGGCAGCGGAGCGACGGACGGAGCACCCCCCCCCCGCCGGTGGCAGAGCTTCGCAAGCCCCCGCAGCAGCGAGGCAGGTAGGTGGAAGATGGGAACAGCTCCCCGCAGGCTGGTTTCCGTGAAGGCTCTGGCTCTGGTGAAACGAATTTCTGTTCTCAGGTTCCCGGTTCTCACTAGGGAGTAATGATCTGCACATTCCTGGTCAGGGGTCAGGTTGAAGGTGTACAGCGTGTAGCCGCTGTTAAACTCCTCATGGCCGAATAAAAATGGCTGATCATTCGTGTTTTTTCCACTCGCCTGAACAAGTTACATATACTCTCTCATGTAATGACCGCTCTCGTAATCTGGCTGCAAGGGTTTAGCGGGGACTTGCTCTCCGTCTCTGTATAGGGCTACAAAATTAGCGCGGTTGTGCTTAAAATGAAAGGGGTTCTTCGTATAGTTGCTGCTCTGTGCATCTGTATCAACAAATCCCAGCACGACCTGTTTGGGAATTTGCCCCCAAAACAGGTTTTCTTGATTACAGACTCTGCTACCTATGGGGATGCTAAATACTTTCAACCCCACGTGGTCTATGGGATACTTGGCGTTGGAGGTCAGAAGGGATTCGGTGTGCCCCAAGCATATGCCTGGGGTGATTTTCACCCTTTTCACAAACAACGCGGCCGAAAGGATCCGCACTTTGTAATTTTCATTCGCATCACCACTCATCAAGCAGAAGGTGTCCTTGCTTCACGTGAGTTTAATCTTAATGTCCACTCCATTGAGAAGCAGCTTTTCTTGAAAAAACAAATCGCAGTGCAAAGGCTCCAGCAAATCAAGCTTTCCACTCTGGGCAGTAAGGGCCTCTCTCTGTTGGAAACCAGGGTTACCTGCCTCTGTCAAAACCGTTTGCTCGAGGGACCCTCCTTTATCTTTATAAAACCCTCCGGTGGTGAATTGCGTTGCTAAAGCATCTCCGCTGTAGTTGAGGATCAGTTCTATCATCACCCTGTACAGGTAGTATCTGTTGCTCTGGCTAATAAGCTGATCCCCTAAAGTCACATCCACTTGGCTAAAAAGTGATGCTATGGGGTAGTTGACTAGGGCCACTTTCGCGTCATCCGCGATGTTCGTTCCGTCGGCTTTTACAATTTTACAGCTCACGTGCAGCAGCGTGTTGTTCAAATCTATATATTGGTCCCCGTGCCCCGTGATAAAGAAGTCTAGCAGAGTGTTCGCGGATAACGCAGACAGGGGTGGCACTTCGATGTACATGCTGTTCTCGATACTGGTTTGCATTGGACCCATTTGAAAAAGGTCCAACTCAGATTTGGTGCATTCTTCGGAGCCGTAGTGGATGAATACCATTTTAAAAAAAATATCACCATAGCTACAGACGTTCCTCTTCTTAGAAGGGTTTCTACACTTCTGGCCACCAACGTGCCTCCCCACCGCTTTTCTTTTAATGGGTCTGGGCGGTCCTAGGAACTGAAATCGCCTTTTCCTTTTCTTCACCCCTGAACCTTCTTGGTTAATTCAGTTAAAAACGGCCCCTGAGGCACCGCTCACTACATCACTAGCGATATTTTTTGCGGTGGCTGCCACATGGGGCTTAGTAATTTCAAAGCCCCTTCTCAACAATGGGACAGCTTTCTGAAAAAGGCTGTGAAATAATCCCCTGAGCCCCGCTCCATACATGATGGGCAGGCCCCAAAAGCCTGGGAGAGCATACCCCACCTGGGCCCTGTAATAGATTCCGTAGATCGTTGGATCCCCATAATTTTTTACTACAGTCATCTTAAAAGCTTGGGGCGAAAATGCAACTTAACCAACATCTTGCCGTAATGAAATGGAACATGCTTTTCTTGGTCCGTTTTTATTTCAATAGTCACGGTATCGACGTGTTGCTTGCTGACCGGCATGTAGTGAGGGCTGTCGTAGGCGATGGTCACAAACTCATCATTTCCCCCCCGCACCGGCACACATCGCAATAATGGTACGGAAAAATCCCCCACCAGCTGGTGTTCTACTATATCCGTGTACAGATACAAAGAGTTAAAACCCCCGTAATATCCACCGCTTCAGGAAAGCCCATTTGGGCCCCAATGCCCAGTTTTAACCCCAGTATGTAGGCTAAAGTCCCTGTGGTTCGGAACCAGTGCGTATAGGGCCCCATCAGTTTAACTTTTCCAACTAGTGGGTCAAATGCCAGGACCACCGGTGGGGGCTTGGCACCCTGGGCTATCTGACGGTTTATTTTATCCTGGAGTTCGTCGAGGCTCGAATAATACCCGGGGGAGAGGGTGTAAGACCATATTTCCTTCCCTGCGATGATTTCATAAATCACCGGCTTTATGACGTTGGCCCAACTGTGGGGGTACTGTATTTCAGACAACCCCACTTCCCATGCACCGGGGAAATCCAGGGGTTGAGCTAACCGCATGGTAAAATTGGAACTGGTGTTGTGAGGAAAAGCAATGGTGCTCGCGTTACTGGGCAATGTGATGTGAAAACTGTTCTCCTCCATTGATGATCTGAGAGGTTTGTACCCAACGGTTAAATTTAGAAGGCCAACCTAGCCACTTTACAAAACACCATTTGTTTTTCCCTTTTCCCTTAGTGGTTAACACCTTTTCAATCCGGTACACTTTATCATGCTGGGGGTTCACTTTTTGCAACTCCTCCTCGTAAAAAGTCCAGAGGATCGGCTCCCCCTTGTAATCCTTCAGGCAGTACACGGGTTTCTGGGCTCGGTTAAGAACTGTCTCGACTATAAATATTTCATCCGTAAATGTTTGCTCATAGCCTTTCCCAAACCTCCCTTTGGCTTTAGAGATCCTGACGTGATCTCCTTTCTTAAAGATCGGCCCCTCCTTTCTTAGCATTAACGCGTCCCCGTATAGGGTTTTCCATACCCGCAGGACATTTGTGGCATTCACATTGATGGGCCTGGTGCGTATGGATCTGTGGAAACTATGCTTGTAACTCTTTAGGAGCGCCGACAATATGTCGATATAGTGGAAGGTATTATGGGCCATGAAATACCTCCACATCTTTGATTTTAAAGTTCTCTAAAACGTTCCACCACCCCTGCCTTGATATGATTGTTTGTCACAAAGTGGTGCACCCCTTATTGCTTTAACAGCTTGTTGACAATCTTATTTAAAAATTCTTTTCCACGGTCTGTCTGCAGCTTTTGAGGAACCCTTCCTCGACTGAATATCACTTTAAAAGCTTCGGCCACTTTCCCCCCCATTTTGTCTTTTAAGGCTTCTGCCCAGGCATATTTAGATAAGATATCTATTGCGGTTAAAATGTATTTATAGCCACCGTTGTACTTTGAATAGGTGCTCATATCCACCAAATCTGCTTGCCATTGCGAATCCACCCCCGACACCACCGTTTTGTTTCTTTTAAAATGGAGGTGCGCTGTAGTGTGTAGGCATTAGGGCTGATGCGGCAGCAGCTTTTACCGCGCCGCGATTCCGTTCTGCCATTTCGGAATTGCCCGCGCCACACCGCGACATTTCTGCGGATATTCCGCTAATTCCGCCGGAATTCTGAAAATCGCGGAATTGCGGAAAAATTGCGGAAATCGTGGAAACCCACTATTCTGCTATTTTGTGGCGCTGGTGGAATTGCGGAAATAGCGAAAATGTCATGTTTCCACGATTCCACTAAGTTGCGGAATTAAATAAGCGGAACCGCGGAATGAAACCGCGGAATGAAAGCCTCTGCCATGCCTTTCCGCTGCGATATTCCGCTACAGCCCTAGTAGGCATCTTGATCCGTAAGCCACTCAGCGACTTGCCTTCGGCTCAGGACGCTCCCCTGCTTTTGGGCAACTCTGTGTAGACTCGTGACACCCCCAAAACACCTCACCTCCTCGGGGTTGTAATAAATGTTCTTTAGCAGTCCCGTCATTTCTGACTCCCCAGACCCTTGGACATACCTTATTATAGATACGCGTGAAACCATCATCATTTTTTATTTATTCATGGTTAAATATAATGCAGAGCATTCATTTTATTTTTTATACATACATACATGGGTGGTTAAATATAATGCATTGTGTTCATTTTATTTTTATACATGTTGGCTAATCCTCCTGCAGAGCATACATTTTACAGTCTTAAGGGGTTTTGGTAAAAAGCTTTATAATGGGTATCTCGACCCCTCTTACACACCACCTGCCTTAGTCTCGTCGAAACCCTATCACTCATGTCTGCCATCAAAGCGTCAGGGTTCTTACTCTTTTTGAAAGTCCTTAACACATCATTAATAGCGTGTAGGCTATCTCTGCTCAGAAACAGTCTCCCCAGCTTGTACCCCACAAACACTATGATATCGACAATCATCAACATATTCAGTTTAGAACAGATCATTTTTAGCTGTCGCACAGGCTCCTCATCCCCCCAAAACAGGCATTCGTGGCGCCGTTGGCTGGGGTGATCTATAACGCAGCCCGGACAATTATCGTGAAGCTGTTGCTTCCAACAATGTTGAATAATTTTTGCTGTCACAGCCTGAATAATCTGATAAGTAGAGATGTATCCACCGTAGTCATCCCCTGGAAAAAGAATGTATCATTCGAGCTGTAACTTTATAGATACTAATGGGCTGTAATAACATCTTCAGATTCTTCCCAACGTACTTTTGTTGCCGCAGAAACAGCATGTGCACAACAGGTTCAAAGAGGGGTTGTCATAATTGTCTGATGAATCCTCTTCAAAAGACTGATAAAAGAGAAAAAACATTTTTAAAAACACCCCCACCCCCGGTGCACATACCGCATCCTTCACAAATGTTTACAAACCTCCTCATCAGAACCCCTCGTCTTCTTCCTTGGTGGGTCTGCAGCCTCTTTTTCCTAAAATAGAAACAGACTTTTAATCAGGGTGTTCCTTTAAAATGGACCAAACCCCAATCTCTTACTCACCTGTGTTTTCTCATCCTCTGTGACGATCACTTCACTCTGTTTCGTTTCGGGGCCATCTATTTCCACATCATCCTCTTCATCTGGCTTACTCTTTACAACACAATCCATCTCCTTATTTGCAGCGTACACAGGCTACAAAACAGACAGTATTAAAACAGCGTCACGTATCATGTGACGCTACCCCACACTACCAATACTTACCGATTCCCTCAGAACCCTGTTCGGGCTATCCAAATCAAAAGGCATTGTGCTGTACAATAAGTGTCTCCATGCAACGTCGCCTGGTGCCTCCATGGCTGTTGTTAAAAACCTCTAACAAAGGGGGGGCTGAGGGTTGGCAAAATTCAAACTCCGCTCTCCTTTCTGATTGGCGGCAGCCCCTGTGATGTCACCTGTCTCTTCTTGGTGGCCTGCCCCGCCCCGCCCCTCCCCTTGTGACGTAGCCCCTTCTGATTGGCCCGCTGTTAATGCAAGCCGAAACACTATGGGGAAGGCGCCATTTCCTAGAGAGATGGCGAAGAAGCAACATCTCCTGGAGGTAAAACCTCATGTTTAAAAAATGTTTTCTTGTTACATTCCACTTTTCATAAAAATAAAAATGCACTTGATTCAAGTTTAAAACTTCACTATTTTTTAAACACTATTTTAAAATAAAAAAATGTTGCTTTAAGAATATTTTCTTCTTGTTACAGTCCACTTTTCATAAAAGTTTTAAAATAAAAATGTTACTTTGTTCACTCTTTTTATACACTTTTAAAATAATGTTTTGTACACTGAATAACATTTTTTACTTCACTTTGTGTTTTTTTAAATAAAAAATGTTGATTTATACAATATTTTCTTCTTGTTACATTCCACTTTTCATAAAAGTTTAAAAATTAAAATGTTACTTTGTACACTTCTTTAAAAATGCACTTGATTCAAGTTTAAATCTTCACTTTTTAAATCTACACTTTTTAAATAATGTTTTGTACACTGAATAACCTTTTTTAACTTCATTCTTTGTGTTTTTTAAAATAAAAAATGTTGCTTTATACAATATTTTCTTGTTGTTACATTCCACTTTTCATAAAAGTTGTTTGTGGTTACCAACCTATGCTTTTTATAATCCATAAAAAGTTAAAACATATCTGTTTTACATTAACATACCTATATCATGACGTAACCACTTTTTAATACACCATGATCAAGGGCTCCATTAATGGCCACTATCCTTTAATAAGGGGGCATCAATCATTTTGTCATAAGGTATCTACCTATAACTACTAAGGACTTTGGAAATCAGTAGGAAGGATGGATAGGCATAAATTAGATTTTCCCTCCAGTGGATCAGGAATGCATCACTTATGGATGACTTTGTCTGTTTTGTTGTGCTGCAAAATTCTCATATTGCAAAGAGATCTATCCTTGGGTGGCCCCATAGGTTGAAGATCCACTCAGCTATTGAATTCTTTAACATCCACTCATGTTGCTAAGTAGAGTGTCTCCTCAGACTGCCTGCTATGTAGTTTGATTTCCCCGCTATGTGAGTGGCAATAGGGTGGATGTCATGGGCTGTTGCCCAGCTCCAGAGTTTTGTATTCTCTCTGCACAGATGGGATGATCGAGTGCCTCCTTGATAATTAATGTACCACATCGCTGTGGTGTTGTCAGTGGCCAGCTGTATTGTGTTCCTTAGATGTGCAGCAGGAAAGCCTTCAGAGCTAACCTGATTACGAGTTCTAAAAGATTGATAGAGGCTGTTTGTAAACAGGGTCTGTGTGTGCTGCACGTCCGGTGAATGGAGGGGGGGGGGGAATCAAACAGGCCAGATGGGTGTGCTCTGGGTGTGCACCCCTACCAACACACCTGCCACTCTTGCCCTCCTATTTATTTATTTATTTATTTATTTTTATTTATTTTCAAACTTATTACCCCGCCCCTCCTGCCAAAGGCAGCCTGGGGTGGCTTACAAAAATAAAACACATATAAAATTCCTATAGTGCCCTGCAGACAACAAAACAGCAAAATAAAACAATAAATAAAACAGTAAATAAATAAATAAAAGGGGGTATCACCTCCCCCATAATTAAACTCTAAACACATAACCAGCCCACCCTCACCTCTCCCCCTCGCCAAAGGCTTGGTGGAACAGTCAGGTCTTGCATTGATGCTGAAAAGAGGGAAGATGCACATGGGGCATCCTGGATTTTCACAGATGTGCCATGCATGAGAATAAATAGGCGGTATCATGGGTCACAAGAGCACACGTCCACTCACGCTGCCTTCAGATGGGCGCTTCAGTGGGTGGGGAATGACCTATGTGGGCATGTCCCATTTAAAAATGACCATAGAATGTACATTTCTAGCTGTTTCAGAGGCCACCGACTTCCATTCCATTGCAATGGGCACCCCGTTCCAAAAGGGAAGCATCGGTGGTAATTATAACCTGTGGGGAGGTTTGAAGGAAGGGCATACTTGGTAGTAGATTTTCTTCTATTGTCCACCAGCACAGTTCCCAGAGATTGGAAGATGGTATGGTCACATGTTTGGTAAGTGGGACCAGACCTAAATTATGTTAGTCATGTTCAAAGATCAAGATCTAGAGACAAGGCAGAACCTTCCATGTCAGAAAAGGGGTGGGTGTCAGAGGGGTAGGGGAAGGAAGGGGGTACAAGGGTTGCCCAGGCTCACCACACACTCTCTGGAAGCTCTGTTGCAATCGAAGGGGGTCCCGGAGGCCCGTCAGGATAGTATTTGGGCCGTTCCTTGGGCTTTCGCACCTGGAACTTTAGGCCCCTATCATCATAGGGCACAGAACTTGAATTGGGGCAGAGTTCTTGCACACCACAAGGGAAGGGTAGAGACAGTGGGGGTTTGGTGCAGGGGGAGCAAGGCAAGGGCCCAGGGGTAAGGGGAACAGGGATGCAGGGGCTTGCACACAGGATTGGGGATGGAGGCAAACGGGGGCCCAGGGAGGAGCAGAAACGCCAGGCCCGCAGGCCCCTTCACACCACCCACTCAGACCTTCAGGGGGTAACAGGAACTAGGAATACAAACAAGCACAAGGCAATACAAGGAGGCACTGTCAACACACTACAAAACAAGGAGGGGGAAGGGTAGGGAAAATGGAGGCAACAAGGAAGGCAAACACAGAGGGGAACTCTCAAGTCTT
>QEPC01006805.1:3600662-3629297 GCA_003113815.1 Sphenodon punctatus
GGAAGGCCTAGAAAGCACTGAAGCCACCAGCCAGCGCTGAAGCCGCCAGATCCCTGGGTGGGGAGGTAGGGTGATCCCTGGGGTGGGGTGTGTGTTAAACCACCCCCCACCCCAGGGATCACCCTAGTACATGCTGGTGCGGGTTCCGGGTTGCCAGTGGTGGCCCAGAGCTCGCACTAGTAGGGACTTAGGGTCAAAACATTTTTTAAAAAAAAAAAAATCCAGGCTGGGCAGGGTGGGTAGGGGGTGCCCCCCTTCCACCCGCACAACCTGGGAGGGGGGAGGTATTGTTTTTCCCCCCCCATTGATTTCAATGGGGACAGTTCCCCATTGAAATCAATGCAATAAATCCGGTACCAGTGAAACAGTTTTAATCCGGTAAACTGTTTTTTTGTAAACCGGTAACTGGTAAAACCGGTAACCGTTTTTTTGCCAGATGTCCCATCCCTAGTTTAAACTCGCTGCTGCTGGAGCAGATCTGGAGATGGCCACTCCTGGGTCTGTCTAAAAATACCCATTCTTTGTGATGCATTGGTTATTTGATATATTACTTTTGATACACCCATAATTTCATTCTGTGCTATTTAGCGCTATGGTGCAGCATATTGTTGCGGAATGGTGCTAACTGTGCTATTGCTATTCACGCAACAACACCATTGTGCAACAGCATCAGGGGAATGAGCAAATAACTAGAGCTCCTGGTGGGACTGGGCCACCGGGAACATATTACACCGGTTCTTCGGTCTCTATACTGGCTGCCTATAGTCTTCGCGGCCTGATTCAAGGTATTGGTGCTTGCCTATAAAGCCCTAAATGGCCTTGGTCCCACTTATTTGCGGGACCGTCTCACCCCTTGGGTCCTGGATCAGCCCCTGCAATCATTGGGGGGTGCTCTCCTCGAGGTCCCCCAAGTCTGCCGGGGGGCCACGATGGGGAGGGCCTTCTCAGTGGCTGCTCCACAGCTGTGGAACTCCCTGCTGTTGGAGGCCCATTTGGCCCCAGATCTCCCTTCTCTTCTATGCTGTTGCTGTTCCACCTGACCTTTGATGGGGAGGATGGGGGGAATGGGTTAGGGTGGGGGGTGGTTTGGGATATTTTAATTCCTTCTTGTTTTTGAGTGTGTTAAGTGTTTTTATTGATGAATTGTGAACTGCCCAGAGCTGCTTGTGGCAGGATGGGTGGGGTAAAATTTTTTTAAAAATAAATAAAATGGGTCGTGGTGTGGGTATTATTTGTGTTTTCAGGTAACCCTTTGAGTACCTGAATAATATCTGCAACCAAAACAGATACTACTTACATAACCATTTCCCCCCAGATATTCTGTTTTGCTTTGTGTTTTTTGGGTTCCGTTATTTTAGTTTCTCAGTTATTTCAGTATTTTAGGTATGTGGTTTTTGGCAATTGTGCGTGCACAATGGTGTTGATATTGCCAAAATTATGTAACTGGAATACAGAAAAGACTGGAATATTGTAATAACTGAACCAGCAAGCCCTCCCCTCCAATCTGAAATAATCAAAATGGCTACCCAACATAGCATACATGAATATCAGATATTCCCCAAATATCCATTTTTTGGCTCAGATAGGGGATATTCGATAAGTTTACCTGGGTTTTTTGGTGTACTCATTTCAGCTGTACAAGTGGCCAAAGTGCCTGAAATGAAATAAATGAAGTGAATTAATGGACCAAGTTCCCCAAACAAAATAACAAAATTAACAAATATGCAAATCTAATTTGGGTGCTGAATAGTTATTCAAATATTTAGTCATGTATCTGAATATACAAATATTTGTGAATATGAAATTCCCTATTCATTTCAGTTTTACTTTAAATGGAGCTTTCCACATAGACACTTTGAACCTGATCCACACCCCACTGAAACCAATGCAGGTTTTTTTTCTCATGGCCTTGAATCGGTTCTTTAATTTGGATTTAATTCTAATACTTGGAACTTTCAGTGCATTTTGCAAATATCCCCTGCTTTACGCCTGTCACAACCTATGAATGGGGAAGAGAATATGAATTTTCCCTAATTTGTAAATGGAAAGAGGTGGGAAACTAGGGCACAGTGAGGTTAATTGACTTATTTGGAGTCAAAACGAAGAAGTTGGATTGAAAACAAAAACTTCCTGACTCCAGTTTCTGTTCCCAGACTGTTGGGTTACACTGTAGCCACTCACATCGTTTTTAGACAAGGCGCTGCAGAAGCGCCTCCCAAGCTGCGCGTTAAGACAGAAGCCGGCTGCATTGCCAGAAGTGACGTTCTCCCTGTTGCTGGCGGCGGCTGGAGACGCGGTGCTTTGCAGAGGCGCGTTCTGGAGACCTCAATTTTCAGTTCACGCCTTTGGAGTAGGTGGATGGTCAATGCAAGTCAATGAGATTTTTCAGCTTCAGAAGGGGCCATATCTATCATCCAAATGCATCTGTTGTGATTTGGATCCCTACTTACCTTTGGGCCTTCTTAAACCCCTACCATATTTGGTTGAACCCAGCCAGCAGAATTAAAAGTTACTAAGGGGGCACACACGCATGCATGCATGCATGTGCGTGCTCTCTCTCCCCCCCCTGCTCCCTGCCCACCATAGGAGTTTAGGAATCATGAGCCCCAAATTAAAGCTCAGATCCAAACACATCAGAAACTTGGGAAATATTTAGATACAGATTCAGACTTTGTAGTTTGAGCCATTCCTATTCAAAATCAATAGTTATGCACCCATAAAAACAGACAAGTGAAGACTTCAGTCTGAATGCCACTCATTAGGGCTTTGCCATCAAAGACTTATAGTATGATGAGAAGGCTTGTTCTACTTCTATCAGTGTCACTCAGAAAACATTTTGCAGTGAGAAAGCTCCACTTACCTTACATGCTTAGTGGAACAATTACTGTTGTAACTTGTATGCTTCTGTATCTTTCTGTTTTACACTGCCGCTCTGTTCATGGGGCTATAGTTAAATTATTGTCTAAATGTTTCATGGCAGCCTCCCCTGCCTCTTCCTGCTCAAAAGAGAAATGTGTGTTCTTTGACTTTAACAAAGTTGTTCTAGCTTGAGAGCTGTGGGCTAAGTAGAACTGATTTAAATTTTCATCTGTCTCTAACTGTGGTAGGGGTGTGCACTTGTTTTCGTTATATTGATAATGATAACATTCTCATTTTTGTTATTGTTGTTCTCATTTTCATTATCGTTAGATAAATAATAATGAAAACAATAACCATAACAAAAGTTGTTATTGATTTTGTTATTGCCTGGCAGGTGTATTTTTGGAGGGAAATGTGGAGGAGGGAGCAGACATCTTAGAGCCAGAAACAGTGTTGAACTCTTGAACTGGGCCTGTGATGGGAGGGGAAAGATGGATGTAATTGCTGGCCAATGAGCAGTGCAATCAGGTCCCAGGCAGTTTAATAGCACCCTGTGATTGCTCAATACCTCCTTACTCCCAGAACCAATCATGGGGGCTCTGGGGAGGGGACTGCAACCTTTTATGTTGCAGGGCCAGGCTGTTTGACTCTTGTTCTGTGTTATCTCTTGCTGTGTCAGGTTGCGTTTACAGAACTCTGGTGCTTGCACTAAAAGTCTTCCCCAGCCCTCAATGTTATACCTTATCTTTCCTTATACTCTTTATTTTACCTTTCCCCTTCTCCTGTCTGTCTCCCCAGATAGATAGATAGATAGATAGATAGATAGTGATTAGCTAGATATACCCTATAGTTTTTTCCTTTCCCCTTTCCCTGTCTGTCTCCCTGTCCATATTATATATAGATATATTAGTTCTGTATCTGTATCTAGATCTAGATCTAGATCTAGATCGATAGATTGATAGATTGATATCCGTAGATACTAGGCTTTTTATTATATATATTAGCATTATAGGATAGGAATAGGATAGATACTTAGAACACATAGCAGATAGATTGTTATTAATATAGATACTTAGGAATATATTACATATAGTATAGGTTATTTTGTGTAGGTTTAGGTTAGACATACATATTAGTAATTTTTCATATTGTTATTGTGCACTTATTATAACTACTGCACCAGGGAATTTGTTACTACTTCACAGTGTATATTACTAATCCCCAGAGAATTCCGACTGTCATGCACAACCACCCCCAAAAGCGGGAGATTAAGTCCAGGGCTCTTCTTATGCCCATGCTCAGTACCTCCCCCTGTGGCCTGCAACAGTCCCGAATTTATTCCCTTGTTGTTATCTTCTACAATATGAGTGAGGATTCATAGCTGCGCAAATATATGATTCAAGGTTTTCCCTATTAGCAGTGTCTTCCCAGCCAAGGTCCGAACCCAAATAGACTTATTCATCTCCTCCTGACCTAAACCTGGGGAGACTACACCCGGGATTGACGTTGGGGCCGGGCTATCAGGAATACTTGCCAACGGACTGGGACCATCACTTAAAGTCAACCGCCGCTTGTGAGAATTCTCCCCTACCATTGGCAATTGACCCTCACCCCCCTCCCGATCCTCAAGGGAGTCAGTGGCCAGTGGCGTAAACCTATTAAAGAGAGGTATGTTGATGAGACGGTGGGGGCAGGCCTCTGCCTGAGTTGTCTGGGAGTCCACTCTGTTGAAAAAGTTCTCACACTTCCTCTGTTTCAGAGGTGGGGTCCCTACAGTACCTCCCATGCCCCGTCGGCAACCATGGGACACCATACTCAAGGGCAAAAGCAAAAATAACTAGGCCACCTAGGCGAACAACCAAGGGGTACAGCCAAGGGGGGGGGGGCTGGTGTGCCTAGTAAGTACGGGCTTGAAGGTAGAGGTGGTCCCTCTCCCGCAGCCAATAATCCATGTATGTGGGTGCCTCTTAAAGTTTTCTGATTTATCACTGTTGTTAGTTGTAGTTTATATTCCCCTGTCTAATGCAGCCAGTTACCAGGAGGACATTTGGATGGAAGTGACTACTTTCCTTGAGAAGTCTCAGAGGGTGTACCCGGATGTTAGTTTACTTTTGGCTGGTGATTTCAATGCGCGGATCGGAGCTCGGGTGCAAGATTTAGGTAACCTGGGGATTATTTGGCAGGAAGTGGATCCTTCGCCTCTGCGTGCAAATGTTCCAAGGATTTGGGGATAAATAGGAATGGTGTGTTTTTTTTCTAAATTGTTTTTTAAGTTCAACTTGTATGCTTTGAATGAGAGGGGGTGGAATGACTTCCCGGGAGAATATACTTATATCTCAAAGAGGGGCAGTAGTGTTATTGATTACATATATGTCTCTGCCAGTATCATTCCCCTGGTGCAGGATTTTTCAGTGGGCTCCTGGACAGCCAGTGACCGTATTCCCCTGACTCTTACCTTAAAATTAGGGTGTGTGTGTGTGTAAAACTCTCAAGGGATGCACCAGTGGATATGAACTATGGTTTAGTTAGGAGGAAATGGGATCGTGCGCTGGACCTTACTCTTGCGGCTGCCCTCCAGTCTGATGCTGGGAGACAGCTTAGACTGGATTTTCTTGAGACTTCTTCTCCTGATGTCATACTACTTTTCTATCACAGGTTGGTGGGATGAGTCCGTTCCTTGCTCACTAGTCAGGGCTCTGATAGGGTTTGGTACAGGGAGGTCGCAGTCTTGAGGCCTATGTGGTTTGATGAGGAATGTAGGAAGGCTAGAGCCTCATTACGTCAACTGTATCGGCACTTCAGAGCTCTTAACTCAAACAGTATAAGGGAGGAATTGGTGGAAAGAAGGGGGGCCTACAGATATCTCCTTAAATGCAAGAAAGAGATGTACTATAGACAGGCTTGGAGGGAACTCGATGAAGCCTCTAAGGATCTTAACACTCAAAAGTTTTGGAAACTGGTGAGAGGAATTGGTAAGGGCTGTATTTCTGGGTGCTCTCAGGTCTCTGCGGAAGCATGGGAGGGGCATTTTGTCTCATTATACACTCCCCTGTCTGTTGTAGGGAACCATCTGAACCTGCTGCCCCTGTCCCGGGATTGGCAGCTGGTTACATCGGAGGATATCAGGGATTTGATTTCCTCTTTAAAATCGGGGAAGGCCCCTGGTGAGGATTTCCTCCCTGCCGAATTTATTAAGGAAAATGTGCAGTGGTGGGCTCCGGTGCTTTCTGCTCTGTTCACTGGAATAAATACATCTGGGAATTTGCCGGACGATTGGGGTGAGGCAATTGTAGTCCCTATTCTGAAGAGGGGTGCCAGCAATGAGCCTAGGCATTAGTTTGCTCAGCATAATAGGGAAACTCTATGCAAAGCTACTTCTGTGTAAACTGAAAGGTTGGCTGAAGGCCCAGACTATCATGGGGGATGATCAAATTGGATTCAGTGAAGGGAGGTCCACTATGGATCATTGCTTTCTTCTCTCTTTTTTGATTCAGAAATATTCTGGCTCTGGGAAGGCATTGTTGCCACTTTTGTGGACCTTCGTTCGGCCTTTGATTTGGTACCTAGGGAGCAACTATGGCAAAAGCTTTTTTCACTTAATATTGATCAGAGATTGTTATACTTGATCATGGGGCTGCATACTAACACTTGTATTAGATTTAGGCTGAATCAGTGTGGGGTCCTGTCTAATAAAATCGAGACAGGGTGGGGGGGTCAAGCAGGGATGTGTCCTGGCCCCCACCCTGTTTAACTTGTATTTAAATTATCTGACCAGGGAATTCCCAACTGCTAAGTGTCACCCCCCTAAGGTTGGGGACTCCTATATTTCTTGCTTAATGTATGCCGATGATACTGTGCTTCTGTCGCGTGCACAAATCGGCCTGAGATGCTCATTGGAGGTGTTTGGGAGATATTGTGGTAAAAATTCTGTGGAGATCAATTACTCTAAAACCAAAGTGATGGTATTCTCCAGAAAAAAGGGGGCCACAAGTGGCTTATGGGAAGAGAAGTAATAGAACAGGTTAGTGCTTATAAATACCTGGGGCTCCTCTTTCAAGCCTCAGGGGGCTGGACTATGCAATCTTTTTTTGCCACAGAGCGGGCAAGGAAATTAAATAAGGCCCTCCTTGCTTTTTCGGGCAAGGGGTGGGGTGGGGTGGAGGTTGATTCTTCCAACAATCAAGGTTTTTTTGCACAAAAGTGTGCCTCAATTGCTCTATGGGGCCCATCTTTGGGCACTGGGAAGATTTAAGAACTTGGAACGCATACAGGCTGCTTTTGTGCATGCTCTACTCAATGCCCCACTGGGGATAAATTTGGTGGCTCTTTATCTGGAATGTGGCCTTATCTCACTCCAGGAGAGGATTTGGAGGGGTGCCCTGAACTATTGACTGAAGCTGGTTCTTAATCTGGCTGCTCCCCTCTCACAGAAGGTGATGTCTGACTCATGTCCCAGCAGCTGGGTATTGTCAGTGGTCAAGAGATTTTACCATTTAGGATTCTCTCCAGAGGCTATTGCACCTCTTGACTATATAACTTCAAAAAAACTGGTGCTTCAGAGATTGTCTGATATCGCTTGCCAGGAGAGGCGGGCAACTTTGGGCGATTGAAGGGTTCTGAGCGCCTATTCCCTCCTGTATAGCAATGAAGATTCCCTGCTGAAATACTTGGACTATGGGCTGTCACCCCTAAAGAGGAGACTTTTCTTTTTGGCCAGGGTGAATTATTTTCCTTCAGCTTTGACTGAGGGTAGATATCGATGTATTCCGTTGGCTGAGCGCTTATGTAAATGTAGCCGGCCACAGATAGAAACCTTGAATCATATTCTTTTTTAGTGTCCTCTGTATTTGGACTTACGATGGAAATTTATAATGCCTGTGATTAGTACCGTTCCTGGAAGATTGTGGGAATTTTATGCCAAATGCCTACTGGGTCATCGCCAGTCAGAGGTCACATTGAAAGTGACACAGTTTTTATTTTATGTGTTTGTTAGTAAGTCACCTTAAGGGTCATTTGTAGAACCTCCCCTTTTAGAATAACTGGTTTTAGTCGGCTCTGGTCTTCGTTATTTTTGTATTTGTTTAATGATGTTTTTTTATTATGTGTTGTATTTGCAATGGCCATTCGGCCATGCAATAAAAAAATATTAATTAATTATTATTATTAACTACTGCATTATAAAGAAAAAGGGAGGAAGGAGTTCAACTTCTGTTAAGTCTGAGGCAGTGCCGACAACGGAAATTTTACCAAAAACAAAATCTTTATCACTCAAAATCGATACTGATAACAACACTGATAACGAATAACAAATTTTTGTTAACAATAATGAAAATGGCAGTTTTTAATAATGAAAAGTGAAAATGAAAAACATGGGTCCCTGGTGCACATCCCTATTTTTCAGTTCTCTTGGAGGTTCATCTAAGCCAGGGGTGGACAAAGTTTCCAATATGAAGAGCTGCACATCAAGATCTTCATATGGCCAACACAGTCACCATTGAATATCAATATACTTCTCATGGACGAACACATGCATGTGCACAGTCACATACACATACTCACTGCCCCAGAGCTTCTGCCTCCCACTGCCTTCACTTTTCCCTGCCTCAGCCCACCCTTCACCTGCTGCTCACTTCTTCCACTGCTGCTCAAATGCCAACACTGTTCACCTCTATGGCCTCTGCCATCTACTGTACAGAACGGAGTGGCTAAAGGTTACTAAATAAATACAGAAACCAACAAAACAAAGTAACCAATAGGGTCAAAAGACCAGCAATAATGCAATTTATATTTTTATAATAAACCGAAAAAACAGGATCTAAAATGTACAATAATGAACAATGTGGAGCAAAGCAAAAAGCTAAGCACCAAAACAAAGGTCTAGAAAATGAGGATAAAGTCCGCGCAAGAGACAACAAAGGTGAATAGGAAAACCAGTCCTAGAAAACAGTAAAATAAAGGCTGTTAAATAGTCTTCTCTTCAATCCTCCTCTACAACGTTTCGCAGATGCTTCTTCAGGAAGCGAAGGATGAAAGGGAAGATGATCCTACTGCACAAAACATCGCTGGGCGAAAAAACTGCAACGAGTGACATACAGAAAGTTCGATGCTAGGAATTACCCAAATGAGATATTAGAGAAGAACTTAGAAGAGATTAGGTCTTTACCAAGAGAGTATTTTGCAGGATAAAGTTCAGCAAGCTGCATTGGATAGAATGACTTTTGTGACCACATTTAGTAACTAATTATAGCTATAAGATTAAGAACATAGTTAAGAAATATTCGAATATTTTAAACCATATAGATGGGTGTGAAACATTACCACTTTTTTTCATACAAAAGGGCAAAGAATTTGGGGGACTTTTTGGTTAGAGCAAGAATGTTTTCATCTGCCCCTAGACAGGTTATGCTGGGAATGCAACCTTTGTGTGGCAATTTCCAGTGTGGCCAGTGTGTCAACTGTTCCTTCTGTCTGAAAACAAAGGATTTTAAGGACAGTAAAGGTAAAACCTACTTTATAAACTGTAGTACTGCTTGGGTGATCTATGCCATACAGTGTCCTTGTCCAAAACTTTATATAGGTAAAACAACAAGGAGCCTCAAGGTTAGAATTACGGAGCACAGGAGCAAATTAAAAAATAAAACTCCAAATGCCCCTCTGGTAGACCATTTTTGTCAGCATCATAACTCCTTTGTAGCTTTCTCTTTCTGGGGATACCTCCTTCTTCAGACCCTAAATTGTTAGCAAGAAGGGAAAGCTATTGGATTACCATACTGGATACTATTCAGCCTAGGGGTTTGAATGACCTAATTGATAGTATTATTTAGTTATGGGATGTGGCTTTTGCCACTCCCTGTGGTAATAGGGGTTAATAATGAGTTAATTTAGTCCAGGGGTTTGTTATGTCCTCATTGCTGGTATTATTGGAGTTCAGTGGATACTTGTTTTAACCACATTTGGAAACAATTGGGGCTAATAATGAACTACTCTGTGAGTATAAGCACTAGCATTCAGCAGGAAGGGTACTTTTTCCACTTGATATTTGGAACCCTGTGGATCTGTAGAGATGTTGGAGCCTTCAGCCAAAGTAAGACAGAACTAAGGGGTCAATTTGAAGAATTTTTTTTTAGGGACGGTCACATACAGTGAGTTAGTTTATTGTTTGTATATAGGGGTTAACCTTAGAGGTGGGCTGGTTTTCAATATTATAATTCCTTCTTTTTAGATATGTCATGGTTATACTATAATAGGTGACCCCCATTCCCAAAGGAGACTGTTAAGGCTGCTAAGTGAGAGAGTTTCTTTATATCTGCAGGGTATGTTCATTTTTTTCTATTTGGATTTTGGGGGGCTGTTTAGCAAACCTTCTATGAGTTGGGGTTCCATGAAGAGGGGCTCTATGTTACAAGAATTTTTTTTAAAGTTGGGATTAGGATTTGGTTGTTTTTAATTTGGTTGTATTTATATTTTTTGGTTTAGATATTGACACGTATGTATGCTTAGCTTGTATACTGTTGTTGAGTAATAGTATTTAGTTTTTCTTAAATTTTAGCAACTCTGGATTATTGGTTATGTTATGTAAGTTGAAAATATTATATCACTCGTTGCAGTTTTTTCGCCCAGCGATGTTTTGTGCAATAGGATCAACTTCCCTTTCATCCTTCGCTTCTTGAAGAAGCATCTGCGAAACGTTGGAGAGGAGGATTGAAGAGAAGAATATTTAACAGCCTTTATTTTACTATTTTCTAGGACTGGTTTTCCTAATCACCTTTGTTGTCTTTTACGCGGACTTTATCCTCATTTTCTAGGCCCTTGTTTTGGTGCTTAGCTTTTTGCTTTGCTCCACATTGTTCATTATTGTACATTTTAGATCCTGTTTTTTCTGTTTATTATAAAAATATAAATTGTATTATTGCTGGACTTTTGTCCCTATTGGTGACTTTGTTTGTTCGTTTCTCTGTCATCTACTGACATGGGCTGCCCAGTGCTGGGGTGCTCACCTCTCCTGACTTTCACCTAGCAATGCTGCTTCTGCTGCAACTACCCAGTACTGGGCAGCCCCTGTCAGCACACAGAGGCAGGAGGAGAGCGGGCGTGCAGTGCATGTGAAGGAGGCCAATTGAGAAAGCCACATGGTCACCCTGACTCCAGGCATCAATGTCTTTCGAGGGCTGCAGTAAAAGGGCTGGGGAGAGAGCTGCATGAGGCCCCAGGGTGCCATTTGCCTATCTCTGGTCTAAGCCCTAGTCTGCTTATCTTCTAGAGGTGCTGTAAGACCCTTCTGTTTGGGGAATTGTTAGGTAGGGGTTTTTATTTGTTCTCACTTGATTTTATTTGTGTATTTTTAATATATTGGGGGTAAAGGGCCTTTTTTTAAATCTGTGTATTTTTGAGAATTTTTTAATGTATTATAACCTTCCCTGAGCCTTAAGGGGAATGAATGAATGATGGGCAAGCAATAAAATTTTGCTTGTTAACACTGTGTGTGTATGAAATGTATGTTAATGACAGGCCTGTCAAGAGAAATATGGGACCCTGGTATACCATGTTGGCTGGACACTTTGTTAATAAATTTTGAAGCCAATTTCTGGAGATACCACTTGAGTTCTAACTGAAAAGTGTACTGAGTCTTGTGGGCTCCCCTCACCCCCAAGGGTGATAATCTAACAAATCAACAACCAGTTCTGTAACAGTTGAGTGCCACACTCCCCACCCCCATCTTCTTTTGTTTGTCTTCTTGTAGGATTTTAACAACCAGTTAAAATGGTTGAACTGGTAGGTTATAGCACCCCCACTTGGATTCAGATACAGTACACCTTTCATTTAGGACTGAAGGCTGGATTTGAACCATTAAGCTGTAATGCAGGATGAAAAACAAATGTGTTAACTGACACTTCTAGGACATCGACCACCATTAATATCAACTGGATTTTTGCCATTGGCTTCCATGGTGAAGGCCTGTCCTGTTAACAGACTTAACACTTACTAAGGCCTTCAGAGCGTTCACTTCTGGTTATCAGGAAATTGGAGTAGGGAAGATTGAGTTATCCATTGTAAAATGTAACCACTTAATTGACATAGGGTAGGGGTAAAAAAGATCAGATTAAAAGGAAATTCTCTTTAACCAAATACAGCATATTTGTGTGCCTATATTAACAAAAGCCACTATAATAAAAAACAAAAAAAACCCACCATAGCCTATATAAAGAGGTCAATGTTGGATATCTCAACACACCCAAAAGACCCAAGAAAGCAGACTTGCATTGATAATTGTGTTAATATTTGTCATTGTCTTTTCCAAGTGCCCCAGGGGCTGTTAGAATAACAGAAGACCTGGTTTTGTTTTGTGACCGTTTGGTTTCTTTGGGGTGAATACCATGAGAATCTTAGATCTGCTTGGATTGTAATAAGCTTCTCCCCAAGGCAAGAAAAAAGCAGGAACAACATAAGCACTAATAAATCTTAAATGCTCACTATTTGATCTGAAACACTCCGCCATTCTATGTAGGTGTACACACATGGAGGAGTGTGTTTGTGAGCATGTGAGGTGTGTTCATATTATAGAATCATAGAACTGGAGAGTTCTAAGGGACCTAAAGGGTCACCTAGTCCAATCCCCTGCCTGGAGGCAGGATACCCTATACCTAAATCATCCCCAACAGACACCTGTTCAGTCTTTTATTGAACTCCTCCAGGGAAGGCGATTCCACAGCCACTCTAGGCAGCTTGTTCCAATGTCTGACCTAAGGGTTAGGAAGTTTTTTCCTAATGTTTAATCTAAATCTACCTAACTGTGATTTTTAACTCATTGCTGCTTGCCCTGTTCTTGGTTTTAATGGAGAAAAAATGTTCTCCATCTTTTTATGGCATCTTAGATATTTAGAAATGGACAAAATGTCCTCACACCACCACCATCAATAAGTGTGTGTGTGTCTCTTATTGTCAAGCTGCCATGTTAACTTTAACTTGATTCTCCCAGTTTTAATTATAATAATCAGTAGCATTTTATAGCACATGTCACAACAGAGGATGGCAAATGCTTTTACAATAGGAGACTGATGTGGTTGTGCTGGCCCTAAATGTAAGAGATAAGAACATAAGTGTAGTGCCATGCTGGCTCAGACCAATGGTCCAACAGCCCAGCATCCTGTCTCCAACAGTGGCCAATCTCCCTGGCTTGAGAGGCAGAGCCTTTCATACTGCCCAAGGATCTAAGATTTAATCAACATTCTTGACTTGCCCTCTGCTCTGTATAAGAGACCCTTAGTTTTTACAGGGCCTCTGAACCATCTGGGATAGCTAGAGGGGTTTATGTTGCTGGCTTTCCTGGTTAGGGACAGATCTGGATCCACTGTTCCTGTTTCAGTCCCTAAGCAATAAAAGCCTAGTGACCCAATTCAGAGAGTGTGGTGTCTACCTCATACTTCGCGTGAGTACTGCAGCAACCCTTGAAACCCTCAACGCAAGAGACTGCAACATTTACTTTATGTGGTGTTACCACTGGGGAAAATCCAGTGAACATAGGGGGAAAACACCGGGTGAAAGCAGACATCACCTTAACACCACATTAACACTGCTTTAACATTTCTTATGCATGTTACAGGGCTGCATAGGGTGCCAATACAGCCCTGCAACATGCATAAGAACTATTAGTGGTGTCAAAGCAGAGTTACATGCAATGTGCGTGTCTGTTTTCACCCACAGTGAACACATATTCCTGTCTGTTTTTAAGTGTTGTCACCTGCCCTGAGGCCTTGACACATGACAGTGTCTTTAGCTATAACGTCAACGGGTATCTGAATGTGTGTGTTAACCTTGATATGAACACCGGTTTGGTCCTGTGTTCACCATGTGGCACTGCTTAGACACGCATCCCATCTTGGGGCAAATCAGTGTTTCGCTCGCCACCCAATCTCAGCACGCAAGTGCCTGCTAACACGCCACATGACTTTAGACACAACGTTGGCCACGTGTTCAGCCAGAACATGCAAATTGTCCTTGTGATACAATAGTGTTCACACCATGTGTTCAATGGGTGGCCAACATTGGGATTGTTACAGTGCTTACACACAACGGCCAAACACATGCTTTGGGGTTTTGACACCCAATCTTTGTTATGTCTAAAGATGCCTTCAGAATGTGGGTTTGTGCCACTACCCACTCCACTCTAAAAGAGTGTTGTAGAAATTAACTGTTAATGTTTGAATTGCTTATGTTGAAGGACACATTGCTTATGCTTATGTTGAAGGACACATAAGCATCATTTATGACTACTAACTTGTTAAAAAAACCAAATAAACCTTGTTTTTCATTTGATTCCCTTCAGTGTCAGCAATCGAGTCTATTTAAATTTTTGTTGTTGTTGCATCTGATCTACTTTAACATGCCTGAGAGTATCTGTTAGGCCAATCACCTCATAACGAAGGCACAACTAACACCTGTAGGGGAATTTGGCCAGAGTTGCGATTTTGTACCCTTAATTACCCTATTGTTCAGAAAAGAATTTGCTGCCTCAGTGGATGAATTATCTCCTGATTTTCAACCCACATATATCTCACACCATAGAATAAATACACTAGGAAAATGCTATATAGATTTGTCTCACCCCTAGTCTCCTTTTGTTTGAGTTGGTAGCAAGATATTATTTTCTTTGGACTGTTGTTAGTGTTCCTTTTTTATGTTGCTGCAGTGTCCAGTAGGCGTTGGGTACAGGAACGTAGAGAAAGACAGTCTCTTTTTAAATACTGTGTATGTAATACATTTGAATGTGAGAAAGATTCAGGGGGAAAACTTTTGTGCAAATTTTTCACTGCCGACAGGGGAAGCTGCAGTACTCCCTCTCCTGCCTGCATTACATTGCAAGGGTTGAGCGCTGGAGAGGAGAGCTCCTGTGTTCCTGCTGATCATCTTCTCAGCAGAAACCTGGGGATGCTTCCCTGGCCTGCAACCGGAGGTTTTGCACTAAAAGCAAGGAAGGGAGTGCTTCAATTTCCCTGCAAGTTCAGCAAAAAAAAGAGAATGCTTTTATTTTCAAATATAAAAACTTATGTTTGCAGATACAAACCCTTCCTCGTGGTTTATACACTATTTTATGCTTGAAATGTTTTACGTATATGAGCAGTGCATAGTCTATAAAGACAAATGTGGGAGGGGTGCCAGATTAAAGGAGAGGAATTGGGGGGATGATACTTGTTTAAGTTTAACCACTCTTAAATAATAATAATAATTAATAACCTGCCCCTCCCATTCAACCAAGCAAGACTCTTCCATATCAGTTCCAGTGTACTAGTCTCCCTCCAAGCATACAAACCCTTTAATAAACCCATTAAGTGGGAATAGAGGTGGCTTGGTGAGGTGTCCGAGCTAAAATCCTCCTCTGACCCTGAGTGTTTTTTGCTGTAACAATAATCACTCACAAGTGACTGGTTATGTCTATAAACTGCTCCCAGTTTGGTAGTGTGCAGTGGCACTGGCTATGATGCCGCTATACAGTAGCCCTGCATGAAAGCCACTGGGCCCATCACAGGCCGAGTCTTGTGCAGACAATGCAATTGCATGAAGCTGGGAGGTCCAATACGACCTTGCAGCAGCTACATGGAACTACCTCGGACCACCCGGCAGCACAGGCAGAAGAGGTGGCTGGGACATGGCGCGCTCTGGCTACTGTGTTGCCTCATGCTCCCCGGGATGAGGAAGAACAGCTGGAGCAGTGTGGCAGAGAGAGCACAGGGAAAGCCTCTGACCGCCTCCCTGCTGCTTCTGCTACTGCCCTGGTCCCAGGTGGTTCTCTTGCCTCTGCTGCTCAGGGCCCCCTGGGACGAATAAGCCTCCTCCTTCTTTCCCCTGCTTGGCTACACACAAGCTGTTATCAGGACCCGTGCAAGGACTTTTGTTCCCTAGGCACGCCCCTTGTGCAACCTGTACACATTTTGTGCACCTCACATGCAACTCACAAGCATGTTACACAACCCCCCATGTGCGCGCACACAGTGCACAACATGCACAGCCTGCTTCTTGGGCACTGAGCAGTTGGTAGCCCCGCTGCCCTCCTGCCTCCCAGCCCCCGACCCAGCCTCAGAGCTTTCCAGCGGTGGCAGCTGGATCTGGAACAGAAGAAGCACCCACCCCCTTCAACTTGCAGGAGAAGTGGCTAGATCAAGGGGATGGAGCTATCTAGGGGGCACCTCTCCCACCCCCAATCCAGCGCTGAGCATATTGCTAAGGCCACCTAGGGCAGCAAGTTGAAGGGGGTGCCTCTCCCGTGCCATCCAGCGGAGAGCTTATTGCCAGTGGCAACAGCGGGGCAGCTTGATACGGTGCAGGAGAGCTGCCGCCTTCCTGTTGGTGCCCTAGGCGGCAGCCTGAGCAGCCTAATGGTAGCACCGGCCCTGGCTGCTACGTGTAAATGTAGTGCTGGTGGTGGGAGAAACTAGCTCCATATTCAGGATTGCCCGATTGCCCATGTTGGCAGTACTGAAGATGTAGCTAAGGTCTAAAGCCTCCCAATAGTACCACCTGCATCTTTAAAGCTAAGCACATACTTAAAGCTTGTTCACACGAAACATTTCCCCTCAGTGAATTCCCCTCGATTGTTTAGTCAGAGGTAAAGCCACCTAATCTGCTTCAATTACCCTGAGCTCCATGTTATCATATAGGAGCAGCCATGTGAAAGGCTAGCAGTCTGATAACATTTACCCAGGGGTAAATTACCCTACACTACTCAGACATCTGCTTGGCTATTCTTATCTGATAACATGGAGCTTGGAATAACTTATGCCTGGGTAGAAGCAACAAGATGGATTTAGATTTTACCCAGGCGTAAACATTTCATGTGAACTACCTTACATGTTTTGCTGGATGAGGGGGTAGAGGGAGTGCTCAGCGCCCTAATAGCATGAATTTTCTTGCAAGGGGTTGTAAAAGAAGTGGGTTTTATGAAAGGAGGCACTGAGAATCAGGTGGTAGTAGAGCATACTCCATGTAAAGGAGAGTTGGTTTAGGGCAGAAGATTCCTATCTTGGTCCTAATATCCCAAGCAAGTGGCACGGTGTGGTTGCAGTCCCTAATGTATCAGCTTTAATCCAGTGCCTTCATCTCAATTTGTCCTGTGACATGAGGCAGGTCTGCTTGCAAGTGGAATTATTGCCTTGTCACAAATAGATGAGGAGGGTTTCAGGAGAGAGAATGCCTACCAGGAAGCAAATGAACCTGTAGAAACAAATGCTAAATAAAAGCAACCAGCTCTCCCTGCCTCCCCACCCACCCACCTCCTTATTTTCATAAGACCTATCAAAATGGGGGCAGACAAATGACTCATCTAGCCCAGTATCCTGTCTCTGACGGGACCAGCACTGGATGCTTTGGGGGACAGTTTCAAATGTAGCCATCAAGAAGAAGAGAAAGTTAATCCAAAGTGAGTGGATGACACAAGACAAGTGACGCTGTTTCTTGAAGAACATTTTGTAGAGGTTTCTAAAGAGGTGTCAGCAGCATTTTCAAGCTATAGCAGTAGCTGCTCCCCCAGGGGCAGTGGGGGCCTAATTAGGGTTACTTCAGTGGACTGGCACACCAGAGGGATTGGTGTGTGTGTTTAAATGTCAGAGTGTGTGTTTGATGGCTCTTCATGCATACTCTGATTGACTGGCACACTCCGGAGGGGAATTGGGCTTTTTAAAATTACATGTCATAGAACATGTGTGTTATGTTTCAGCACGCACACTCTGGACATATTAGACATTGCACAGGCCGTGTCCGATCTGTCTGTAAAAATCTGATTTCAAACAAATCAATATTAAAGAGGCTGTCGCTTCTTTAGTAACCAAACCTCCTCCTGTTTTAGAGGGGGAAAAGGGGTACTGTGCAAGTTCAAGCCGTTTCCCTCCTCCCTGCAGTAGTTTTCTCTAGATACTATTTATAACATACAGCCACTGATGGTGATGATCTGAATGACATGTTCTCTCATATTAATAACTCACCTGCTTATATGACCCCCCTGCCCCCAACAGTTTTATACTTTCCCTCCACAAGCTATTTATTTATAAGAGCTCAGACAAATGTATTCATGGATATTATTCACATTTTTAGATAGCTCTCTGAATAATATCTGTCTGATGGGGAGCTGGGGAGGGAAAGCTGAAACTTGGGCTGACAGCTTGGGGTAGAAGGTGAAGGGGAGGTTGGGGCAGGAAGGGGAAGTCGGGGCAGACAGCAGGTGATGGGGAGCTGTGGGGAGGATGGGGCAAGGAGGATAAGGCTGGGGCTGACAGCTTGGGGCAGGAGGTGAGAGGGAGGATGGGGCAGAGGAAGCTTGGGGTGGGAGCTGGGAGGGTTGGGGCCTGGGGCAGAGGGAAATTGTGAGGCTAAGACAGGGAGGGGTTGGAGGACCCTCAGGCATCTTTGTATTGTAGTAACTTTTAAAATTAAATGTGGGCGATCTTATTGGTACTTCGTATTGATGCTAAATATTAGTTTCTCATCTTTGGTTTAATATTTGTATATATCCAGTCTCACGATATTAAATTCTTGTAGTTTTGGAAGCCCCCCACCTCCTGTACTTTGGGGACCAAAAGAACCATATCTCCATTCATCTCCATTGTTACCAAGCCTACTGGTACATTTGGGACAGAGTTGGGATGATTCCAATAGGAAAGATACAATAACTCCCCACAGTTTCACACAGGGCTCACAATTTCCTGGCTCAGACCCAGAGGTGGTGGCAGTGACAGCAGAAGGACCTTGTGATGGGAGCCCAGTGACAGGTGGGCAAAGTAGCAGGAACAGATCAGCAGCTGAGATCAGGGTGCCCATGGGGAGCTGTTTGTAGAAGCTAAGGCTGTGAGCTGCACTGCACCTGTGGAGCCAGGCTAACAGTATTTTTCAGTCCCATCTTTCCTCAGAAAAGGACAGGATTCTGGCTAGGGTGCGGTGTTGTTTTTTTTTTTTTTTAACCTGGCACTCCCATAAGCAAAAATGGAAGTGTCAGGTAAAAAATGACCAAAGGTGGCAACCCTAGTTCTGGCCGGACCATGAGTAGTAGATCTCGTGGCTGTGAGTTGCACTGTGTCTGCCAGGTCAGAAACACTTTCTCCATTCCTGAGTGAAGCCTCATGGCTCTGGCTGGGCAGGATTGCTTTTTCTCAGATGTTGATCTGTGTGTGATAGAATTTAGTACAGCTTAACCCTTGAGGTCCCTTCCAGCTCTGTGACTCTGTGGGAGGTGGGGGGATCCTGAATAGGGTGACCATGCCTCCCCTTTAAAAGAGGAAAAATACTTGTGAAAAATACATGTTGCAGGACTGCATTGATTCCAGTGCAGCCCTGCACCATGTATTTTTCATAAGCATCCTCTTTGAAAGGTGAGGTATGGCCACCCTAATCCTGGAGGATATGGCAGTATAAGGAGAAGCAAAAAGGAGCTCTTAATTTCCAGCAGTTACAGTCAGAGATCTCATCCCCGACTGGCTTGACTAATAGCCATTCATGGACCTGTCCTCTAAGAACTTATCTAGTCCTTCCATAATTATGCTATTGGCTTTCACAACATCCCCTGGCACTGAGTTCCATAAGTTACTTGTTCATTGGGGTTGGACTAGTTGACCCTTAAAAACAATTTAAAAAAAACCCTGCTTCCTCTGATTTATCTTAAATCCGATTTATCCGCCTCATTTCTCTGAGCTCACTTTTTCGGGCTTGAGAGTAGTGTACTGGATCCATGGGCCAGATCCAGGAATCTGCTCCTCTGCCCAATTTAGGTGAAATAGGCCTATGGGTGCAATCCAAAGTTAAGATGACAGAGGTAGGCTGGGGCCATCTGAGGGCTTTGGGAAGAAGCTGCTGGGCCATCTGGTTTGTTCTTTTGTTTTTTATAGTAACAAGTGTCTGAGGCACCCAGCCGGGGGTGGGGAGGAGGTTGTGGGCTGATCCTGGACTCTCTCCAGCCTTGCTACGCCCCTGATCTCAAACAAATTATTTACGTACTCCTTCTTTTCCATCTTAAAAAAATAGAGTAGCAAAGGCCTGGTATTTTTAAATGTTGGGCTTCCACATTTAAAAATACCAGAGTTCAAGAGGTAGAAATGTTAAGGGTGTCATTGTGACAGTCGTTTTCTCATACTATGCTTAAGTGGTGTTCAAAAATCATTATTCCATTGTAGTTTGGTTTTGAGTAGGCAAGTCATTCCAGATGGCCTCTGGCAGCAAAACACTCTCAAGAAGAAACCAAAATGTCCACTCCAACTGAATGAGCCTGCAGCCATCCTGAGAAACCCCAAGGTGAGCAGAGGAACAGAGTGACTGGACACAACCCATTCAGTATACTTGAAGCATCCTTTGCCAGCAAAGCTCTTTAGAAGAGAAAAGGGGTCAAACTGAACAGCCTGTGTAGGCCTCAGCCCTGGGTACAGAAATAGAGAAGCAGAGGAATGGAAGGGACATGTACCTCGTAAATTTTAGGTGGATCATGCAGGTGACATACCCCTTAGTTGGCCCACACCATCTCAACTACACAAAGATAAAATCCCATCCTTCAATGGACTGGTGTGCAGGTGAACTGCACACACTTCTGGGCTATTTCTAGTCTGCTCTCCCTTCTTCGGTGAAAGGTGGGAGAAAGTCTTATCTCTTCCTGAAGAGAAGCCTGTGGTTGCAACTGACTAAGGAGATTTGAGAGATGGAATGGGAAGACTGTTAAACTGCCTGCTCTCAGGGCTGGTCAGATACTAGGTAGAAAGAAGTCAGGGCCACACTACTCTGGCATCCAGCCCAAGTGGAAATCATAGTTAAATGTTTCTCTAGTAGTCCTGGAACGGCAGATAGAACTGTAAATCCAAACGTACATTCCAGTGCCCTGTCCCTATGCATCTCTGGCTGTCCTTACATTTGCTGGGATGTCTGTGGGAGGCTCCTGTTTTGAAGGCCAGACACTGATTCTTTTTGAAGCACGAAATCCCCAATGGCATGGGTTAATTGAATGGACATATTTCATTAAACAAAGCCTTTGCCATCTGTTCTGCCCCAATTATGAATGCAAAAGGAGAAAAAAAAGAGAGAACATGTTTCTCCATTACAAGAGTGAAAAAGATATCAGTGGCTTCAAATGTGTTTAGATTGTCTTTCTACAAGGTAACCCCACAGCTGCCATTGTCTCACTCTCATCTCAGACACTGATTTCCCTGGCCACCCACTTCTCCCTGTTCAACAGCAACTTGGCTTGCTACTGAGAGGTAAAGATGAAGTTGCCTTATGATCCAGTGTGCATAATTCAACAAAACAAGGAAACAGGATTGTGGTGCAAATGAAAAGGAAACAAGGGCTCTCATACAAATTATGTTTGTGTGTGGGGATGCTGCTGCTGTTCATTGCTGAGAAAGAAGGGTCAATGTTAATATGCTGCCAAATCAATTCATTACTACTTCCTTGGAGGGAAAGTTTCTCTGGAGCTCAATTGGAAGGGGTGATTATTTATTATTATTTTTTATTATTTATATAAATAATAATAAACCAGCAATGTACCTGGCACTGTACAGTAGGGATGTGCGAACAGGATGGTGTTTGGACGTTTGGACTAAAAACTTAGTGGGTTCGGTCCGGTGGAGTTCGGACCCCCCCCCCCGAATGTTCCGAAAGTTCGGTCCTGCCTGGAGGCTTGGGGTGCTCCAGGGACCCCCAGGGGTGCCGATGGTGGCATGTCAGGCCATCTGAGTCACAGTAGCAGCACCAGAGACTGGGAAGGCTTGGTGTTTGACATGCCAGGTTGCCCGAGCAGGCAGGCTTGGCACTTGGCCCCTTGGGGTGCCCGTGGTGCCAGGGCTGGCCATCTGGGATCCAGTGGCGGCAGCAGCAGCAGAGACTGGGAAGGCTTAGGACTTGGTGGCTGGCATCCATAGTTGGCTGGGAATTTCAGGATGGCAGGTATCAGTAGGTATCAGACAGTCAGCCATGCCCCGACGGGAATCGGGCGGGCACCCCTGGGGGCCAAGCGCCGAGTCTAAGTTCTTCTGAAGAAGGGAAAACATTTAAGAGTCCTCTTCTTTACCCTGCAAAGAGGCTGGATACACAACAGCAATTGGAACTGCATACCCCAAGCCTAGGTCACATACAGGTTCTTTCTCCTGTGGGCTCCCAGAACGGTAGTCCTCTGGTTTAGAACTGGGAAAGCTGAAATGCAGAGAGATTAAAGGACTTCCAAACCAGGAATGATAACTGGGGTCTCTTGACCCCTGTCCTGTCCTACAAATGAGCAACGCTGTTGCCCACCCAAAGGCTGCTGAAAGCAGATGTTCTGCTGGGCTGCCCGTCTCTGCCTGCAGGCCATGACAACACGCACAACCCTGCTTTGGACACCGGCAGGCACTACTGTAACCCTGTCACTCCTGCCATGATGGTGACTAGAACTGGATAACCCAGCATAGAGCGAGCAGAACGGGAGGCCTGCCAGCCTGCAGTTCCCAGTCAAGTAGGGGTGCCAGCCACCAAGCCCTGGCTGGGCCTCTGTCACTGCTCCACTGATGCCTGGCAGCCTGCAATGCCCAGCCAAGTAGTGCCTGCCGGTGCCCAAAGTGGGGTTGTGCATGTTGTCATGGCCTTCAGGCAGAGACCCAGCGGCAGCAGCAGCAGAGGCCGGGAAGGCTTGGGGCTTGGTGGCTGGCACCCATAGGGGGCAGGGAATTGCAGGTTGGCATTGGTGGAGCAGCGGCAGAGGCCTGGCCAGGGCTTGGTGGCTGGCACCCCTACTTGGCTGGGCATTTCAGGCTGGCATTGGTGGAGCAGCGACAGAGACCCGGTCTGGGCTTGGTGGCTGGCACCCCTACTTGGCCGGGCATTGCAGGATGACAGGCCTCCAGTTCTGCTCACGCTGTGCTGGTATCTCCATTCCTAGTCACCATCACAGCAGGTGGTGGCTGGCTGGCCACATTCAAGACTGCTTGACCAACGTGCAGAAGAGTTGGTTGAGATCTGTCGAGTAGGATGCCAGCCTACAATGCCCAGCCCCGTATGCGTGTCAGCCACCACCAAGCCCAGGCCGGGCCTCTGCCGCAGCTCCACCGATGCCTGGCAGCCTGCAATGACTATTTATTTAGAAGGGTACCATCCTCAAGGGGAAGTGGCCTTAATAACAGATCAGGTAAAAGAAGTTGTGTCACAAAATATTCAGCATGAGTCCACTTCTCTGGATGCTTTGGCACATGGGAAGGGGCCATGCACAGTGCTGGGTAATACTGGTTTTTATCCTTCAGGATTATGTCCAGTTAAGATCGATCCTTTGCCTGCACCTCCCCTCTCTCCCTCAATATTGGGGATGGAGAATTTGATCTCCCCTCAAACCAATTGGGTTTTGCAACTGCAAATGAAGTGGAGGAATGATGGGCAGGTCCCCTAAGGAAATCTTTTATCTCTATAGTTTCTCGGAACATTTTGAGTTGGAAAACCAAATTAATGGATAATGATTTTGGTTGTTTTTTAGATCATTTGACATTATTTTTCTCCAAGAAATGTGGCATGTGGGGCAAATAGACTTGGACAGGTATATGTCCTTTGTTGTGGACGTTACCCCATCTGAAGTGAAGGGTAGGCCTAGCGGGGGTTTCGGCTGTTTAATACACTGGCAGGCCTCCAGTTCTGCTCACTCTATGCTGGATTCTCCAGTTCTAGTCACCATCACAGCTAAGGTGTTGCAGGCTGCCAGTCATTGGTTGATCAGCGGCAGAGGCCCGACCAGGACTTGGTGGCTGGCACCCCTACTTGAATGGGCATTGCAGGCTGCCAGGCCTCGGTGGAGCAGAGGCCCAGCCAGGACTTGGTGGCTGGCACCCATACTTGGCCAGCCGTTGAAGGCTTGCATCTTACTCGCCAGATCTCAACAAGCTCTTCTGCAAATTGGTCAAGCCTTGCCCAGTGGTGAATCTCATAGACACCCAGCCCCCACCCACTGGGGCACTCATCTGAGCTATGCCCGTCTACAAGATTGAGAAGCAAATGGCTGATGTGCAGTACCAGGTGCAGCAGCAAACCTAGTAAATATGTAAAGCAAAAGGTTCAACATGTGTGTAATGTTACAATTAAGAACTGTAAAACTCAAATCAAGACTGTGACACTTGACCAAGCTCCAGGAAATGGAAAGACAGTTTGTGGATTTGCCCCAGACGGATGGCCAGAGACATCTAAAATGCTAATGCAGGCAGTCATTGCCTACGTGCAAGAGAGACAGAAAGCTGATAGCAAGAACAAAAGGAATTCTAGAAGCCTCGAGAAAGATATGAGGGGTTTCCTTCTGGGGATATAAGGAGTTGTACCCCAGAGGGGACAGGGACTATCGGGAACTCACTCAACATCTTGCAGCCAGGAGGGCTGAGCCGAAGCATGAACTGAGAGAGGGGACTTTGCTTTCTAGCAAATCTAAGACTGAAGACCCAGTCGCTTACATCAAGGACTGAGAAGAACTTATGGACCTTGGTAGGGTAAGATGCTTATTTAGGAGCTAACCAGTATAGATATAGGAATGCATTATATTTACCTTTGATTTCTAGTAGCCACTCTGTATCAACAATCTTGCTTATGTAATCAATAAACTGACTTATCTTTATGAAGAAGTGTCTATGTTTAACACAAGTGAGCAACAAGAGTTCTCAAGCTCTTGTGAACCCAGAGATTAAAGAGTCTGTAAATAGGAAGGATTGGGCCCTTGGGTGACACAGGGGTTGTCCCTGCGGCAGGCTTGAATCGGCCAGAGAGAAAAACTGATTCAAGTGGGCTGTACGCGAGGGAGACTGAGTCACTCAAACCCAGTAAAGTGGGGGTGCTGATGCTCCAACCCATGACACAGCCCTCCCTGACTGTAATGTAGGCTAGGGATAGGCAAACAGAACTGAGTTCAGACGTTTTGTTTGGTTTGGTTCTGTTCGGAAATTCAGTTCGGTTCAGAAGTTTGGTTCGGTTGACCGAACTATTTGAGTTGGGTCCAAACTCCGAAATTCCGAACAAAGTCGGAAATTCAAACCCCATTGAACTAAATGGAATATTATCTTTTAGGGATGGGTGAACAGAGCCGAGTTCGGAAATTTGGTTTGGTTCGGAAATTCGGTTCAGTCGACCGAACTGGTCGAGTTTGGTCCGAACTCTGAACTTCTGAACCACGTTCGCCCATCCCTAATGTAGGCCCCAGAACCATGATGGTGGGTCCTTGGTCTGGAGTGGCTGTTACTTGATGCTGTGAAACGATGGCTCTCTTTGAGCGGAATGATGGCCCCAGAACCCTGATGGTGGGTTCTGGGACTCGAGTGGCAGATTCTGGATGATGTGGAACGACAGCCCTCCCTGCTTGTAATGTAGGTCCAAGAACCCTGATGATGGGTCCTGGGGCTGGAGTGGCTGGCTGTTTCTTGATGCAGTGGAATGATGGCTCTCTGTGAGTGGAATGTTGGCCCCAGAACCCTGATGGTGGGTCCTTGGACTGGAGTGGCAGTTTCTGGATGATGTGGAATGACAGCCCTTCCTGCCTGGAACATAGGCCCCAGAACCCTGACAGTGGGTCCTGGGACTGGATGAAGTAAAATGACATCCCTCCCTGCCTGGAATGTAAACTGGCTGGCATTGGTGGAGCATTGGCAGACAGTGTAGTGGAACGACAGCCCTCCCTGCCTGTAACGTAGACCCCAGAACCCTGATGGTGGGTCCTGGAACTAGAGTCACTTAGGAGCACAAACTGCTGGGAGAGGGAGACTTCTGAAAATGCCTGCTGACAGGATCAGTGGCTAGCTCAGAAGGAATTCGATGGGGGGAGGGCAATGACTTTTGTTACTTGCTGTGCCCACCTTACCACAACTCCCATTGGCTCTGTGCAGCATAGCCCTATGCCAGTCGTAGACTGCAAAGCCAGTGATCTGAGGAAAAGAGGGATGGCTGCTAGTCCAAACCTCTCTTCACCCCTGTGTCCAGAAAATCTGCTCCTCAGCTGCCCCCCACCCCCCACTGGACCTGTCAGTCAGGGTTTTTCCCGCCTGAATGAACTCATCTGAATGCGCCTGAACTGTTTCGGGGTGTTAGCGTTCAGTTTGGCCGTCCAGTTCTGGCATCCAAACTGGATGACTTCAGGCTGAACTCTGAATGTCCTAACCGCATTTGCACATCCCTACTATACAGTCAGTAGTTATAGATAGGTCCCTACCACAGGATGCTTACAATGTAAGAGACAAGGAAGGGGGAGACGAGGGAGAGGTGAACATCAGGAGAGACAGGGATACATCAATGAGGTTAAGTTGCAGGTGTATGTGCTTAACTTACTTACAGGGAAGTAACTTAAGCTGCTTTTAGGCAAGCGGTTTGCTGTTGCGCGACCCGCTTGTGCAATATTTCAAAATCCCACAAGGCGGGATTACATGAGATGGAAGGAGATCATGCAATGTGTGAGGTATTTAATTTACGGTCAGCAAACAATGCACGACCGCCTTCCATGCGTGTGATCCCCTACTTCTATCTCGTGTAATCCCGCCTTGTGGGATTTTGAAATATCGCTTGAGCGGGTCACGCAACGGCAACCCACTCGTCTAAAAAAGCCCAAAGTAACTTAGTTACAGGGAAGAAATTTTGAGTGGGGGGAGGGAAGGGGACACTTTCATTCATGATGAGCTAGGGAAAGCCTGACAGAAGAGGTAGGTTTTCAGGAGCTAGGGAAAACCTGATGGAAGAGGGAAGTTTGAGGAAGGATTTGAAAATTGGGAGGGAGGGAGCAGAATGAATGTATCCAGGGAGGGAGTTCCAGGTGTGAGGGCAGCAAGAGAGAGGAGGTGAAGATGTTTAGAGGAGCAAGGGGATCATGAGCAGGTGAGGGTGGGGGCAGAGGAGGAGTGAAGCTCCCGGGCAGGAGTGTGGCGGGATAGAAGAGCAGAGAGATGAATTCTTCCTTATGAGAAGAATAATGGTCAAGGCATGTTTCTTTTCACCTTTATGTTGTCCTGGTGGAAATTTCCTTATCTCCAAATGAATCAATCTAGCCTAGTTCTCCTACATTATTTTCTTCAGGAATTGTTGTGCCTGTCCCTGCAAAAGGTTTCATGTTGTTCATCCTTGTCATTTTTTCATTGCTCATCAAATTCATCAATTTGGTAGTGAGTAAATGTGAACTGCGCTGCATGTAAACTCAGCTGCAGGGTTGCCAAGCCCAATGTAAACAACAACAAATATACAATTGGTTTAAAAATCATAAAATTTAAAATATGTTTACAAATGTTGGGTAATCTTTATTGACCTTTGGGTTTCTGGGACTTTAAGGCTACACTGCAGTCATATTTTCAAACTTTCTTCTGCAATCATGAGGTTTTGTCTACTTACTTAAACCTGAAGTATGCTTGCTGTGATTTCTTTGTGGACTTTTTTGTGGATAAAATTGCTCAAATTCACCACAGTTTTGATGCAACTTTTTTAGCAGAAAATGGGTCAGAGGCAGTAGAAGTTTCAGGCTGTGTTGCCCTCAGATGCGGGGGATGCTCTTGGGACTGTTCAAGCTGAGCTACCTATTGTGAATTAGATCCATGCCTGTTCTGACTAGTTAAGCGTAGTCGGGAGACATTGGGGCCATTGCTGGCAGGGATAGTCAATGCCTCCCTTGGGGAGGACAGGGTGCTGGACTGCCTCAAGGAGGTGGTAGTGCGGTCTCTGCTCAAGAAGCCATCTTTGGACACTGGCACCCTGGCCAGCTATCAGCCAGTCTCTAACCTTCTCTTTTTAGGGAAGGTTATTGAACGGGTGGTGGCTTGACAGCTTCAGGGGCATTTGGACTGGGTCAATTTTCTTGATTCCTCACAGTCTGGCTTTCGTCTGGGTTATGGCATGGAGACTGCGCTTGTGGCCTTGGTCGATGACCTCTCCCATGAGTTGGACCATGTTAGTTCGACCCTGTTGATCCTGTTAGATCTCTCAGCTGCATTTGATACTGTTGATCATGAGCTGCTGGTGACTCGGCTGCGGGACCTGGCAGGGATTAGTGGGACTGTTCTTGAATGGCTCCGATCTTTCCTGGCTGGGAGAACCCAGTGTGTGGTGGTGGAGAAGTTTTCATCTCCCCCATGGGGCCTCACGTGTGGGGTTCTGCAGAGTTCCATCTTATCCCCTCTCTTGTTCAGTGTGTACACACAGCCTTTGGGGGAGGTTGTCAGGAAGTTTGGGGTGAGGTGTCATCAATATTAGGGATGTGCGAACACGGTTTGGAAGTTCGGACTGAACGCGGTCTGTTCAGACAACCAAACCGCACAACCAAATCTGAACCCGAACCGACAAACCGAACTCGATCTAAACTCTGAACGACTGAACAATTTGGCCATGTTAGGGTGAGTTCGGATGAGTTCAGGTGGGAAAAACGTGACTGGAAGACCCAGGGAGGGGGAAGCAGCTGAGAAGCAGACTTCCTGGCACCAGGGCTGGAGAGGTTTGGAGTAGCAGCCAGCCTGCCCAATCAACATCCCTTTTCTCATCAGACCACTGGCTTGCATTCTGCGACTGGACATGAGCGATGGGAGGTGGTGGCTAGAGTGCACAGAGCCAATGGGGCTTGTGGTAAGACGGGCGCAGCAAGTAACAAAAGTCATTGCCTTTCCCCCTTCCAACACCTTCTGAGCTAGGTGCTGTTTCTGACAGCAGGCGTTTTCAGAAGTCTCCCTCTCCTAGCAGTTTGTGTTCCTAATCCATTGCCATGCTCCTCCTATTTCCTCCTATTGATTTAAGTTTCATTTCAGTTTTGTACCCCTCCCTGTGTTGTTTGGTGTGAACTGTCTGTGTCCCCCCCCCCCA
>QEPC01006805.1:3630157-3652814 GCA_003113815.1 Sphenodon punctatus
GGGGACGCCGCGGCCGCTGGTGCTGGGGGGTGGGCTCTTTTTTTTAACAAAAATCCAGGCTGGGCAGGGTGGGTGGGGGGTGTACCCCCTTCCACCTGCACAGCCTGGACTCAGGGAGGTTTTTTTTTTTTTTACTTTTTTGGTGGGGCTTTGCTAACATTGCAGCCATTCATTTAAATGGCTGCAATGTAAAAAAAATCCGGTACCCGGAATCCGGTAACCAGACCGGATTTACCAGGTTGAATCCAATAATGCCGGTACGCCCAGTCGGATTATCGGATTCCGGATCTACCGGTATTCCCACCCCTACTAGTTAATAGCAGTTAGAGTTAGTGTAGATTACAAATTTGAATAAATAAATAAATAAATAAATAAATAAATAAAAATATAAAAATGATACCGATACCTAACTCCGCCGAACATTTGGCCAAATCGAATGCTGCCTAAACCGAACTCGGTTCCTGAACTGAACGACTGAACCCGAACTTGGTTCCTGAACCAAACGGCCGAACATCCAAACTGCGTTCTGTTCGTACATCCCTAATCAATATGCTGATGACACCCAGCTATATCTCTCATTTTCCTCCGACTCAGGCCCGGCAGTCTCGGTGCTTACCCGGTGTCTGTCGGCTGTGAGAATTGGATGAGGGTGAGCCGCCTGAAACTAAATCCTGACAAGATGGAGGTGATAGTTGTGGGGAAGGCTGAGGGGTAATGGCCCCCATCATTGATGGGGTCCGTCCTCCCCTGGTTTTGCAGGAATGGAGTCTGGGGGTGCTCCTGGACCTGCAGCTCCACCTGGATGTCCAGGTGGCGGCTGTGGTGAAGGGGGCATTCTGCCAGTTACATCTGGTGCGTTGGCTTAGGCCGTATGTCTCCGACTCGGATCTGGCCATAATCATTCATGCTTTTATTACCTCGAGACTGGATTACTGCAATGCACTCTACGTGGGGCTACTCTTGGTGCTGGTTTCGAAGCTGCATCTGGTGCAGAATACAGTGACCCGTCTCTGACTGGGACGGGCTGATGCGAGCACATTACACTAGTGCTCTGCAATCTGCACTGGCTGCCGATAGTCTTCTGGGCCCAATTCAAGGTGTTGAAAGCCCTAAACAGCTTGGGCCCCACCTACCTGTGTGATGCCTCACCCTCTGGGTCCTGGGTCGGCCTCTGTGTTCAGCCGGGGGTGTCCTCCTCCGGGTTTCCTGGGTGTCCACAATGAGGAGGGCATTCTCTGGGGCTGCACCGCGGTTGGAGGTCTGCTTGACCACTGACCTCCCCTCTTTCCACAGACAGTGTAAGATGTGGCTGTTCCGCCAGGCCTTTCCTGAAGGAGATGGGGTGGGGATGGGTTTTATATTGTTTTAAGTGTTGTTTATTATTGTATATTTTAATATGTTTAAAAATTTTGTGATCCTCCCCGAGATGCCTGAGGCAGGAGAGGGCGGCATATAAGTTTTTTATAAAATAAGTTAAAATAAGGACCAATGTAAGGTTATACTCATAGGGCAGAAAAACCAAAGGCATGAATGCAAAATGGAGGGTAACTGGATCACCAGTAGCACAACAGAGAAAGATCTAGGAATAGTGGAGGATCACCAATGGAACATGAATGAGTCAGCAGTGTGATGCTGTTGCAAAGTAGGCTAATGCCATTTTAGACTGTATCAACAGAAACAACACATGCGAAGTCATTGTGTCACTCTGCTCAACTCTGGTTAGGCCCCAGCTGGAGTTCTGCATTCAGTTTTGGGCACTTTTTAAGAAGGCAGTAGAAATGTTGGGGAGGTGTGGAGGAAAGCACCAAAGAAGATAATTTTTTTGAACACATATAGAGATTGAAGGATTTAGGTGTGTATTGCTTGGAGAAAAGATGACTAAGGGGGATATAACAGTCTACAAATATTTGAAAAGCTGCCATAAAAGATGGAAAATAATAGTTCTCCCATGTAAGCCTGAAACGACATATGGCAGTGTCCGACAATTCTGTCAGAAACCTTCCATCTGTTCCTGTTTTCCCAACATGGCATGGACATGGCATTTCCATGCTTGTTCTGAAGCTTGATGCTGCTTTCCGCTGTTGTCTGTCGCTATTTCTCGGCAGTGGAGAAATTGTTGGAAACTGTTGCAAGTCCCATAAAGTGTCAGAAAGTGCGCAGTGTCAGACTGTGTTGCTAAAGTGTCAGAAAAACTGTCGTAAATGTCGGAAAAACTGTCTGAACTATCGGTAGAAGTGTTGGCACTTTTGGAACGGTTATGTCACTATTATCTTAAGTGCTGCAGAATACCTAGAACTATTGCAAAACGTTGGATAGTGCCGTAAATTGATGGCAAATGCCATCGGAGCAGCAGCATGACTGTTGAAATGTTGACAGTAAACAGAAAAAAGGCAAACAACACTGCCACTTCAGGCCTACTCCCTTGTTATGGAGGACAGGACAAGAGACAATGGGCACAAGCTTCAGAAAGAGAGATTTAGATTGAACCTCAAGGGGAAATTCTTAACTGGAAGGACCGTCAGGCAATGGACTGGGCTACCTAGAGAAATTGTGGGGGTTCCCCATCATTGGACGTTTTAAAGAAGAGGCTGCATGAACATAGGTCTAGGATGATCTAGGTATGGCAGATCCTACACCAAGAAGGGGGCTAGACTCAGTGACCCTCAGTCCTTTCCAACTCAGATTCTAGCTTTAAGTAAATTTAATCTATTTATTTATTTATTTATTTATTTTAATGGTTTTCCTACCCTGCTCCTCCTGCCACAGGCAACTCGGGGCGGCTTACAACAACAATTAGATAAAACCACAATAAAGTTAAAACCATATTTAAAACAATAATTCATTAAAAGCTGTTTATAAAAAGATGAAAATAACCCACAACCCCCCATCACTCACCCAAACCTAACTCCCATCTGAACCCCCCTAAACCGACCCTGCACCCCCCTCACCCATCTCCCTCACCAAATGCCTGGCGGAACAGTCAGGTCTTACACATTCTTCTAAACGAGGGGAGCTCCGGGGCCAATCAGGCCCCCAGTGGAAGGGAGTTCCACAGCCGTGGTGTGGCCACTAAGGACGTCCTCCCCTGTGTGGCCCCCCAAAAAACTCAGGGGACCTTGAGGAGGGCATCCCCGGATGACTTCAGGGGCTGCTCCAGGATCTGGGGAGTGAGGTGGTCCCACAGATAGGCAGAGCCTAGACCCTTTAGGGCTTTATAGGCAAGTACCAACACCTTGAATCAGGCCTGAAAAACTATTGGCAGGCAGTGCAGAGAGCGGAAAACCGGTGTAATATGGTTCCATCGACCCACCCCTGTCAGGAGATGGGCTGCTGTATTCTGCACCAGCTGCAATTTCCGAGCCATCATCATGGGTAGCCCTGCATAGAGTGCGTTACAGTAGTCTATCCTAGAGGTGATGAAAGCATGGATGTCAGTAGCCAGGTCGGAGTCGGAGACATATGGCCAAAGCCATTGCACCAGATGTAATTGGTGAAAAGTACTTCTTACTACAGCCTCCACCTGAACATCCAGGCCGAATTGTGGGTCAAGGAGTACCCCCCAACTCCATACCTGGGAGACCAAAGGAGGGCAGATCCTGTCAATAACGGGGGTGGCCAACTCGATCTTCTTGCCTACCAGCATCACCTCCATCTTGTCAGGATTCAGCCTCAGTCAGTTAGCCCTCATCCAGTCCCCCACAGACATCAGGTAAGCACTGAGACTGCTGGGTCTGATGAAAAAGAGAGGTAAAGCTGAGTGTCATCATACAGTGGCATACTGATGATGCTGCACACCAAACCTCCTGACCACTTCACCAAGTGGCTGCATATACATGTTGAACAGGAGAGGGGACAAAACAGAACCCTATGGGACTCCACACACGAGAGGTCTCGGTATGATGAAAAATGATTCCCGAGCACCACCCCCTGGGTTCTTCTAGTCAGGAAAGAGCGGAACCATTCAAGAATTGTTCCGTCCACCCCTGCACAATCCTGAAGATGTGCCACCAACATCTCGTGGTCAATGGTATAAAATGCTGTAGATAGGTCTAATAAGATCAACAGGGTCGACTGACCCCGGTCCATATCACTGCGCAGGTCATCAACCAATGCCACAAGTGCAGTCTCAGTGCCATAACCCAGATGAAAGCCTGACTGAGAGGGATCAAGAAAACCGATGTGGTCAGGATGCCCCTGCAGCTGACGGGCCACTACCTGTTCAATAGAGGTAGAGACAGGCCAATAGCTGGCAAGGGAGTCAATGTCAAGTGATGGTTGCTTGAGCAGAGGCCGCACCACTGCCTCCTTGAGATGGTCTGGCACTCTGCCCTCCCAAAGTAAACATGTAAAAACACAAGCTTGCAGCTGTCAGACCAGAATTATAAGAACAGCTGAGATAAAGATGTTTTTCTTACTCTTGTTCAATGGATTTTACCAGTGGAATTAATTTAGTGGCAGCAAACCATTCCTTATCTAGGTACCTAGACTTGGTGGTCCTCTCTTTGAATAACTGGGTAAATAACTTCTCCAGGCTGTGTTGTGTAGGGCATCATGTCAGATGAGATGATAAAAACATTCCCTTATACAGCTTACAATTCTGTGAAATCCTCAGTCTATGGAATCCACAGTTATGGAATGTAGGTTCTTTCTAAGATGACTCAATCTTGATCTGAGATGGTACTTAATTCTCCATGTTCTACCCAATACTTAGCCTTCTTGCTGGGACATTTAGCAGACTTGACAGTGGGTACAAACTGGGATTTTTTTTTACTTGGGACTCATTCACACAATAGGCCATTTTTACGTGCACCATGGTGTGTGTGTGTGTGGGGGGGGCAGTCCGTGTGTGGTGCTGTGGGGGGCCGTGCATGGGGGGAGGCATCAAATGGACGCACAGCTATCATCACCCATTTCCACCCATCCCCATGCATGGAGCAACCCACTGATGGCTCTGTGTGTGAAGATGGGTGGGTCGCAAGACTGCACGTCCACCCACTGCCACTTTTATACGGGCACTCCCCCATGTGTCTGCTGCGTGGACATGTGGGGGAGCATCTCATGTAAAAATGGCCACACTTTTAGAGTGGGTAGTGGCACAAAATGACATTCTGAGTGTTGTGTGAAATCCTTACTGTATCTGTGCTCTAAGTCTATCCAATATGCTCTGTCTCCAAATGTTAAGGGTTGTCTTGCAAGGATCTGACTCTGTCACGTAGCAATTGTGTTGTGGGGATGGACTTGTCCAGACAAAACTTAATTTCCTGATGCTGTTACGGGAGGGGGAACAAGGTGATGGGGGAACCCAGAAGGGACAGGGTTTCTTGCACTCTCTAATTGCCAGGCACTCCCGCAGACAAAATGCACCTCACGCACTCGGGCTATATGCTCGTTTATTGGAAAACAACCCCTTAGGATAACGGTTGGCCCTAGTGCATTCGATAGGAAGCAGGCCGTTTCATCATTGAGGTGGAGATAGCACGGCCCAGAGCTCAGCCCCCACTCGTGCACGCAGGACGCGTTTCTCGCACCATCCTGATCCCACACCCCACACGTATACAGACAGTAGTGCTGGGGGATATGGCAAGGAAGTGCTCTACTCGTGGGGGTGACCAGGGAAGACAAGAACCGGGACAATGGACGAGGGAGCGAGGGGCAGATGCACACCTGGAAGAAGACTCTGCGGTACCCCGGGAGGAAGGGAGGCGGGAAAAGGGATGGAAGGGGAAGGAGTGGTCTGGACACACTCTCTCTAACACTTTCACCACACACACACTACTTGCACTCACCTTGCTCTCTCAATCTCTCTCGCTTCACCCTCCACACAGCAGTCATGCTCAACACTCTCTCCACGCTTCACCACAAGTCTCTTGTTTAATCCGTCGCAAGGGGCCAGTCTTACAGCAGCGCTGATCACTGGCGCTGCTGCGATGACTGCCCTCTTCTTTTGAGGCCCTGACTCTGCCCCCTGCAACGCCCAAATGCGAGTGGAGCGACGCACAACGTTTACAGGCCCTGCCTCCCTGCGCTGTCATGCTGCTGGGGTTTCCCCTCTGTGTGTGGCGTAGTGCCGTTGTCTACAGGTGCCCTCCCCGGGGTTCCCCATCCGTCCTCCGTGCTGAGGGGTTAGTAGGCTGCGCCTTTGCCTGCAGTGAAGCCCCCTATGTCTCAGTCCCCCGAGGAACCTTACAGATGCATTATTTCCTATTTGTCACTTCTTACCTCTAAATCACCATAGAGTTTGGTCACCAAGTCCTAGAGCAGAGTGTCCCTTCTCAGCTCTATGTTACTTCTGGAATATTATATGCAAGGATATCACAAGGGCATTGCTGCATGACCTTTGTACTGTGGGAAATACCACAGGGAAGCAGGGCGTGAGAGGGACCATTAAAATCTAAGGAAATATAGGAGGGCCCACTGCTCAGTAAAGCTAGTAAATGTTAATAGGAGACAAAGCCAGAACTTCTCAATTCCTATTTTGCCTCAGATGTCACAAAAAAGGGAAACTGTGTTCAGCATGACAACAGATGTATGAATGAAGACAGCCGGGGTGGGAGGAATTTGCAGGCCAGAATAGCTAAATTGTGGTCAAAGAATACCTGGCTACATTGAATTAATTCAAGTTTTCAGGGTTGGATGAATTACATGCTAGATTACTAAAACAACGGGTTGAAGTATTCTCAAAACCTCTGCCAATTATATTTGAGAACCCTTGGAAAACTGGCTAGGTGCCAGTAGACTGGAGGCAGGGCAGGCAATCATTGTCCCTGTCTTTTTTTCCCTTTTTTTTTAAATGGGGGGGGGGCAGGGAGGAGGATTTTGAAAATTATAGCCCAGTCACTGTGACTTCAGTACCTGGGAATATATTTGAACAGTTTATACAACAGACTGTAAGCGGAATGCTGTGGGCATAATATATCTTGATTTCAGCAAAGCATTTGTCAAAGTTTCACATGAGATCCTAACTAAAAAAGTGCAAATAATACTAATCTATGGATTGTGGTTGATCACAAACACAGCACGAGTCAGCAATGTAATGTGGCTGCAAAAAGACTAATGCAATTTTAGGCTGAATTAGTATAAGTATTGTTTTCTAAGTCAGTGGAAGTAATAATTCTATTCTATTAAACACTGGTCAGATCTAATCTGGAATACTGCATCAAGTCTTGGGTGCCTCATTTCAAGAAAAATATTGAAAAATTAGAGTGATTTCCGAGGTGGACAACAAAGATGATAAAGGGTCTAGAAATCAAGTCTTATGAGGAAAGGTTGAAGGAACTGGGTGTGTTTAGCCTAGCAAAGAGATTGAGGGGTGACATAATGGCAGTCTTCAAATATCTAAATAGAGACCACAAAAAAATGGTAAGGAACTGTTCTTCATTGCTACAGAAGACAAGACTAAAAATAATGGGGGCAATTCAGCAGCCCGCGTGCGCCTCCTGCAGGCGCAGTTCTCGGGCTGGAGTGCCTGTGCTTGGGTGCACACGTGTGCCGTGCACACAGCATGTCCACGGGCTCACGTGCCCAATGGGATGAAGTAGGCATGGCTTCTGTTCCATCCTCAGGGGTGTACGCGCGCGCACGCGTACGTGTGTGTGTACGTGTATGTACGTGTACCCAGGTTGTGCTTTGCCCGTGTTGGCTGTGTGGTGTGTATGTGCCTGAATGCACACATTCAGAATCAGCGTGCATGGGCTGTTGGATTTCCCCCAATGGGTTCAATTTACAGGGAGGTAGTTTTTGGTTAGGTATCAGAAAAAACTTTGTAACAGTAAGAGCTGCATCATGATGGAACAAGCCACTGAGGGAGGTTGTATGCTCTCCTTCTCTGGAGGTTTTCAAAAAGACTCATCTGTTAGGAATGTTGTAGTTGTAATCCTGCATCCAGGCAGGGGGTTGGATTTGATGACCATCAAGTTTCCTTCTGACTCTCTGATTCTATGAAATCAGCAGTTGTATCAGTGCATTGGTAAGGGATAAGACAAGCACAGATGAAGGAACCTGTGGCGAGTTTGCAAGAGGTAGGTTGTTGTGCAAATGATCCCTGTGGTATCTGACTTCAAAGAACACACCAGGGGTCACCAGTTTGTATAACAAGTGGCCAATAAGAACCAAACACCCTGACCATGATCAGGGTGGAGAGGCCAACGCAAAGCTGATAGGCTTTTTCTATAGGAACTTTTGACCCAGTCTAAAAAATGGAATTTGAAATCAGAGAGCCATGTTTTACTATTGCCATATTGTTCTAGGGTCAATGGATGGCTGATGTGGCATGAAAGAACAATCCACCATGTTCCTTGGACTGGACATGGTACAAGACAATTTCCCTCATATTCCATTAAAATATTGGAATAAAACTCTGATCTGAATTTTGCAGAGCTTTTTCTCTCAGAAAAGGTCTGTGCTGGCAAATACCTTAGAACTGAGGATGTTTTTCGATTATATGGGAATGGGGACTGACCCAGTTCCTGTAAAATTATTATTATTAACAAACATTTATATAGCGCCAGCAGTGTACCTGGCACTTTACAAAGTAATAAAATAGACACGGTCCCTGCCCCTAGGGCTTACAGTCAAATGAGTTTGATTTCATTTGGGTGTTATGAAGGCCAATAATGTAATTGGGTTCCAAAAAGGTTTAAATATATTCCTAGTGGATAGGTCAATAAATAGCTAATAGCCAAGTAGGGCAGAGGTAGAGGTAAAATGGGTACTGCTTTTTGGAACCCTGTGTAACAAAGTTAGTTATGCTGGTAACACTTGGGACACACTTGGATTACTTGCATACCCAATGGAATACCCCTGTTTTATCTGCATATCTACCAAGGTATCAATGGGTACAGAAAGCAATACCTGTGGCACTGTACCCTGCTTACCTGGAGCCCTGAAGGTGGTGGCAGGGAGGTGAAAGGCAAGGTGACAAGCAGTGGCAGCAGGCCTGAGACCTGGAGGTGTCTGTGAGTGTATCCATACTTTGGGTAAAAGCAAACATGACAGTGGGCCTTTTTACTAGGGGTGTGCACCAGGCCTCCATGTCGTTTTTGATTTTCATTTTCTTTATTTAAAAAGTAATTTTCGTTATTGTTATTAACAACAATGTCATTTTTGGTTTGGTTGTCATTATTGTTTTTGTTATAATTTTTGATATTGTTTTTATCGGTATCAATATCAGTATCATTTTTGTTATCATTATTAAGGCCAATGTTTTTATTTTCATTGTCATCGTTTTTGTTATAATTTTTGTTATAATTTTTTATATCTTTTTTTATTGGTCTCAATATTGGTCTCAATATTTTTGTTATCGGTATTGATATTTGTTATTGTTATAATTATCGATATCATTATTGATATTGGAACCATTTCAAACAAAGATTGTATTGTTGGTATAGGTATCGTTATTGATTCCCATGCACAACTAATATTTATCTAAATCTAAGAGAAACAGGGGAAGTGAAAAGGAAAACTATCTATTATATAATCAATTATCTATATAACTATTTTAATCTAATCTATATGTCTATAATATATAATATAATATCTAGATCTATAAATGTGCAGGGGGGAGAAGGGCAGGGAAAGGCAGAAGGTAAAATGTAGGGTATGAGAAAGGAAAGGTATTGGTGGTAATACCTAATAAATAAATAAAATAATACAATTAAATAAATAATACAATAAGGGCTTGGGAGAATTTTCATGTGCAAGCACCACAGTTCTGTAAACGCAACCTGACAAGCAGAGCTCTCACAGAACGGAGAAAAAACCTGGCCCTCCCATTATAAACGGTTGCAGTGGCCTCCCCCAGAACCCCTCTGATTGATTGTGGGAGGCAGCAGGCATTGAGCAATCACAGAGTGCCATGAGACTGCTGGGGCCTGCTTGCGCTGCTCATTGGCCAGTGATACATCCATCAGATACTGCTGAACTGCTCGCTCCTCCCAACACAGGCACAGTTCAAGAGTTCAACGCTGTAAAGACTAGGGATGGGTGAACGCGATTCGGAAGTTCGGAGTTCGGACCGAACTCAACCAGTTCGGTCGACTGAATCGAACTTCTGAACCGAACTCAATTTTCAAACCGAACTGAACCAAATTTCCGAACTCGACTTGTTCGCCCATCCCTAAAAGATAATATTCCATTTAGTTCAATGGGGTTTGAATTTCCGAACTTTGTTCAGAAGTTCAGAGTTCGAACCGAACTTGAATAGTTCAGTCGACTGAACCGAATTTCCGAACCAAACCAAATTTCCGAACTCAGTTCTCTTCGCCCATCCCTAGTTAAGACTCCGAGATGTCTGCTCCCTCCTCCCCTCTACACATTTTCCCTCCAAAACCTAATTGCCACAGCACTAATAATAACTATTTATTTATTTATTTATTTTAAAGCATTTTTTAGCCGCCCCTTCGTGCCTTACGGCATCTCGGGGCGGCTTACAACAATACAATAACAATTAAAAAAAATTAAAAGCCATCAACAAGGAAATTAAAAACGNACCCCCCCCCCCCACATCCCCAATATCCCCAACTACCCAACCCTCCCCTCCTCCCCTCTGAAGGCCTGGATGAACAGTCAGGTCTTGCAGGCTCAATGGAACACCAGCAGACCTGGGGCCACATTTTAGTTTTCGTTTTTTGTTACTGTTTTTGGTATCATTTTTGGTATCGATATTGATATCAGTATTCTCGGTTGTCATTTTTTGTATTCTTGGTGGTGGTTTTCGTTATTGCAATAACAAAAATGAAAATGACAATTTTCGTTATCATTATTGTAATAATGAAAATGACATGCACACCCCTAGTTTTTACACACACCTTAAAGTGCTGGTCTTCCAATCTTCTGGGTTTACATGTCCACAAGTAAGTTCTGGATGCATTCTTCACACAACACAGCCCTGAGGCAGCCTAAAGTAGCCACAGCTATAGACGTGAGGGGCTGCCATGGGAACCAAGTGGCCACAGCTGCCTGAAGCAAAGCGGTTTACCAGGAGAACATTTTACACACAAACGTTCTGGGAGACGTTCTATGCAGAAGTTCAAAGAACCAGCTGTTTAAGATCTGGGTGAGTGATTTATACACACAGAAGGTTCAGGATGTAACGGCAAGCATAAAGAAGAAATATGTGTGTAAAAATATCCAGTAACCCGCTCTAGCCTGCGAGCCACTTTCACATGTGTTGTTGGGCTGCCAGATGTTTTCTTGGGCTGACCCTGGCATGTTGGTAGCTACCCCAGGCTCTCACCTTGGCAAGTGGCTGAGGCCACAGCTAAGATAGTTGGCCACTTTCAGAGACAAGGTGTTGGACTGGGTGGACCATTGGTCAAACCTTGTGGCACTTATGTTTTCATAGAACCACAGTGTGGACAATCATTCCACTGAGATCAGTTAGACTCTGGCTGCAAATAAGGCTCCACATTTAGGTTCAAATCCTATGTTTGCAGATAGATAAATAAAAGAGAGTGACACTTTCCTCTTCCCCCACTCATTCAGTTAACTCCACACAACTTTGTTAGAACTGAAATGAAACAAAAGGTCACCCACTGGAGCTGGAGGGACAGGCTGTGTAAATAAATGTCCATGCTAATCTGCAGCATCTTTGGCTGACGCAGTATTTTTAGTTACCAATTTGTCCAATTACCCAAGATACTTTGGAAGCAGGGCATACACAACTCTTTTCTGTGGAGCAAGGGGAATAGAAAGCCCAAGTGACCTGCTCAATATTGCAAGGAGACTCTTTCAGAATTGTCAGGCAGGCCTGATACAGCCTTTGAGGATACCAATCTGACTTGTTCTCGCATCAAATTGCTCTTATTCTGGGGCTCCCCCACCTTTCTCCCATTAATGACTCCTCTTCAAAAGGCTGTATGCAAACACAGCATGCTGATCTACTTGTTATTTTTTGTGCCTCGCAAGGCAGTGGAAGCGAGACTGTTAAATGATTACCTCTGTCTTGGCCACAATTACTGTCACCCTCAGGTGCAAGCACATGGCACCTAAATAAAATCCCTGGAAATGGATTTTAGGCTGTGACAGACCTTTAGTCCTCAGACCATTTACATTCTAGATTTATCAGTGGAATTGTTATCCCTGCAGAGCACTTAACCATGTTGCTGAGCAGAATTGCCTTCAAGTGCCCGCTTTTATTTCAGAAGAACCAGCTATACGGTTTAGTCTTTGAAAACTGGTCAATGGACCAAATGTCCCTCACTATTTCTGATGCACACTTTAAAGGTTTACTCCCCATCCCTGGCATAATCTTCCCTCTGGGTCCTGTGGGATAACATATAACATTTGTTTGACTGTGGAGCCCTCAGGGGAATTTCCCCAAGGCAAACACTTCACTCTTTTTTTGTTTTTTCTCTCCCTGCTGCTGTTGTATTTGGCACTTTCCTAAAAGGCACAGTGCTGCAGGGCTTTTGTTGGTGCTGCATTCTGAAGCTTCCAGAAGATCTATTCTGCTAAGGCTGCCTGGTTCATCAGTTTATCTGGTACAGCGTAAGAGACTGCAGTGCACCCCTCTACAAGTCTCAGAGCAGTGGTTCTCAAACTTTTAAAACTGTGTCCCTCCTCCGACCTTTGTATGTGGTACCTGAGACCTCTTCCCTGCCATACATACACTTTGCTCCCCTTTCCTCTCTCAACCCTCCTTTTGTTTCTCCTCTCTCTCCCTTTTATTCTCTGATTCTCTCTCTCTTCCTTGCTACTCTGTCATTTTGGAAAATCCCTCTAGCTGAGTCAGAGTGGATCTAGGTGTTTGCCAGCTGTGCTCCTTCTTGTGCTTCCCTCAGAATACCGTACAACCTCCCCTGGGGTCCTGCTCCCCCCCCCCAATCTGAAAACCATGGACTTAGGGGGTTTCCACACATTGTACTAGCCACTCCTATTCGTGTGGCTTTTTGCATGTTCATTATATTTATTTATTAAACAAATTTAATACCCTGCCCCTTCCGCACAGTGACTGGGGGCGGCTTACAACAATGGGAAGGACAGTGTGCCAAGCTCAGGTCTGTTGATCCAGATAAAAACCTATGGGTCTACACATAGCTAGTGTAATGTGTGAAACCTGGTCCCAGGAATGCTACAGGACTGGGAGAAAGGGTCTGAGAGTCCTGCTTTCTGCTCATGAGGTATATGCTGGGGGAGAAGTACAGCCTTGCCTGTGCTGAAGCACTGTGGGCCAGATGGGCTGTCTCCAGGGCTTGCTACAGGATTTGCAGGGCCATGTGTGAAGTCTTGGTGTGGGGCCTAATTTGCATAATTTAAATAATTTGCATATGTTTATCACTTGTTCTCATACCTACCTACACACCTCATCACTCCCACCATTTACCCCTCAGGTTCCCACACACTTGCTCATAAGGACAGAGGGAGAATCGAGGCTGGGGCTGCCACCCCAGGCGTGGGGCCCAGACTGGTGTGGGGCCATGTGCAACCTCACATGTTGCACATACCTAGGGCTGGCCCTGGCTGTCTCAGTGTGTAGCAGCATCCCTGGTCCTTTCATAGCTGGGAGGACTCTGCTGCCAGCAGCCTCAGCAGGGAAGAACCCAGAGAGGCTGCCAGCACAGTCACATGGGAGCCCGTTCATCAGGCAGCACCTGTTGTTCTACAAACCCTTTCTCTGGGCATAGAGTATGTGTGGAAAGACCCCCAGGTGCCACTGCTGCCACTGTAGGTATCCATTTGGCGTAATGCTGGCCTGACCTATAGGAGTGAAGGACTTCAAGGGAGATCTTTGACTTTGGACAACCCTCTGTTGATCAGGGTTTCTGGCCTTAATTGTGTGTAAAGAGCATGTGTGACAAGAGGGTTACCTCAGGTATTTCGCTACCCTGGAGAACAGAGTGGGAACCTTCTGGTCTGGAGACAGATGGGGCTCCTTGTCTGGACCTGCTGAGGAGAGCAGGGGAATATGGAGTTTCCAAGGAAAAGGGAGACAGGGGAGACCAGGGCAGGGAGACTTAGGCTGCTGGGGCTAAAGGGAAAATGGGGAAGCAGGAATTCACTGTGATAAAAGAGAGTGGAGAATCACTAGAGTAGGGTGGCTGGGGAGAGTGGAGTGGGCAGTAGCTGGGGTAGAAGTGTTGTCAGGGTGGGAATACTGGGGGCGGTGGGGGGAGCAGAGAGTTGCCAGGCTAGGATGGGTCAGAACCTACCTGGACAGGGCAGTGGGACATAGTAGACATGCCCAAGTGCTTTGTGGGTGGAAGGGTCACTCCGAGCTCTGCCCCTTTGCATCCCAGAGTACCCCGTCCCCTTCAAGTAGGTCCTGCTCTACAGCCCCTTGCATCCCTTGTAAGTCTGTGTCCACACCAGTCTCCTTCCTTGGTGATTTGAGTTCCAGGTGGTCTAGAGGCCAGAGTTTTCTCACCTTTTGCCTAACCCAGAAATGTCAGTGATAGACGTTTTGCAGCCCCTCTGACATTTTGCTGCTTTATTATTCTTATTATTTATTATTATTATTATTATAAGCACTTGTATAGCGCCAGCTGTGTACCTGGCGCTTTACATAACAATGAGATGGACGCGGTCCCTGCCTATGGCTTACAATCTAAAAGACTCAGAGGGGGGAGACAAGGAGAGGGGACATAGGGAGAGACAAGGGATAAAACATTCAAGTGGATGCGAAGTCTCAGGTGCACGTGCTTGGCTTGGTTGCAGTTAGGGAGGAGTCAGGGGGAAGGCAGACAGTAAATGTTGAGAGAAAAGTTCTAGCAAGCGTCGGGAAGGGCGGCGAGGAAGTGGTGGGTTTTGAGGAGGGATTTGAAGGAGTGGAGGGAGGGGGCAAGGCAGATGTGGGCAGGGAGGGAGTTCCAGGCATGGGGGGCAGCAAGGGAGAAGGGACGAAGGCGGTTAGGGGAGCAGGGAAGATGAGGGATAGCAGCGGAGTTTTGGATGGAGATGAGATGGATGGACAGATGAGAGCGGGGTACAATTGTACATTGTTACAGCTAGGGCCAATTCTGATTGCACTGGGTGGCTCAGCCTTTCAGTTACAATTTTAGCACCCCTCTACTCTGCTATCTCAGGAAATTAACTTGTTCCTTTGGAGCCTGGGGCCTCCTTCCTTTGGACCTTCCCTTCAGAACACTGGACAGCTCCCAGCATGAACCTGCCTTGCCTAAGCTCCTGTGCTCACTCAGCACAGCAGCATATTGCAGCCTGCCAGGATTTCTGGTGTCTGCTCTTATAGCTTTCTGGAGGCAGCAGGACGAGAAAGGGATGAGCAGATGACCCTTAAAGGGGCCCCTGCCTGTTTCATCAGATGTTGGCTACCATTATATCCTACCAAAATGATAACTCCTGCTTCCACTCTGTCAACATGTTTATCACTCACATGTTAAGTCTGCAGACAAACAGCTTTGTGCTTTCTTCCATTCTGTCCCTCATGCACAGAAACTGCCTGTAAACATTTTTAGGATACTCTCCTTGCCCTCTTCCAAATTCCACCTTTAAACTCCCCTTTGCTGCCATGACAACTGAAACTTTGTCAGTGGTTTAGCAGTCAGTGTGCTGGCACCAGTGCCTACCTTGCTGATGTGTACTGTCTCACTGTTCCATCGTGCTCTCCCTTCCTGTCAGGCTGGGTCCAACTGGTGTGTCTCGTTTTTAAGCCATTTTAGATGATCGCGGCCACGCCCGCGCTTGTTTTGAAAAAAAATCGGGAGCCGGGATCAGACGATACACCCTCCGGCAATCACGTGCCCAGAAGGGGGACGCGCATGCTTTTCCGGCTGCGATTTGACTGGGTTGAAAAATCGACCCGGTCAAACGCGGCCAGAAAAGTATGTGCGTCCCCCTTCCGGCCACGTGATTGCCAGGAGTGTATCGTCTGATCATGGCTCCCGACTTTTTTTCAAAACGGCGCGGGTGCGATCGTCTAAAAACGGCCTTAGACTGGAAACTCTTGGCAGGGTATAGCTTTTTACTACAGATTTGCACTATGGGCCCCTGGTTGGTGACTAGGGCCCCTCAGCACTAACACAAAAAATAGAATGAATGTTGAGGAGAATGGAAGGAGGCAGGAAGAGGAGGGGATGGAATTTATTCAGGGGAGAAGGAGGAATCAAGAGGGAAAGGGATATTCTTTTCTGCAATAAGCCAGGTTATGTTCCAATGCTTGTCTGTGAAGTCTCGAGGTACTTTGTACTGTGTTTCCCTCCTGGAATGATAGCAACAGTGCATTGTGGCTGCAGTGTAGTCAGAGGCTGAATAAGCACTTCCCCTCTTAACACTGACACAAGAACAGTGCCCATGTCTGGGACTGTGCCAGGGGAAAGAGGTACGATTCCCCAGTAGTCCAGAGAACAAGGGAGATTACAGTCAGCCAGAAGGTAGTGTGCTGATTTACGACTGGAGATAAACATGTAACCAGAACAAGATGTGCGAAGACTACCAATAAGGTTAGGCTTCAGACGGCACCTTCTGGTGCTTGATGATTTGTGGAAAGCTCCTGAATGAAAGAGCTCCCTCTATTTAGGCAGAAAAGAAACATCACAACCCTCTGCATCTTGATTGCTTCCCTAGAGGAAACTTTAATTGGCAACACTGATTCTGCATTAGCCCTTAGCGCTGAGTAAATCCTCACTGAGAATACTGATGAATTAATGAACATGCAGGATTCCTCTGCATGTTTGGAATCTGGAATAGAGGATTTCTGGTCTGCTGAGGTGAGCCAACTGTATATCATAGCTGGCATACTCGTGTCCAGGGGAATGCCATACTGTTTGGGTGACTCTACCGTGTTACAGGTCAAGACATTTCCTTCTAAGCTCTGAAAACTTCAAGAAAGCAGCAGCAACAATGGGTGTTACCAGAGATAATGCTAGCAACTCGTTTGCAGTATTAAACACACATTTGGTCATTAAGTCTGTTTGTGCAAAAATGCATTGAACTAGGGAGTTTGAACTAGATAACCCTTAAGGTTCTTTCCAAGCCTAAAATTCTATAATTTTATCCCACTAAGCATTGAACATGTTTTGGGATCTGAAAAATCATGGGTATGTAAAACAAGTATCCATTGCTAGCACTTAGCTGCTGTTGTATCTAGAGATGCATATGTCCCACTACCAGTTTTTGGTCATACAGGAACTTATAGAGATGTGGGTTTTTGTAAAGGACCAGTCTAGTGCCCGCAGATCTCCATGGTGTTTTTGGTGAGCAGGGGGAGGCAGAGTGGAAGAAAGAACAACAAACAGGTGGGGGAAGGGATTGAGGGGGTGCTTTCACAAGACATGCAGAAAGGGTCTGAGGGAATGAAGGGAGTGAGCGGAAAGGCAGTGAAGGAGAAGTGAGGGTATGAAAGGAAGGGAAGCAAGAGGAACAGAGGCAAGGCCAGCCACTATACTGCCAGTACCTCTTCGCTCTTGTTCAGAAAACTTCCCAGCTCAGCCTCCCCAACACACGAAGAATCCCTGCTGGATACATCCTCCCAGTTATGCATCCTGCTACAGCTGTACCATCTCAGTCTGTCAACATCTCTCAGGCTGCTCTGATTGATTCTGGAGCATCCAGGAACATTATGGATCTCATTTTTGTCCACAAACATAAGATCTCCATCCTTCACAAGGACCTTTCAGTCCCAGTAGAGTCCACTGATGGGTCTTTGACCTTGGGGCCTATCAAATAGGAAATAGCCCCCTGCCAGTTTTGGTTCAAGGGCATTGACAACTGCTCAGTTTTTATTTAATCAGTTCACCCAGACATGTCCTGATTCTTCATCCTCCACAATCCCTAGATCCAGTTGGGGTTTAGAAAAATAATGTTCAAGTCTTCTTACTGACAACAGTCCTGCATTTCTGGTGTCCAACCAGCCACAACTACTGCTCAGCTTCCAGAGAGAAATCCAGTCTCAAGATGACAGCTACTGGAACACTCTGGGATTCCCTCAGAATATCAAGATTTGACCGATGTATTTGATAAGCGGATCTGCTCCCTCCAAATCATCCATACAACTGTTTCATTGACCTACAGCTTGGGGTGCTTATCCTCTTTGGGAGAATGTATCCTGTTTCTGAACCTGAGCTCCAAGTCTTATGGGATTATCTATAGGACAGTCTGGCCAAGGAGTTCATTTGTCCCTCTTTCTCCTTTTCTTAGGTGGCCATATTCTTTGTCTCTAAGAATGAAGATACCTTGAGGCCCTGCATAAACTACCGGTTGTTGAATTAGCTCACCATCTGGAACAGGTATCGCCTTTCCTTGATTAATGAAATTTTAGAGAGGCTACCCACTGCTACAATCATCTCAAAAATAAACATACATGGTGCATGCAATCTGGTACAAATCAGAGGAGATTAGTGGAAAATGGCCTTTCTTTATTGGTATGGCCACTTTGAGTGCCTAGCCATGCTATTTGGTCTATTCAGTGCTCCTGCTATTTTACAACACTTTAACAACATTTTTTGTGATCTCTTGGGATCATTTTGCCATCATATACCTTGATGACATTCTAGTGTTCTCCACTTCATTGATTCTCCAGGACTAGCATGTTTGCCAAGTTTTTGAGTGACTTTGACAGCACAAGCAAATTAGGAAAGGGAATTCCACTGAGCCTCCATTGAGTTTTTGGGATATATCATCTCCCCAGAGAGCCTTCTATGGATCTTCACAGTGGTAGACTGGAAAGCCCCTCTCCAAGACATACAAGGTGTGTAATGCTTTTTAGGATTTGTCAGTTTTTATTGACAGTTTCTCCAATGCTTTCCCTACGATCATACACCTTCTGATGGCCTTGTTGAAGAAGGGGTGCCCCCTTTTTAACTGGTCCCAAGCAGTCAAGGAAGTCTTTGACAAACTAGAACAAGTGATCACTACTTCTTCACTCCTGGTGCACCCTGACCCAACAAAACCTTTTCAGATGGAAACAGACACTTCTGAATTCACCTTTAGGGCTTTCTTCTCACAGCCTGAAGAAAGGCCAAACATTCCATTCCATTCCAGTTTTATTTATACCCCGCAGTCTCTCAATAATGACTCGAGGTGGCTCACAACATAACAAAAATACATTCCTGGGTTTGTATCCCACGCAGGGGACCCAGCTCAAAAACAAAATGTTCACAATATAGCATCAAAATACAAATGTATCACAATCCTCCCCCATAACCCAACTGATGTGCCCAATGCACCACATCCTCTATAACAGAGGAGTTGGTTCCATTATCAGTCCTTCTATCTCCCTGCTGCCACCAGGGAACAGTTAGCCAACTCCATCCCTCTCTCACCAAGGGGAGTCAGCCCCACCATCCTCCACATCAGTAAACACTACCATCCCCAGCAAAATACACAAACCCACAGACTCTCCCGCCTCCACCTCATAGCCTGGCCGAAGGGCACGGCCAAAGGGCAGGCCTCTTTGAACGTGGCCCTTCGACACGTGCCCCCAGCATGCGCCTCCGGCATGGCCTCTGCCCGCTCCCATTATTATGGGGAGTGTCCTGGAAGTAGCTGTGACCAAACCCCGCCCCCGCAAGGGTGGAGGGGAGAAGAAAGAACCCCACGGCCCCCAGCTTGTAACAATGGGCCCCCCCGTCCTCGCAACCACATAGTCTCTGTCCTGGTTGACCGGAGGGCGGAGGGTGAAGAGTGCTGCTGCCAGCCGCTCCATCCCAGCTGGCCGCCCTCTGCTCCTACACGCTGCCGCCTCCTCCCTAGGTCATGGTACTGCATTCAGTCAAGCTGAGGCCCGTTGGTGTTGGGAATCCCCGCTCCTGCTGCTGCCTGTCTTTGCACCACCGCTGCTGCCTCAGGCTCCCCCGGGCTCACTTTACCGCTGCCTCTACCCCTGCACCTACTACCTGTGAAAGCTAGCCCTTGCTGAATGCAACTATGGTATCCTAGACAAAGAACTTTAGCAAATGAAACTGTTCAAGAAGTGGTGACACTTTTTGGAGGGTGCTCACCATGAGAACCATGAATTCCAAGAGTCTTAATCCTTGTCAAGTCTGCTGAGCTATGTATTTTACATGTTTCAACTTTATCATCACCTATCAACCCAGGCCTAAGAATGGCAAGGATGATGCCCTACATTGCCAGTCCCTTCCCTGACTGAAAGACAGCATCACTTGTGCCAGTCCTGGTTCAAGGCCATGATGCGTATGTGGTCCATGAAGTCCTATATTCTATGAATATGTGAGGGCACCTGTAGTCTCTTTTTGACTGGGAGGGATAGGGGCATGCTCATGGGAACCAGCCACCAACATAGCCTTGGACTTCATACCAAGTCCATGCCTTCCATCCAGTCCATCATGACAAACCAGGTATGACAGTCCATGGAGCACACCAGTGAGAAGGGGAGCACTATCAGTGTCTTACTAGTTCTGAATCTGTAGACATCTAAGCTGAGCTGTAATAGTCTGAGTCAACCCAGATGAACTTCCAGAGGAACTCTGAGGATATATGTATTGTAGAGTTAGCTTTCTATTGAATAACACACAGCAGAAGTTTCTTCAAAACAGAACATTACTAAGAACTCAGAAGACATGCTTCCATACTGTACAGACTGCATGGGACAAGATGGAGGACAGAGAGAGGAGAAGAGAGGAGACAAGGAGAGAGAAAAAAAGGTTTTATCCCCTGACCCTCCCCCTACTGAACAAGCCCCATATTAAGCTTGCCGGACTTGCAATGGGCTTTTACTTGTGACTGTTGCACAATCCAACACCCCTTCTCAACAGTCACTAATCAAACCCACTAGATTCATTCTTCTTAATAGCTTGCGATGGCATTCCCTTGCTAGTAGCTTCATGAACACATCCGCTGTCATATCCTCTGTTGGACAGTATTACAGATCTGAGTCCTTGTTCCTGTGAGTCTTTCAGGAAATAGTATTTTATGTCAATGTGCTTGGTTCTGGGGCTGATTCTTTCTCTTTGTGCCAGCACTATACATCCTTGGTTATCTTCCTGGATCAGCATGGGTCTGTTCAATTTTTTCCCCAGATCATTCAGAAGCTGTCACAACCAGATAACTTCTTGGCTGGCGTGTGCCGCTGCCACGTACTCTGCCTCCATCAAGGAAAGTGTCACAGAGGCTTGTTTCCTACTGCTACAGCAACAACAAACTACTGCAAGTAGTACAAATGTTCAAAAGATTTAATGAGGGAACAAACATGTAAGGGTCCAAATAGGGAAGCAATAATATTTCTAAATATGCCCCATAAACCACTCGTAGAAGTATAACAGTAAGATCCCAACGTTTTGCCAGGGAACACTGGCTTCTTCAGGGGAATTTTCAAACTTCTTTTTCTAGGATGACATTCTTTGGCAAATCTAAGAATACAGAGGTAACAGTACAAAAACATAATTTAACAGAAATCAAATGATCTCAAAAACCATTTCAGAGGGCCAATCAGTCACTTAGTCAATTAGATAACAAATACAAGATACAAAAAACAACCAGCAGTAAAATAAAAACTTAAGCCATCAGGGAAAACCCCTTCATCCAGTATTTACATATCAATAAACAGTAAAGACCACACAGAAAGATTAAATCATAATGCTAATAGTTATAAGTCTCTAAACGGATACAATAGTATAAATAACATATGCAAGCGTGCATGTATAAATGCGCCGACCTGCAGCAACAATATCCAAGGAGCAAAGTAAAGAGCAAGAAAGTAGCTTGAGAGAACCCCCTCATACACAGAGTGAACAGCTACAAGTAATTAACATAAGACTTACTGGGGCCAGAAAAATGTTGGTTACTTCCTCATAGGCTAAACAGCCTTCCTTTGGAAATTCTGATTCCACAACTGACAGCTTCAGTTCATGACTATAGAAAAAGAGGAGGAGAAGGGGAAGGGGGGAAAAGCGGTTCTGTGGCTCTATTCTGACTCTTCTTACGAAGTGTAGCCCTCGTGGCTTTGGCTTTGATGCAACAGTCGCATTTCATGATCACGGGACACGTTGATACCTTAAGGTCTTTGGTCAACTGCTGTCTGTGCATTTCCTTGATGCTGTCTGGGTGTCTATGTCCCATACGTCTCTGCCACAGGTGGATGCAGTCAATGTGTGGCTTGTGCACAGTGAGCTTCGCCTGTTCTTTCGCTGTGCTCAGATGGTACAGGTGCTCATTTGCAGTGGCTCTGGCCAGTAGCTTTGTCCCACTTTGAATTGTGCATTCGTCTCCCTGGAAACAGATGGTGAGCCCCCTCACTGCCAGGCACCTCACGAACAGGAGTCCCCTGTCTAAGTTGGGCACATAGAGCACATCTTTCATGGGTATGGTCAGTGTGCCTCCCTGTGACTGGTTGCAGTATAGGAATCCTTGTCCAATTCCTTCCGCCTTGATGCTTTTCCCATCTGCAAGGTAGATCCTTTCTTTACTGCTCAGATCCAGTCCTGTGAAGAATCCTTTATCTCTAGTCATGTGGCTCGTTGCCCTGGAGTCTACACACCAATTTTGGGATGAGCTGTCTTGCGTTGCTCTTAAGCACCCACTCCATTGTTGAGCAACTGTGTTGCTGTTTGTGACTTTCGCCCTCTGCTTAGGTGTTCGTGGAGACAGTGTCTGCTGTTCTGCTTTGCATATATAGCAGTCTTTCTTTAAATGTCCCTCCTTTTTGCATCTGAAGCATACTCTGGTTTCCCTCTTAGGAGCTTTGTCTGAGGTTTTCAGTGCAGTCTCATTACCCTGCTTTAGATCATTCTGCAGGTTCTCCTTTCTG
>QEPC01006805.1:3653938-3680499 GCA_003113815.1 Sphenodon punctatus
AGTCTTTTTTTAAACAAAAATCCAGGCTGGGCAGGGTGGGTGGGGGGTGTCCCCCCTTCCACCCACGCAGCCTGGGAGGGGGAGGGGGAAGGAATTCATTGATTTCAATGGGGACACAGCGCCCCATTGAAATCAATGAAATAAAACTGGTACCGGCATACCGGATTTAATCCGGGAATCCGGTTTTTAGATAACTGGTAAATCCGGTAGCCGGTAATGGGCCCGGGGTCCCACCTCTAGTTTACACTGTTCATCTTTCCTACTGAAAGTCTGAGCTCTGAACTGCTTGCCATATTTGCTTCCCTCCTTTCCCCTTCTGGGATTTAGGCCTTCTTACTCACAGTCAGTAGGCCTCTCTGTCTGGGAGTTTTCTTTCATAGTCTGCACTCCTTCTGTGCTGCTTCTAGTCTTCAAAATTGCCTTGAAGATGTCCTGGGCCCATAACCTATTGTAGAGATAGCTTTGTGTTGAATAGCACGCAGCAGAAGTTTCTTCAAAACAGAACTTTACTAAGAACTCAGAAGACATGCTTCCATACCGTACAGACTGCATGGAACAAGATGGAGGACAGAGAGAGGAGAAGAGAGGAGACAAGGAGGAAAAAAACCTGTTTCATCCCCTGACCCTCCCCCTACTGGACAAGCCCCATATTAAGCTTGCAGGGTTTGCAATGGGCTTTTACTTGTTACGGTTGCACAATCCAACAATATGCCTCCTCATTAGTTACTTGTATCCCCAGATAGCTATATCATCCTGGCTGGGTTTGAGTTTCCTTAGAGCAGTTCAGTGCTCTTCCTAGCTCCTGCCTTGCTGTGGCAGGGTGGCCTCTTCTATTTACGAAGAACGCTTATTTTTCTGAATCAGGAATTGCCACACCTTAGACGCCTGCTTTGTGTCCTTAGTTTTGTCTCATTAAGCCTTCAAAGTCTCCATTAATAAAGGCTTTTAACTTTAATATGGGCCTCCCAGCACCTCTTTAAGGCCCACCCCAGAATCCACCAAAATGGGGTTTCTCTTGGCTTAATGTCAGGTCCCCTCTTGTTTAAGTCAAAGATAAAGTTTTATACACAAACAAAATCTCTAACAACCAGCTCTTAATTAGCTTTCTCCTGCCTGGGCGTTTTTAGTTCAGGTTTTTAACCCTGTGCTTTTGCTCCACAGTTGGGAGGTTTGGTAGTGGCTTTGGGCTTTTCCGAGCCCTTCTGGTTATGCGTCCTTCTGCACTGTCAGTCCAGAGCGCTCCACGCTCTGAGCTCCTCAAGCACCTGTGACTTTGTCATACTTGTTTACCTGTTTCCCGCACTTTCATCCTCCCCTCTCCCCCAGTCTCCCTTCAGCCTGTTTCTAATCCTGTGCCTGCTCTCTACTTAGACTCCCTTTCCCCAGGCTATTGACCCACACATCGACTCCAGCTTGCTTACTCCCTCAGAACTATACCTTCACGTAGGATTGACCTTTTGACTATTGACCCCCAAATTTGGCTCGTCTCTGACTTGCTTTACCCACAGGGTGCTATGATCCTGCTCAGGCTCTGATCCTGCAAGGCTTCAGTGCTTGGGTCCAAATCCTGCAAGGCCTCATCACCCCCAGGCTCCCCATGCCTTAGCTGACCTTACAGGAATTGTCTTCTCTTTCCCAAAACTAGTTTCATTGTACTAAGGGATATAATGCAGAAAACAGTTGGTGGGAAGAGACTGTCAGGTAGCCTCAAACACACAGCAGCATGAAACATAAACATTTGTTTAATCAGCTATGTGCCCAGGATGATGTCATTGATTTCAACATGGGCTGGATTTGCACATATTTATTGTTCTATCCAGCCCAGGAGGATATGGAAAAATTAGCAGAGACTAGGATTGCTCCATGGTATCCTTAAGTTATAGCTTTATTCTTACTTGAGCCTTATCTTTACCAACTTTCATCTTTTGAGTTGCGTAGATCGATGACACAAGCCTGCTTTCAGCTTTTTGACTCTGCGGTCACTAGAGGTCAGGCAGCTGGTGTTGTTTATGTAGAAAGACTATGTTCTTACCCTTCAGATGAGTTTGAATTGCTAGAACATATAAAGTTTGTTTTGCCCTCATTGCTGGCTGGCTCCCCTCTACAGAGATTTTTTCTTTTCTTTTCACAAGAGCATCAAATTATTTCTGTTGACCTCAAGGGACACTGAAGTTATGAAAGCTGTACCTTTTTATTTCTTCCTTACCTTTTGTCCCAAGAAAACCTTATGATGTTGATTGACTGTATGGTAAGTTCTAGTGAATGGAAACATTTTGATTTCTGATTTGTTATTTTGTTTTATTACAATTTCCATTTTGGAATTTGGAATTTTTATTTGTGTAACTATTTATTTATTTTTATGTTTTTACTAGTGGTGAATAGCCTAAATAAAATATTGATTGGTTATGTGTGGTAATAACCAATGAGGCAGAGCCAAAACTGATTTTATTCAGAACTGGTTATTTCTGGAAAGAGATTATGATTATAGCACTAGCAATGGGTATGAAAAAAGCTAAGATTATTTGCTAATTGATTTAATGGGCCAGATCCTCATCAATGATAAATTAGTGTAGGACCACTGGCCTACTATGCATAAAGTTAAAAAGCAGCAGCACTGTGTAATAACTGAAGTGGAGGACTTGAAGGATCATGAGATATGGGGTTTATTTCTGACTCTGTCACTGACTTGTTATGTTACCTTAGGCAAGTCACTTAGATTCCAATCCAGAAAAGCAAATAAGCACATGTTTGATGAGATACCAGGTTGTGGGCAGTCTTGGCAGCCTCAAAACTGTTGCTGACTCAGGCAACAAACCAAAGAGGCAACCAGAGTGTAGTGCCAGGATGTAGACCAGTGAGTCATGGCCAAAAACTTAAGCCAAGCCAAGCAACCAAATCAAGGGACAGTCCAGAATGCAGAGTCCAGAAACAAGCCAGGAGACCAGTGCCAGAAAGTCAGTTTGTGCATGTGCAGAACGGTTGCCCTTTACCAAAATGGCACCGACATTGCTGGTGTCTTTTTGGTAAAGGACTGCACAAGCGCCAAACGTGTAGGATCCTTTGGGCCAAGCCACTAACCTTGTCCCAGTGGGGAAAGACGACAGAGGAAGGATGGGTGAGAAAAATAAAATAAAATAAATAAATAGTAATAAATAAAGATCAGAGGTGATTGTCAGAAACAATGGTTACATCATACATACATATCAATCAGAGATGATGATTGGTTAAAAGCCAAATGGTACATGAACACCTCCTTTCTCAAGACAGTCCGTTCTTACCACTGTACCCAATATACCAAAACAACCACCTCTGTTCAGGGTCTTATCACAGGTCACTTACTTTTATACAGCTTTCAGCACTTATGTTTCAATTTCCAGCTGAGCCCTGGCAGGAAGTGAGAGAATCATACTATTGCTCTGTAGCTAAACCAAGATGGATCCTAGTGGTTTGGTTCTGTGGCCAGGCCCAAGATGGAGAATGGAGGCCTTTCACCTACAGAATGGTCTGGTCTGGTGGCCATTTTGCACATGAACAATGATTTTTAATTTTTTTAAAAAAATTATTTAAATAAAATTCAATTAAAAAACCAAACAAACAAAAAGACAAAAAAATGTTTTATGGAAACCTCTGAAAATGAAGGGACTTTTGTAAATGAAAACAAAACAAAAAATGAATGATATGCCTGCTGCATATCCCTAGCTGTCATTTGGGGTTAGCTGGATGCACGACATGGGCTGCTTCAGTGGAAGCCCTCTAAAGCCAGGCCAGGCCAGGGATCAGCATAGTGCAGTGGTGGTGTAGGGATGGTCTTTGCTTGGAAACTCTAGTGAAGCAGCTCATTCAAGGTATGTGAATCCTGATATGTTTAAATAGATGAGTTCTACTTAAAGTTAAACCCATGCTTAAATCCTTTAATGTATCAGATAAAACTGAAATGGAGAGGTACCCATTGAAATGGACGAATCTGTCAAATTTGAAGAATGCAAAACAAAATGAATGAAAGAGGCACTGAAGGGTATTGACCCCACTACATTGCTGGTGGGAATGTGAAAAGGTCCAAGACCTATGGAGGATAGTGTGGTCTAACATGGAAGCAATGGCAGGATTTATAATTCCATTCCGTCCCAAAACGGCATTACTGGGGATATACCCCAACTGTGAGGTGCTCAAGAAAGTAAAACCCCAATGCATAATATTTTGTCTGGTGGCAATTAACGTAATTGCTAGAAACTGGAAAACAGACAAAAATATCAAAGAAGGGGAATGGTTAAATAGATTATGGTTTATTTCCTCAATGGAACGACTACTAGCAAAACTACATAAGACTGACAAACTACACAGCAGATGGAGACAGTGCCTACAGCAGATGCAGGACAAGCCTCTTACAGAGGATGAAAGAGCGTACATGTTTGATTTTTACATTTGAAAAAGAGAAGGTAGTCTGCCTTTGGAAAGATCGCAGGAATTGTGTAACCAAATTACGAGGATGACCTATTAAGTTGGAGTAGCACTCAGTATGGTTAGCAGCTGAGTGAAGTTACCTCTAATGTTGAAGGGGTGGGTTAAATAAGAGAGCAAAAAAACAGCATGCACAGTATTGTATGTACGAATTGATATATGTTACGATACACTGTAAGAGGAGGAGGATGGAGTGTAATTACCTTATGCTGAAAAACCAATAAAAATAATTATAAAAAATAAAATAAAAAATGAAGGGTATTGACCACTCTTCATGCAGTTATTACCTGCTTTTTACCTTTTCCAGGGGTTTTCCTAAAGAAAATTTAGAATTGCGTAGTGGTATGTGGTCCTTATTCGCATGCATAGAGTGCTCCGCTACAACACACCTGTACATTTTCCTTGTATGTGTGCATGCTTTGTTGCTTAGAGTCACATTTCATGACATTTGGAAGCCTACGCGGAGGAGGAGAAAAACATCCTCAGACTTGAGAATTTGACAGCACTAATGCAGAAGAGATTAGAAGAAACAAAGTACTTTAAGCATGTGGAGAGTTTTGCAGAAAGAATTCCTCTCTTCCTGCTTCTGGTAGCCCCAGAGATGATTCCAAAGGGGAGTGAGGGGTAGCAGGCGCTCCCCCAAAATATTTTCCGCTACCTCATTTGCTCCCCCAGCTTTCAGTCACAGAAATTCCTATAGAGCATTGATTAAATTTTTAGAAAGCCACTGGTGGTTAAAGAAACCACTTTCACTTGCACCCATGGCAAGCAGAACCAACTGCTGCTCCAGTCTCCCAGCCAGGCCAGCCCATGCCCCCCCCCCCCCCCCAGCTGCCTGGCATGGCGGGGTGAGTCCATCCATCCACGTGCAGGGGGGTGCAGTGCAGACATCTTTGTTCAAGTGATCTCACCCTGCAGGTTTGAGTCTGCACTGAATTTTTCTGTCACATGGTCTTGGATAGGCAGAGGAAACTAGCCTGGGCGGCCCAGGCTGGAAGGTTAGGCCTAATCCGAGAACACACATGTAAAAAAGAAAAGAAAGAAAAGTCAAGTAAATGATCGCTGACTATGTCAGAGCTTTTAGGAAACAAAATGCCTCAAAGATAAGCAAATACTCTGAAATTCAACAAGAGTTGCCCTCCAATTCACCAGAAACAGCCGTTCTCTATTATCATTATCAAGTCCTTTGCCTCCTTGAATCCGGATGCTGATCTGAAATCAGTGCATATCACCATTTGCTCTGATTTAGACCTAGAAAAAATGAGTCTTGAGTATGGTGAGTTCATGGACATGGAGAATGTGGAGGAAGCCCACAGGATGCCTCTCAGAGACCTGGTACATATGTTTGCTCAATCTGAACACTACACAACTGTGAACATTGCTCTAACTCACATTCTTGCTGCCAAGCCACAGGGTGCGGATATGGAGCACCTAATCAGCAGCACCAATAACATTTTAAAGTCTTTAGGCAGGTTGAGCATGCAGTTAGACACTGAGAATTGCTACCTCTTTGTCTACCACAACATGCCACCCCTGTATATGTGGGATCCTAGGCCAGCGGGTACTGTATTGGATCAATAAGCGACCTCATTGAGTAATGGACAGGCCAAAAGGCAAGGAGCAACCATATTTCCATGGTGTCTTTTCTGAGGTTAATTCTAAAAGGCGATTTTAAAAAACTGAACTTGACACTTCCGAGGATGAGGTTAGCAGGAACCCCAAGTCCAAGAGGAAAGCCAAGACATTTTGAGGGTTGCAGTAGCACAAGAACAAGAAACAAATGATGTGTATTGCAACATGTTCATAGAATAAAGAAATTTGTTTTCTCTTTATCTTTTCTTCATTTGACTACCGATTCCATACTGCACAAAATTCCCATTAGAACTGCACAAAACTGGCTTAGAACTGCACATTTTGTGTAGAATGGGGATGGGCCGATGTGAGCACATTACACCAGTGCTTCGTTCTCTGCACTGGCTTCCAATAGTCTTCTGGGCCCAATTCAAGGTGTTGGTGTTGACCTTTAAAGCCCTAAACGGTTTGGGCCCCACCTACCTGCAGGACTGCCCCATCCTCTGGGTCCTGGATCGGCCCCTGAGGTCATCCGGGGACGCCCTCCCCGAGGTCCCCNGCACCTCGGCTGTAGAACTCTCTCCCATTGGAGGTCCGCTTGAGCACCAACCTCCCCTCTTTCCGTAAACAATGTAAGACCTGGCTGTTCCGCCGTGCCTTTTCTGAGTGAGATGGGGTGGGTGGGTTGGGTTAGGGAGGGGTAGGGGGTTGAATTGTTTTTATTTGATTTTAATTGTATTTGATATTTTTAAAATCTGTTTGTAACATGTTGTTAGCTGCCCTGAGATACTTTTAGCAGGAGGGGGCGGCATACAATTTTGTTTATAAATAAATAAATAAACCTGCACATTAGGAAAAGCCCTGACCTTTTCATGTCATTCATTCCGTTTCATTTGTTTGGATTTTTGGCTGCTTGTTTCTATTTTGGATGACTTGCCCAGTTTGAGTTATTGCCCTGCCAATTCTTATTGGTTACTGGCAGTTATTATTTTTTAATTCAAAAACTTATGGATGGAAATACTGAAAGCATGAATTGACAATGAACAAAATAATCAAAGGCCATTTTTAAATAGGGGGATGTGGGGCAGAGAGGCTGTGGCTGTGTGCACTCACTGGAGTGCACATGCACTTCTGGTGAATGGGGGAAGGTTTAAATGGGACTGATGGGTGTCCACTCAATGTACACATCCATCCACCTGCCGACCAGCCATGCCCCTGCGCAGTGCAACCCTGGATTTTTTGGGTTGCTCCGTGCGGGGAGATGGGTGGAAGTAGGTGGGGCGTGGAAGCGCGCACCCACCCACCTCCACTTTTACATGGGCGCTACCACATGTGTCCACTGGGTGGATCTGCGTGATAGCGTCTCGTGTATAAACGCCCAAATTTGCAAAATTCAGATGTGACGAGTGTCATTCAGGTTGACCGCAGCTGTTTGGTTGGGTTTTGTTTTTTTTTTTTAAAAAAAGAAAACACACAAATATTTATTCTGCTCCATTTTTCAGCTCTAGTACTTTAAAAAGCCCCCTATCTGGGTACCGTGGGGAGATGATTTCTCCCCCACCCACCCCAGATTAGAGAGGTATCTAGATAAGATGGGGATTGTGCTGTAATACAGTGTGTTCTGAGAATTCACTTAATTTAAACTCCACGGAGACTTTGTTTGGAGAGAGAAAGAAAAGTAAACTCTGTTTGGAAGAACCTGGGCATGGGTTCTGCTAGTTCTTCACAACCCTATTGAGATAAATTTGGGGCTTTGGTACTTTCTGGTATTGTAAGGGTGTTCAGCAGGTACATCATTCATTTCCCTTTTTGTTTTCCTTTTCCTTTACACCACCACAACAAAACCACTTTGCTTTTAGGGGTTTCCTAAACAAAACCGTTCATCTTCATTTTTTTCTTTTTTTCAATTTTATTTTAATTACAAATAATGCTGATGACACCCAACTCTACCTCTCTTTTTCATCCAATCCAGACACCGCAGTCTAGGTGCTTACTGGATGTTTGGCAGCTGTAGGGGACTGGCTGTGGGTGAGCCAACTGAAGCTGAATCCCGACAACATGGAGGTGATGTTAGTGAGTAAGGCGGTGGGTGGGCTCTGTCCCCCACTGGTTTCTCTGGTTCAGAATCTGGGAGTGCTCCTCGATTCCCAGCTTTGCCCGGATGTCCAGGTGGAGACTGTGGTGAGGAGCATGTTTCACCAATTGCATCTGGTGCGGCAGCTTCAGCTGTATATCTCAGATTCCGACCTGGCCACTGTCATCCATGCCTTCATTACCTCAAGACTAGTCTATTGTAATGCGCTTTATGTGGGGCTACCCATGGTGACAGTCCGGAGACTGCAGCTGGTTCAGAATGCAGTGACCCACCCCCTTACAGGAGCAAGTGTCTGTGAGAACATTACACCGGTGCTCCACTACCTGAACTGGCTACCAGTACCTATAGTCTTCTGGGCCTGATTCAAGGTGTTAGTTTTGACCTATAAATCCCTGAATGGTCTGGGCCCTGCCTACCTGCGGGACTGCTTCACTCCCCAGGCCCTGGAGAGGCCCTTGCTATTAGCCAGGGACACCTTCCTGGAGGTCCCCCGGGTATCCCAGGCGGTGACTCTGGAGGGGGTGTTCTCAGTGGCCGCACCTAGGCTGTGCAATTCCCTTCCAGCAGAGGCCCGTCTGGCTCTGGACCTTCCCTCCTTTTGATGAAAATGCAAGACCTGGCTGTTCCTCCAGGCATTTGGTGAGGAAGATGGTTGAAGGGTGAGGGGTGGATTGGGGCAGTAGGATGATTTATTGTTTTACCCCCAGTTTAATTTAATTGTAGTTTTATTAGTGTTTTAATATATGTATTATTGTATTTGTTTTATTTTGTTTTTGTTAGCCACCTCGAGCTGCTGTGAGCAGAAGAGGTGGGATAAAAATATTTTAATAAAATTAATAAAAAATCAAAAAATCACTGTACATGCACAAAATGGGCACTGGACCATTCTGCCAATGTGCAGCCCTTCCTCAAAAGGGCACTGGTGCTGTTGACACCATTTTAAAAAAGGGCGCACATGGGCAGACTGGTCCAGTGGCCATTTTGTTCATGCACTGATTTTTTTTAAAAATTGTTTTTAAAATGAAAAAATATTTTTTGTAAAGAAAATCACTGTGCATACGTAAATGGCTGCTGGGGCCGTTCTGTGCATGTGTGCCCTTTCCCAAAATGGCACTGGCAGTGTTAGTGACATTTTGGAAAAGGACACGCATGCACAGAATGGTCAAGCAGTCTTTCTGCACACACAGTGATTTTTAAATTTTTATAAGAGAGGGTAATTTCAGACATTACAATACCACGGTCAATCACGGTGAACCACCCCCACCACCCCCCGTGGTGGCCACGATACCGTAACATCTGTTGGGCCCAAAAGAGATTTATGTCAGATGTTCACCCCTGGCAGGAATCTCTTTTCGTCCCAACAAATGTTATGGTACTGCGGCCACCACGGGGTGTGTGTGTGTTTCACCGTGATTGACCGTGGTATCATAACGTCTGTTACTGCCTGGCATCCCCGAATCGGCGGACGGTAATGTCTGTTACCACCGCTGATTCTGGGCTATGACCCAGACCCCGGGCTGGAGCGGGCGCAGCGGCCAGATTGGCCGCTGCACCCACCCATCTCACGGAGGGCGGGCAGCCGGGGGAGCACGGGGGCGGGGCTGTATGACCGCACGTTGCGCTGTGCGGCCCTGCCCCCTCTCCCCCTCTGGAATCATCCGGCATGTCTGTTGACTGGCCAGCTTGATTCCGGAGGGGGATGAAGAATTGATCCCATGCCGTGGCAAGCAAGGAGGCCGGCACATCTGAAATCACCCCAAAATTGATGCTATATTCTACATTTTCGTTAGCGTTGTCATTCATTGTCCTATTTTAATTACTAAAACGAACAGGCTTCGTTCATTTTAGTAATTAAAACAATGAAAATGAATTGCACACTCCTAGTAATAGGTGGCTCTCTGCCTCCCATCCTCCTGTAATAAGTTTTAAAATCAGTTTCTGACAGCCATACTGGTACTTTATTTATACATGTGTTCTTGCAATTACTATTTCACTCATTATCTTTTAATGTGTATTACAAAATATATATATATATATATATATATATATATATATATATATATATATATATATATATATCTTGTAGGGGCTTTATGAGTGAGGGATCTGTTACAATTATACCTGGATTTCCCACTCATTTCAGGCTTGGCTTTTATTTTCATAAGCACTCAGATCTGAAATAAAACAAACAAACAAATTCCCGAGTTCTAAATGTGCCATCAAATTTCTTCCTACCCCCAGACAGGGAAAGATCTGGGCAGCAGGCACTCCCATTTCCAGTCTGAGTTAACATCATGAACAACCATTCTGTTAATATATGAGTGTATTGCCCCCATCTGCTCCCTGCCCCCCCTTCTTCTGGTCCGGAGAGCTGCTTCACAGCCAGCGAAATAAATGACTCCAGTGATTGTTTCCCTTTCCAGATAAGTGAGCACAGTTTTTGTGTGTGTGTGTGTGCAAATGATGCATTTTAATTATCTTCATAAATTATGAGGTGCACACATCTGGGCATTACTGTGAGAGAGGAACAATACATTCACTTGCTCACTGCTGCTTTATCACTTTTGACCTTAATTTGAATCCTTCCAAGCTGGGTGACTGCATCTGTTCATGCTGCTGGAGTAGGAAGCCTGACGTCGGCAACTTGGGGTAGCCTTGACTCTGCTAGGGGCCATTTAGGAGTCCTCTGCATTACCTGAGCTGCCCCTCCCTCCCATCCATTCATTTGAATTGCATTTGCCCTGATTACTCTCCAGTGCAATAAGACTAAGGCAATGCCACATGCTCTTCTACTTCTAGGGATTGGAACTCCAGGCTGCTTAGAGAAGGAGTGTCAGATTAGGACAATGTGGCGTGAACTGAAGCATGTGCAAGAAAAAACCATTCCCGTCTCATTCAGCCTCTGTTTACTTACTAATTTATCCAGCTCTGCCATTTACTGTACTTAAAGTCCCTCCCTGTTCATGTGACGGTGGTATGGTAAGGAATTAGTGTCTGTTTCTTTGGACAGTGAAGAAGGAAATAATTAGCATGCAGGAGAGGGGATAGGGCCAAGCATCCCATGCAACTGCATAGGCCCCAAGTGTGTGAGGGTGTCCCTACCAACTCAGGCTGCTGTATGGGTTGGTGCTCCCTAACTTTGTCTGTAGCTGCCGACACAATGGCCAGGCCCAGTTGTTCCCCATATGCAGCAGCAGCAACACATGACGCTGCTGCAGCAAGAAACTCCTTCCACTCAGCTGCATCCGGAAAGCTGAAATGTCAAGTGTATGTGCCTCTGTGATGTAAGTGTGCTGCTCTTGTTCAGAGGCTCACTCTTGTGCCTGCATGCTTGTAAGGAGGGAGCCTCGGAGCTGGGTGTGGCATGCCTAGAACCCCACTGGCTCCACACTTGCTTCTGCACCAGCCACATCACCACCCACATACACCTGCCCTCCCCACACATCCACCCAGACCCACTGCCTGTGATTAAAGCACAGCTTGGAGAGTGTGCTTAGGAGGAGAGGACCCTGCAGTCTAACTTTGCAGAGGGAGCCTATGGGCCAAAAGCCTCCACCGTCACTAATGTTACAGCCTTCCCTCAGCCTTTAACCTGAAGGAGGTGGAGCCATGATGGAAAGTTGTGGTGGACACTTTGGCCTTTTTTACCCACCCTCAGTGTGTGGGGCAACCATGTGCATGCTGCAGCAGTGGGTGGGTGGGTGGATGGGTGTGCACCCGTGGAAACATCATGGGTGGTGGGTGGGAGTTCATGTGTGCTCCCAGGGCACACCCACCTCCACCCATCACCCACCTACAGAGCCATCTGACAAAGCGGAGGAAGCTCGGTGAGTGGAAGTGGGTGTGTACCTGTTGGAAAGGGAGCATACGCACTGCCTGCGCACACCCATCCCCCCACCCAGAAGCACCGTGTGAAAACAGCCACTGAATCCACAACATGTTACTGTCTACAACCTCCTTTCAACCCTCCTCAGATAGCTTCCTGCTGTAGATTTAAAGAAGCAGTGGACAAATACTTAAGTCCGTTGGACAACATGAATACAGCTGGTTAAAAAATAAAATTAAAAAAATCCTTGCTGAAAAACATTGTTTCACTGAAAACAATTTTTTTTCACAGGAGAGTCAAGGTTTGAATTTATTTGTTTTTAAAATGTTGGGAAAATTTCAAAACATATTTACATACTTTTTAATCCAACCCTTTCAATGCAGTAAAAAATAATATATTTTAAGTTTTTGGAATTCCTGGGATTTTCTCGTTCACTTGCATGTATTCCCCAATGTGTTCTGTCCTCACTCTCTCCCTTCCTTTTTACAATTTTTTAATGGATTTTACATTTTAAAATTGTATTCTATTGAATGGATTTTGTGACTAACTCCACATGACATTCAGTTGTAGGGTGGAGGGAATGCTATAGAAATAAAATTATTATTATTATTATTTTTAACCCAGCACGCTCCTTGATACTGAGTCTTGCTGCTGAAGCTGCTCGGGCGGAGGGTCTGTCCCCGCTGCCGCCACTCCTCCTGTTGATTCCATCCTTTCGGGAGGGCTGCTGACTGATTGCGGTTGTCCACCTGGAAACAGAAAAGAGGGGCTGAGTGAGTGTGGGGGTTAGGGGCACCTGAACTGAGAACTCCCTCCCCACCCCAACTCAGCTGTCACCGGAAGCTGCTGGGACCTTGAAAAGGGGATCACCTGCAGCTGCGCCACAGGCCGTTAGCTGGCGTTCACGAGCCAAAGGGCCGCGGCCAAAGGGTGCGGCCCTTTGGGGCCTGTCGGGGCTTAGGGGTGGGAATCTTTTCTTTGGTTTGATGTGGAATTTATGATCAGGACTTTAATAGTAGAGGGGTATGGTTGGGAGCAGCTGATTCTTGGGTTATATTTTGTTTTTGGATTTATGTATGCAGGGGATTTCTTGCTATCGAGTTCCTGCTGTGGGGCGGTTTTGTGAAGTGGGGGGGGAAGGTGAGTTGAGGAAAGAGAGAGGGGTATTATGAGGAAGGGGAGTAGTGGAGAGGAGACAGTCGGTAGTGCCATCTCGTAATCTAGTTGTTGATAGGAGTCGGAGGGGGGTTCGAGGAGAGGAATGTTAAGTTGTGAAGGAAGTGATGCGAGAAAACACCCAGTATTGTATATTTCTTTTGTTGTAAGCCACCTCGAGTCCGTTGGAGAGAGCGCGGGGTATAAATTAAATGGAAATGAAAAAAAATAAAATTCCTTTTCTTCCTCTTTCTCTCCACTAGAGAATAGAGGGAAGGCAGAAGAAGTGAAAGAGAGCAGCATCCCTTTCCATCTGCTATGTAAGATGAGGAGGAGGAGGGGGAGGGATTAAAAGGGTGTGAGAGCATGAGGGAACACGTACAACCTGGTGCCATGGAATTTACTGGCTCCCAAGTCCTCATTATACTGAAAGACCAAGATTCAGCACTGTCATGTGCCAATGCTGGCTCTCTAATGCCATACACACCGGGGCATTAACCTTGCACTGTTCAAGGAGAGCCTCACTGAGGTCTTTGCCAAGCTGTGTTGGAAAAGCAAAAGCGAGGTTCCCTTTCTGTGTGCATGTTTTCTTTTTTCTTTTTTTTCTGGAGGAGCCTGTCAGGATTGGCCCAGCTTCTCCAAAGGCAGGGTTAACAGAAGGTCTAGTCAGATGGTGAGTCGGACAGATGGCTCAAGGGAAACCTCCAGGGCAATGCTGACTAAAGAGCGAACACTGCATTGGGAAATCTCCAGCACAGGCTGATGTCTGCAGAAGGGAAAAGACAGTGACACACAAACAGGCAGGACTGCAGTTCATATGTGATTCATACCCAGCGAGACTGATTCCTCACGAACTACTCAGTAATAACTAGTGACAGTTCAGAAACCCCCAGACTATGTCACTTGTGATGCTGGCACCCTCTAGTGGTGAGAGGTCAGACTCCCTACTAGTGAGCAAGTAGATGCTGATTAGGAAATAGTGCTTGACTTGTTATGTAAAATAAGGTGAGGTGTGTAACTAGATGTGGTTCTTATCCATGTCCTCCAGTCCCCAAAAGCACATATTTCCTTTCCCTCCTTGCACCTCTTCTGGCAAGGCTGGCATTGCCATTTTCACGGCCTGAGATAGGGTGTGGGGAGGCCTAGGCAGAGAACAAGATTTACCCGAGTGGGGCAGTTAGGTCCCCTCAGTAAGTACCTACACCAGGAGTGGCAGGGCCCACACCACCACAGCTTCTGGGGATCCCCACTGTCACTGTTGCTCTGACTAGAGCTGCACCTGGGTACCCGGCCAGTGAGGCACCTCAATGAATTTGGGGTGCCTGTCTCACCCCGGTTGTATTTGAGCACCAACTGGTACCTGAACATGAAACAACGGGCTACTCGATGCCCAAGGGTGACTCACCTTACTGGACGGACTGCTGCTTCTCTGCTCCTGGCTGCCCCCTGCTTCTCCCCACTCAGCTGAGTGGCATGTGGGCCAGGGAGAAGAAGGGAGTCCGGACCAGAAAAGCATCAGTCCAGCCAGTGAGGTGAGTCAGCCCAGGGCTTGGGGAGCCAAGGGGACTGAGATTGAGGTCCTGGGGAATCCCAGGGTGTCCTGGGATGCCCTAGTAATACCTGCATTTTTATTTATTTATTATTTATTTACTTAGGTTTCTTAGCCACCCTCTCCTGGCACAGCAGCTCAGGGTGGCTTACAACATAACAGATAACATCAATAAATACATAACAAAAAATACATAATATAAAAATATAATTTAAAACCATAAAATAACATAGGCGGAGCCACAACCCCTCCCAACCCAACCCCTCATCCGCCTCTCTCAGCAGACGCCTGGTGGAACAGCCAGGTCTTACACTGTCTTCGGAAAGGGGGAGGTCCAGAGTCCGACAGGTCTCCATCAGGAGGGGGTTCCACAGCGGTGGTGAGGCCACCGAGAACACCCTCCTCATTGTCGCCACCCAGGATACCCGGGCAACTCCAAGGGAGGCATCCTCAGCTGACCACAGGGACTGGTTCAGGACCCGGGGGGTGAGGCAGTGTCATAGGTATTTGGGGACCAGACTGTTAAGGGCTGCCGCTTTATAGGTCAAAACCAACACTTTGAATCAAGCCTGGTACACTATAGGCAGCCAGTGCAGAGAATGAAACACTGGTGTAATATGCTCTCGGCAACCCGTGCCTGTCAGGAGATGGGCTGCTGCATTCTGCACGAGCTGTAGTCTCCAGACCATCACCAAAAGTAGTCCCATGTAGAGCGTGTTGCAATAGTCCCGTCTTGAGGTAATGAAGGCATGGATGATAGTGGTCAGGTCAGTGTCGGAGACATACAGCCGAAGTTGTCACACCAGATGTAACTGGCAAAATGCTTCCTTCACCACAGCCTCCACCTGGACATCCAGGCAGAGTCATGAGTCAAGGAGCACCCCCAGACTATGGATCTGAGGAGCCAATGGAGGGCAGACCCCGTCAATGATGGTTGCTACCACTCTCTTGGCCCTACCCACCAGCATCACCTCTGTCTTGTTGGGATTCAGTTTCAGATGTTTCACCCTCATCCAGTCCCCGTCATCAGACACCAGGTGAGCACTGAGACTGAGATTTTTGAGCACTGGAACCCCAATGGGAGGCTGGGTGCCCCGTCAGATGTAATGCTGGTGGTTCCCTAAAATACAGGTACTACCTGTAGGTACTACCTGCTGAAGATCCACTCCTGAGAGTCCCAGGGCCCCACCATTGTGAGCATCAGGGGTGGCAGCAGTGGGACTACAAGAGTCATAGCAGAGGTGTCCCTTCTGCTGCTGCTCCTAGGATCTGCTGCTGCTCCTGAGGTCCCAAGATAGATGCTTCCTGAGTGACCCTAACACAGCTAAGACCCAGGGGGCCACTCTGTCTCCCCTACTTTAAGACTGGTCCTGTCTTCAGTTTCTGTTTGTTTATTGAAGAGGGTGGTATGTGCCTGGAAGAAGAGATGGGAAGGAAAGGAAACATTTGCTGGGGAAGCCAGAGGTGTAACAGGAAGGTGAGTGGGGAGGAGGAGCGGTCAGGGATTCCCCTGAACATTTAAGTCTGTCCTGGTTTTCTGGTTGCACCCCTGGCTAAGACTCTGCTGGGTATTAAGAGCTGAAAATGTCTATCATTGGAATTCAATGATTCATGCGAATAGGAGGAAATGTGTGGTGGTCTCCCCTTTTGGTGGTCTCTCTCTCGCACACACACACACTTGTGTGCACACACACACACTTGTACGCGTGCACACACACTCATGTACACACACTTGCGCGCACACGCACACACCCTTTCTCCCAAGTGCATATGATGGACAGAAACTCTCCTGCTTGTCATTCCACTTGTTTTTTGTTTTTTTTGCCATTTCATCTTCTTCCCCTTTGTCCTCTCAAGTGTTTCCATTTGTATTCAGAATTTCATTCCCTTCAGCAGTACTATTTGGTACTAAATAACACCGCCAAAATGAACCAAGTACCAAATACTAAATAAATGGAAATAACCAAATAAATGAACACAAAGTATCAGAAAATGAAGTAGCTGAATAAAGAAAGTTGCAAATTTTGCAATGGGACAATGATGGGCAGGACACTGCCATTAAAGTCAAAGTGAGTTTTGCCATTACTTCAATGGTGGAGCACTGTGCCCAAGAGTTTTGCTGTTGACTTTAATGACAGAGAATTGTCCTGTAATTTGGGTACTTGTTCATGAGAACAAATATGAACATTAACTTTTCAGCTCTAAACAGCTAAAAGTTCTTATTTTCTATCCTAGCACATAAACTACCAGATATCCAGCACCTTGTGTTGACTGCATTTTCCCAATTGATGGCAATGGGGAAAATGCAGTGAACATGGGTCCCTGCTTATATTTATTTTATTTTATTTATTAAACCATTTCTATCCCACCCTGTCCCTCTTGCTAAAAATAAATAAATACAAAAAGTATAAATTCATAACAGCATAAAATCAAGGTAATACACACACACACACACACGCCCAGCCCAGCCCAGCCCAGCCCCTTCCTCTCCTCGCCAAACGCCTGATGGAAGAGCCAGGTCTTACAGGCTGTGGGGGATCTCTGCTAGGAGGGCATTCCAAAGCGATGGCACAGCCATTGAGAACACCCACCTGTCTGTTCAGACCCACTGAAATCACGGGACCTCCAGGCGGGCAGTTCCAGATGACTGCAGGGGCCGCCTGGGATCCCAGGTGGTGAGATGATTCTTCAGGTAAACAGGGCCCAGGCTGTTAGGGCCTTAAAGGTCAAAACCAGCACCTTGAATCGAGCCCGGAAGACAATATGCTAGGTGACTTGTGATTGTGCTCCTAAATAGCAAAGAATACTATAAAGAATATTAGAGATCATATTCAAAAGTGGAAACTGGCAAATAATAATTACAAACAGGGCCCAATGGGCACTTCATGCATGCTGATAGGGTGATACAGCCTGTTTATTGCATCTGCTTGAAGAATATAATTAACAAACAAAAGGTCTCTGGTGTATAGAAGTATAGCCAGGTCCTGGTAAACAAGGAACTCAAGCAAAGATGGAACTCAAGCTGTGTAGAAATCGGTTTCTTTGAAATATATAATGTGACTCGTCTTCAGCATATGCTTTCTTTCCAAAATGGGAGTAGAAAATGGGCATGGAAAAACAGTAGATTTTTTTTTTTTTTAAAGTAGTACAAATGTACAATGGCACTTGTAAATTTGACCCACGTTATAATGCAACGATCATGGCTGAAAACAAATGTGATGGTGGTGAGCCAGGCTGGGGAGGGGCACTGCAGCCACCACTGCTTGGGTTGGCAGGAAGGGCAATTCACATGAGCAGCCCCCCAGTAATCAGGGAGTGGGGGCTGCCATAATAGGTCCCTCCATGGCACAGGTTGGCTGCGGAGCTGTCTATATGGGACAGAATGGCAGGACCTCTGCCGTGCAACAGGATCAGGCCCCTGGGAAGAGCTGCTGAAAAACAGCTGATTGGGGTGTGTGCACCAAACAGCTGACTGGCGGACTCAGCCGCCTCCCATAAACTGTTTGGCGGCTGGGGTGAGGGTGTTTCTTTGGGCCCAATCCTCCAATCTTGCCTCATGGTGGGGCTGCACAGGACCTGAATAGAGGGGAGGGAGACTGTTAGCCCGATTTTGCCTGAGTGACCAAGACTTCTCCTGGGCTGTATTGCCAACCGCTGCTGGCCCATGCATCCCATAGAAGCTAATCACCCACCCTGAGGCTGTAGTGGGTGAACATCTGTCAGTAACCTACCAGACGATGGACCAGGTGACTTCCAGACTAATGCGGACTAATGTCTCATTTGTTTTTACCCCATGATAGCAAAAATTATATAAATATCTAGAGGTCTGCCATGTAAATTCATGGAACTCTTTCCATTTAGTAAAACATCTGTGTGATTGATATGTGATTTCACTCTTAGTCTATGGTAATTTCTGACCTGATATGTTGAAATTGGTTTGTTAAGAAATGAAAAAGTTCTTAGGTAATCTGCACTTTTTGCCTTCTCTGAAGATAGGTAGAAAATGCAGCCCTGCAACCTGTATTTCTTATAAGTGTCCACTGAAAATTTGCATATATTGCAACCCTAAAATTTACAGAGAGGAAATGTTTCTCTTTTACATCGTCCTGCCTGTGGCTTTCCTGCAACGCTCCCTCACCCCTCCAGACAGCCTGAGATCAGCCTCTGAGGGAAGAGAGTAATTTTTCCTCTAAAAGATCCTGAATATATTTACAGTAGTTCCACACTAAAGGAAAGAACTGGAGCTGTTATGATGGGCCTTCCCTCACCCAGTGATGAGTGGTACATTCTGCTGATGGTAAGGCTGGCTTAATGTTCCGTGTGCCTTTTATTTCTACACTGGCTGAACACAGTAAATATCAAAGGCAATGTAATGTTCCTCCTTGGTTTAAAAAAAGCACAAAATGACCTTTTATCTGTGAAAGTGAATGGAAATGGATAGTGTATGTGTTTGGAATTCAGCAAGCAGAAGAAAACCCAGTGAGGACTTTTTTTACTGATCAGGTCTCTCTTGGTGTTGCACAGGGAATGGAGGGCCATGAAAGTCCTTGGCCTCTGGACTTTGAAATGTAATGGTAGTTGTCTTTTTTGTAATGGTGTGCATGCCGTTTTTGTTATTACAATAACCATAATGAAAATTGTCATTTTCGTTATTGCAATAACAAAAACGACAACCAAGAATAATAACAAAAACAACAGAGAATACAGAAAATGACAAGAATAATAACGGTATCATTATCGATAACGATAACGTTAACAATAACAGTATTGATATTGGTAACAGTAACATAATGATAACAATAACGGTATCAATATTGATAATGATACCAAAAAGATAACGAAAGTGAAAATGACAATGTTGTTATTGTTGCCGTTATTATTAGTGCTGTGGCAGCTGGTTTTTGGAGGGAAAATGTGGAGTGGGGAGGAGGGAGTAGACAACTTGGAGTCTTAACAGGGTTGAACTCTTGAACTGTGCCTGTGTTGGGAGGGGCGAGCAGTTCAGCAGTCTCTGATGGATATATCGCTGGCCAATGAGCAGCACAAGCAGGCCCCAGAAGTCTCATGGCACTCTGTAATTCCTCAATGCCTTGCCTGCTGCCTCCCACAACCAATCAGGGAGGCTCTGGGCGAGGGCACTGCAACCCTTTATAATGGGAGGGCCAGGTTTTTCTCTCCGTTCTGTGAGAGCTCTGTTTGTCAGGTTGTGTTTACAGAACTGGTGCTTGCGCACAAAAAATCTTCCCTAGCCCTCATTGTATTAACACCAATACCTTTCCTTCCTCATACCCTACATTTTACCTTCTCCCCCCTGTACATTATGTATAGATAGGTAGTATAGATTGTATATAGATTTATATTATAGACATATAGATTAGATTAGAATAGTTATATAGATAATTGATTAATGGTTTTCCTTTTCCCTTCCCCTTTCTCCCTTAAATTTAGATAGATATAAGTTGTGTATGGGAATCGATAATTATACTGATACCAAAAATAAAATCTTCGTTTGAAACTGTATCGCTATCGATAACGAATATTGATAACAATATCGATACCGATAACGAAAATGATAAAATGTTAAAAAGACAATAACGACATTGTTAATAACGATAACAAAAACAACATTTTTGAATAATGAAAATGAAAAATGAAAACGACATGGGGGCCTGGTGTACACCCCTATTGTCTTTTCTCCCCCCCACCCTTCTAGTTTGATTTCGTGTGCCCTAGCATCAGTGTAGTTTGAGGGGTTTTTTGTGCTTCTCTCTTTCATCAGGAACTCTCTGACGACAAGCCAGAATTGAATACACATTTCACTTGAGTCTCCCCACAGAAGAAATGGGTCTCCCCAATGCCCTATCATTGAGTGTCTCAGGTAGCTTCCTGATGTCTAGGGCAATTAATATTCAGACAAGGATTCTTTTCCTCTAAGAACACTGTTTAAATTTTTTTATTTTTTGTGATACTGTAAGAATCTCAGTTCTTAAAAAACTAATTTACAGTTGCAGAGAGGCATAAGAACCTGAGCCTGAAAGACTCATAAACAACAACAAAAATGAAAGAAAGCGAGGATTTATTAATCTATAACATCTTGTGATATCTAAGACGCTCTCCTTATAGGGCTGTGCAATTTGGTTTTTTTAAAGTTACTAAAATGAATGGATCCCCATTCGTTTTAGTAACTAAAGACCCCAAAACAAATGAATAAGCAAATCTTGTGATATCCAAGATGATATTGCTTGTTTTCATTTGATTTTGTGTAAAGATAATTTTAAAAAACCATTGTGCCTGTGCAAAGATGGCCACCAAACCATTCTGTGCATGTGCTGCCTTTTCCAAAATGGGGGTGGCATCATCGATACCATTTTGGAAATGGGAAGTCGACCTGCACATGCACAAAATGGCCATGTACACGTGCAGACTGGCTGCCCTTTTCTAAAATGGTGGTAATGCTGCTACTGCCATTTTGGAAAAGGGCACGCATGCCCCAAATGGTCTGTTGGCCATTTTGTGCATGCACAATGATTTTTTAGTTTATTTTTTTAAAAATTGATTTGAATACAAATTATATAATAAAAACTAATGGAGTTTTAAACGTAACACAAAAACAAATTGATTTTTTAAAATGAAAACGAATGAAAATGAACAACTGTATCTCATTAATGTTTGGAGCCAGACTTGTGAGTTTTTCATTATTATTATTATTTTTAACTTTGGGGTGTGGGGGGGGCATCATTCTTTTGCATTGGATAAAATGAACCCAGAAAAAAATACTTATTGGTCCAGGCCCATATACTAGGGAGGGTTGGGGGAGAGCTGGGAAGAACCCCCTCTTTCCCTAGACAACTTGAGTTCTATTAATAGCTGTGAATAGGGGTGTCTGCCATCAGAAAGGTGCCCCATGTGTGGATGTTGACTTGCAGCCAGCTAACTTTGGCAAAAAGAACCACACATCCCATTGTCTGACCAGAAAATGTGCCTGCACTCTCTGAAGTTACAAATCTGGGTCCTGAAAATAACATTTTCTAGAGGGGGAAAAATAATCCACAATAGGCCATATTTGAAAGCCTAACTGTGTTGGTAAAGAAGCACAATTGCATCATTAAAGAGGTGTCACATGCTTGTTTTTAAAATTCTGCTAAATACCCGCTTAGCAGCATTATTGACGGGCTTTCCCTGCAAACATTGAGCTGCTAATCTGCTCCTAGTTTGCAGCAAGAGGTTAAAGGATTTATCAAAGCTCCCAATCAAATCCATACTAACTGGATTAACTGCTAACATGGATTTAAACTCTGAGTCGGATTAACCCCAGTTGCTCAAAGTAGGTTCTTGTTTCTTTCTCTTCTCTTTCCTCTTTTCTTTTCTCTTTTACTTCCTCCCTTTTCTTGCATTTGTCAAGCTGATGGAGATGACAGAGTGAAACCGCCTTCTGTGCTTGTATCTGAGCAGGCGGTTTGCTGTGAACTCACTGTACTGGAAGGGAGTAGGCTGTTGTCCAGGGCGACACGTGCTGTGCATGAAGTGGAATCAGGGATGCATGATGTAACTTTGGGATGCAAGAGGATACATCACATTTAAGGGTGATTGCATAGCACAAATGTATGCACCAGTGGTGAATGGGAAAGGTGATTTTGATTAGGCTGTATGAAATACGCACCTTCATGGGAAGAAAGTACTATGTACGGAAGAGGGTTCTTTAATCTAGCAAAAGAGGGTAGAAGAAGAGTCAGTGGCTGCAAGCCGCAAGCAAACAAAATTCAAATTACAAATAAAGTCACATATTTTTAAGAATTAAGTTGGTTGAACTATTGGAACAGACTGCGAGGGAGATGTTGGACTCTCCTTCACTTGAAGTGTTGAGATGAACACTAGACACTCTTCTAAATAATATACTTTACCCAAATACAAGTTAATTGACTTCAAATAGTGATTAGCCGGAAGAAATTCAGTTCCTGTGTTCCTCAAATAGGGTTGTCACCGTCCCAGAAATTTCGACCCAAAAGGCAGCAGGACTGTACAAAGGAGCTCTCCTGCCCCTTTCCAATGTGGCCACATCCCTTTAGTGGATTGTGATTTAATGATGCTCCACAGGGTCCTCTTTTCCCCACAACCTTTCTGATATGGCCTTGCACTCCCTGAAAAAAAATCTAGTAGCACTCCTGGATAATCCAGGGAAACAGGGGTTTACCCAGAGATTATATAAAACCCAGGGGCTCCTAGTCAAACCTGGAAAAGCTGTAAACTATTATACAGAAGGTCAAATTAAATTAGTAGTTCTCAAATTTGTGCCTGCATGACAAGGTTGCCTGCATTTAAGATTTAAATAATATCCTCCCGTGGCAATGAAGACATGCAAAAACTCATCAGGAGTATGACCTGTCTGTAGACAGCATGGCTTCACTTGAGGTCATCAAAACTTACTATTAGGGAACCACTGAAATAGATGGTCACTGCAGTTCCTACTGCGGAAAAATAAACCTGTCAAAATTCAGAATTTAGAGCCTTGCCCCAAAGACCTTTAAATCCAGAGTTCTACCCAAGTCTGATACAACAACAAGGAAACCGAATGACTGGTGATTTTTGTTACACTATCAGAGGGGATCATCATAACTAATACAGATGCCTTTTTCTGAAATCATCTCTTTATTGGAGCTGAAATAACTTTTAAAGACAATCAAACTTAATTATGAATTTCCAATTGTGAATTCAAAATGTTCCTCCCATTTGTAAATTTTGAAATGAAGAGCAAGTATGGTTCTAATTTTTTTGGTTTCTTTGTTAATTTGCTATTTATTCTTTTTTTTGTATTTCTCAATCCTAGGTTCATTACTTTGATAGTCATGTAACTTATGATTGGTTGGCTGTTGTCAATCCCTCTGTCGCAAGCATCAATCAAAACAGAGGGTGTTTTCAGAGGGACCCAGGGCTGGTCACCATTGGACTAACTCTGGGGGTGCACCCCGCATCTGCCTGCTTGCAACCCAGCCTCGGTCAGGTTTAAATGACCTGCAGGCTGTCGCGGCCCATGGTCCTCCTGCACAATGCTCACCTCTTCCACACCATAGCATTGTGGGTGGATTGTCTGACACTTTATGCTGCTTGCTGCAACTCCGTAATCCCTGTCTGAGAATGGAGCTGCAGTGGCCGTCCGCTGAGTAGACAGACAGCAGATTTGCTTCAGGCAGGTGCCCTGGGTTTGGGTGACCCACTCTACTGGCGGTGTTCCTGGATGTTCTGAAGCACCTCAGGCAGGGTTGGAGCAGAGCAGGGACAGCCTGCTCCACCTCTGCTCTGCCTGCACATCTGGAGGCCTGCCTTTAGACAGATGGGCCACCAAGGGGTGAGGCGGAGCAGAGGCGGGGCTGCTGTCCATCTAAAAGCACCCAGAGTGTCTTGATTGATTCATGTAGTTGACTGGTTTAATAAAGACTAGATTCATTTAATTAGGTCAAGATGACTGTTGCATTTATTTAGTTTGCTTTGTCATTGACAAACAAACAAATGAAATTAATGAAGTCAAGTCCAAATAACTAAATTTGTTTAGATTTTTTTAAACAAATGAATTAAAGTTGAATGTAATTCAAACAGTAACAGCAATGAGAATTCAAATTTGAAAATTTATGAAAGGAAACTAATCTTTAAATTTATTATTACTGTATTAGTTAATTATTATTTTGATTTGCTCAGGGCTGGTCCTACCGTAGGGTGGCTCGGGGCATTTGCCCCGGGCCCTGCTCCTCTGGGGGCCCCGCACTCAGCGTCCCCAGCTCCCGGATGACAGTGGCTGGGAGCTGGGGACCCCAAGCGCGGGGCCCCCCGCTGACTCTGACAGGCAGCGGAAGAGGCCAGCAGGAGTGAAGGAGAGGCAGAAACCTTGCCTCTCCCACACTCCGTGCCACCCCCCACCCCTCGCTGCCTGTCACAGTCTCGGCCAGGGGAAATGAGGGAGAGAGAGGCAGAGGCCTCACCTCTCCGTCATTTCCCCTGGCCAAGAGACTGACAGACCCCTGGGACACCCACGGAGTGAGGGAGAGGTGGGGACTCCGCTTCTCCCTCACGCTGCTGGCCCCCTCAGCTTCTCTTCAGAATCTTAGCTGTCAATACTGCAGAGCACCAGTCCTGCCAGCTCTTCACAAAGCAGGAGAGTTTTTTATCTGCACTCATGAGCGTGTGTGTGTGTGTGTGTGTGTGTGTGTGCGCAGGTGTGTCTTGTGTAAGGCTGAAATGAGAGCTCACAAAAGCAAACATTCTCGCCAAAATCCCGGTTCTCAGTTTGTCCCGGGACAAACTGAGAAGTGGTATTGATTTGCCGAGTTCTCAAGGGGATGGGGGGAAAATCACTGCGGATGCACAAATGGCTGCCACCCATAACTAAATGGCAGCAATAGCATCTACACCATTTTGGTTAAGAGTGGTGGCCATTTTGTGCATGCGCCGATTGGCCTGGTGGCCATTTTACACATTCACAGCGGTTTGTTTCTAACCAAGAACGTGTAGTGTGCTGAGGCCAAGACCGTGGTGACATCTTGGTTCCGGTACTTGAGTTTTACTTGCAAGAAACAAATTGGGCTGCTTGTTCAGTCCTAGTCTTGTGGCTCTTGGCCATATGAAGATTATGGTATGTGGTGCATGAGTCTGGGAACTTTGGCTAACCCTATACTTTGTCAAGTTTGGATTCCATAGGAACTCTGCCATCTTCCTCCTGCAGGGGTAGTACTTTCCTCCGGGACCTGACATTATGTCTTTTCTGTCTGAGAACATATTTCAGCAAACTACATGCAAAAGTACTACCAAGAGCAGAGAGTTGAGGTCTGAAGCCCTGCAAACAAGCCTCAACTACCTCCATAATACTCTATTGACACATGAGCTGACTGCTGACTCAGAAGAAGTGTCTGAAGAGCTTATCCAAACACACAAGGAATTATTTGCGACTAGGCTCCTTTTTTCTCCAGGCTCTGTCCATTTGCTAACATCCTCTAAGAACCACTGGCATCAAGGGCCCCTTCTGTTCACCAACCACTGCCATGGATTAAATGTATATGCCCCTTTCCCCACTTCTGGTTAAGTGTGGGCATGTCTTTGGGTATTTTTAAACCAGCAAGGTGATGGGGGTGGTTGGGTCTGTGGCCGCTGAGTGTTACTGTATAGGGATGTGCGAACAGAACCAGGTTCGGATGTTCGGCCGTTCGGTGGTTCGGGTCAAACTTTGAATTCAGGTTCAGTTCGGTCGGGCTCGGTTCTGTCTCTAGCTTGGTGCAATCGGGAACTGAAAATGACATTTGGTTTTTGAAAGAAAGGGAAAAAACTGAAAAACATATTTTCCACTATAACATTTTTGTTTCTTATTCTATCTTGATGGAATTTGGGAGATTGTACCCCCAATGGAGGGCACTAAGTGTACCAAAATTCAAAATGATTAGCTAAAGAGAACCAATTTCAGAAGCAATTGAATGTTGTGATTTTAAGAAAAGCTCCATACACATTCATGGCTACAACTTCTTTATCTTGCATCCAATATTAATGATACTTATGCATATAATGTCCCTCCATATGCTTAATACTTCTGCCAATTTTCAGAAAGAGTGGATAAAGGGTCCCAAGGTATAAGACATTAACCTGAAAATACATTTCCAGCTGTAACATTTTGATATTCCTGCCATTTCAGCAAATGTACAGGAGATTTTGATAAAGGGCCCCAATTATATAAGCAATTGATGTTGTCCCCATGAAGATCATTATTCAGATGAATATCAGCATATTCAGTGCCAGTCAGAGGCAGGCACCCTGCATGGCAGGGGGAGAGAGACTGTAGGAGGAAGGATGTGGAGCAACCCCAAAGACTGACAGACACATTCAATGGCCAAACACATTACTGCAAGCTTCTAGCTTTACAGGACCAATTG
>QEPC01006805.1:3682873-3696238 GCA_003113815.1 Sphenodon punctatus
TGTGGAACTCCCTTCCGGAGGAAGCTCGCCTGGCCCCAAGCCTTTTGACATTTCGGCGGAACTGTAAGACCTGGCTGTTTGCCCAGGCCTTTGGGAGGGAGGGAGGGGGGGGTGATTTTAATCCCCCACCCATGTATTTATTTATTACTGTCTTAGCCCTGTTCTAATGTATTTTATATTTATCTTTTAATTGATTTTAATTGTTTTTACTGTTGTTAGCCGCCCCGAGCTGCATTGCAGGAGGGGGCGGGATAGAAATCTATAATAAATAAATAAATATAAAATTGGGACCCTTTATAAAATATTTCTGATATTTGGCAGAGATGATCATGAAAGTGTAATATATAGCCCTGCCAAATTTCATGTATACTAGTTGGACTACAAAGATATTATAGTCAGACATACATTTATATGTTAATTGCTTATATCACCAAGACACTTTTTCTAATCCTTCTGGAATTTGGTAAAGATAGTAAATTTGGGAAGGGGTATAAACTGGACAAGTTTCATCTACATTAAATGTGAGGCAAAGAAGTTACAGCTAAGAATGTATATGTAGAATATTGCAAAATACAATAATTCAACTGCTTCTAAAATCAGATTCCTTTTTCCAATTGTTTTGAAATATGGTACACATAATGTGTTCTATTGGAGGTATAGGCACCCCACTGTTCAGCCACATAGCTTAAAAAACAAAAATGTTACAGCCAATAATGTGTTTTCCATTGAAACCAATGGAAATTCAATTCCGAACTCACCGAATGCATCTGAACCAAACGTTCGAATTTGAGTTTGGTTCTCACGTTTGGTTCAGTTGACTGAACTATTCGAGTTCAGTCTGAACTCTGAACGTCCGAACCGTGTTCGCCTGTCCCTAGTGATGTAGTTGAGTGCATGGGGAGGGATTCAATCAGGCAGCTCCCTGGCCACAGAGGCAAGCCACCATGCACTCCCTCTGTCATAGACCATAGGGGAGGGGGAAGTGCGCCAGGCTGGCCTTTGTAATTGACAAGTCCCTAACGTGAGCCCTGGGAAACCCGGGCTCCCCAGTATTCCTGGCCAGTTCTTGTGACTTGCAAAGGCTGTGTCCTCTGTTTGCAGTGCCTTTGAATAGTAGACTGGTCTGCTGGCATGGCTGGCCACCCCAGTTCATACAGGCAGAGGCTCCATGGCTGCCGGTTTCCATGGAACTATTTGGCTTGCCAAAAATGGAGCACTCCAGATGTCTTGGCAGTGATCTATGAGTGGCCATGAGTGGGTGCTGCATAGCTCATGGGAGCGAGCATCCCCTGCTCCAATTTCAGATGGGTTGCCAGATCTGTGGCTCCTGGGTGGCCATGTGGGATAGCATCTCATTTAAAAACACGCTTTCCCCACTTCCAGCAAGGCAACATTCCTTGAATCTCTGGAACTGGAGGAGGAGCAGGTTCTTACCTTCTCCACTCTTAATCCAAGGGAAATTGCCAAGGTGGAAGTATCTTGTCTGTCCAGTCCAGTCATGGTTACTTTGCTTCATTCTCAGCTCCCTTGGATATTCTGATCAATTCCTCTGCATCTTTTCAGTCCAAAATTTCTCTAATTCTTTCTTTCCCACTTCCACTCCATGGCCCTATGCTAATCTAATTCATTTTTACTTCAATTTCTAGAGCTGAAATAAAAACCCATGAAAATGAATAAATCCAAATTTTCACTATTTGACCAAATCCTGAGAAAGCAGAGAATAGCCGCTATCCATTCCCATTTTTCTGGATATCATATCTCTTTCAGCGTGGCTATCTTGGTTATTCAGTTATTTACTTACTTTGATTATATCATTTGTATATTATTAAAGCCATTGGGCATACAGTACAATTGCTGAAACAAAAGGAATTGTGCATGTGAAATACTGTGAGCAACAATAACCCAAATAAAATAGTGAAATAAAAACCAAGTAACTGAACTGGAGTATCTGAACAAGCAGATTTGTTAAGATCCATTTCAGCTGAGGATACTATTCACATGTTCAGAAGGCTATGCAAAAACGCTAATCAAACTCATAAAAAAATCTATTTGTTTCAACTCAACCACTTTGCTGCAGAAGTCCAGATCTCTGCTTTTGCTTCCCTTAAACCTTCCCTGTTATGCCCTGTCCCTAGCACTCTCCATACCATGCAACTCCATTCTCACCTCCGCTGCATCAGCTTGTCCCCACCACTCCATGTTCTGCTTTAAACCTCTCTCCCTTTCCCTGTGTTTCACCTATCAACATCTCAGAATATGCACATCGCAAATATATGCCTGCCCAACATCATCCGCCAATGTAATGTCTGGCTGCACATTTTAATGGTTATAGAGATCCCATTGAGATGGGCCCTGATTTCCAACTCCTCCTCAAAGAGGCTCATTTTGAGGAGTCTGAGAAGATCAGCCAGAATAGGCACACATCCTTTTAGTTTTTTCACACCATGTCCCAAGGTGGCCACAGTTTCATGAAAAATGAAACACCAGGGACATGGGTCTGAATAAGACTTCAGTTTCCTAACACATGCAATAGGTCGGGGGTAGGGTGTGTAGAGCAACGGCCTTTTTCTCTCCCATGGGCCACTTTGAAAATTAGTGCAAGCTTTGCAGGCTGGATAGGAGTTTGGGATAGGTGGTAAAGAGGTGCACTCAGGATGGGGGAAGGAAGATCTATGCCGTGGATCCATCCCCAGTCCTTGAATGCATTCCTTCATCCCCACTCTTTTCTGAGCTCACTCTCTCAGCCCCTGAGGGTAGAATTCAGATTCTGGGGCCAAATCCAAGAATAAGAAAGGGGCCAAATGAAGATGAAGACAGCTGCAGGCCAGATTTGGCCCTTGGGCTCGAGGTTCCCCAATACTGTGCATATTATTCAGAAGTGCACGAACAGACTTACGAACAAAATGGGCACAGTTTACAGACAACACACATTTTGGGTGGCTTTCAACGAACAAGGCTGGAGGGGAAGGGTGCCATTGTCACCGAGTGGCATGGCTGCAGAGTGCCCATGCATGTGGAGTGAGTGGGGAGAGGTTCAAACAGGCAGCTCCCTGCACGGGCACCACGATCACCCAGGGAGACTCCGTGCACTCGGACCGGTCCTACAAACAATATGGGCATCCATTTCCCTTCTTTTCCACCTGGCAACACCTCCCACCCCAGCAGGGATGGGCGAACGTGGTTTGGAAGTTCGGAGTTTGGACTGAACTCGACCAGTTCGGTCGACTGAACCGAACTTCTGAACTGAACTTGATTTTCGAACCGAACCAAATTTCTGAACTTGGTTCTGTTTGCCCATCCCTATAATATAATATTCCATTTAGTTCAATGGCGTTTGAATTTCCGAACTCTGTTCGGAGTTCGGACCGAACTGAACTCGATTTTCGAACCAAATTGAATTTCTGAACTTGGTTCTGTTCGCCCATCCCTACATCCCAGTCCCCATGCAACTGCCTACCCCCTGCCATGACACACAGTCCTGGACACCAGGGAAATGGCTGTAGCAGCCAGTAACTCCTTCCTGCCCAGGTCGGCAGTTCCAGCTGACAACGGAGGCATGTGTGTTGTATCTCGCTCGCCTGTCCTTTAAGAGGTCCCAGTAGGGCTGTGGGCAGGACCATGGAGGGCAGTGGGACTATGCCTTCTTGTTTTGTGGTGTGGGTGGGTGCCCCGGTGCGTATGGGCAGGGGATGCCACCTGTCCCCATGCACTGTTTTGCCTTCTGAATTTTTCGGCAGTGCTCTCTGCTAGTGACCAAGGATGACCACTGCATAGGTCATGGGGGTGTGCCTCCCCACACACCATCTTCACATGAGTGGTTGGATGTATGGTCAGTGGGGCACCGTGCATGGACACGTATTGTTTAAAAACACCCTTAGATGTTACACCCCATGCATTTCAATTCACACATTTCACTATAATCTATTTCTTTCCCATTCGAGTCTTCTTTAATTTCTCCCTATTACCACTCCTTCCTGAACTCCAAGGGGGAAGCACAGAGGCTACAAGCAGTCACTGAAGACAACTGCACACTGGTGAATCAAACACATCTATTATATAGACAATGCTTTCCTATTCAAATATTACATGAGAAAATTTTCTTCAGGATTTAACCTTGCCTGGATACCTCCAAACAGGACAACAAATGCAGAGGAGTCGCTTCTCACCAGTAAAAGCTCCAAACAGCGAGGCAGAGCTTATGCTGCATACAAACACCTGTCCTTTGTAGTATGAGGCATGAGGTAACATGCACTTCGGCACCACCAATATTGCTTCTTTCCCTTTTGGACATCTGCAATATTATTAACAGAATTCCTTGTGTCTTGGCACTTGGCATTTTGCAGTACGGTGCTGTCAGATCATGTTTAGATCATGTATTTAAAAAGACATCTCCCAGCCCCAAAGCCTGCAGTGAAATTAGCAAGGACAAGTAGGGGGGGGGGAAATTTAATTTAAAAAGCAAGGATTGAGGCAAGGGGAGGCAGCTCTGGTGGACACTGTAAGGTTACCTTGTGTGACCTAGAACTTGCACCTGCAAAGGACTATGGGTAGAGAATGGTCTGAAGCTCATGGAACTGTTGCTTTGCCTCTATTCCGGGGCTGGGGCTTGTTTGCTCCATTCCTGTATTGGGGGCAGGAATGATGTAGTGTTTAACTTACATTTTATGATTCTTATAGCTCCTATGGACGGCAGGAAGTATACACCAAGTTTAGTGGAGAGCATTTTCATTTTTGGATAGCTAATAGAGTATCTGCATGAGTATTCACCTTGGAAATGATACATATTTGCTTATACAGCTATTTTGTTTATTTGGTATTTTAGGTACTTCACTTTGGCACTATTTAGCAGTATTGTGCACCAGAAGGTTGGGCAATAGCTCTGATAGTGCCAAAATACTGAAATACCAAAGTTACTGAAACCGATATACATTTCTGTTAACAAAGTTCTAATTGAATAGCAGTTTGTTTCTACTCTGCTGTCCCCAATGCAAGTTGGGCAGAATCGGCAGATACAATATTCATCGTGGATATTAGTCTCGCCTCTAGTGGAGAGCATTTTTGGCTGGTCTGCCTCTCAATATATTTGCTCAGATTCTCACACCATTCTACCTTATGGAGAAGGGGGCAAAGTAGGGCTGGTGAAGAGCCATTACCCCATGTCTACATTGCAAGTGTGTACATGTGGGGGGGTGGGGGTGGTTTTATAGATAATGGGTCTCATCTGCCCGGTTTGTCAGTTTTACAAAGTGCAGGGACAGACTGAGTGATAGAAGGTTTTTAATGATGTGCCCATCACCATAACCTTAGGTAGACCCTACTGATTTGGTGCAGTGAATGAATCAGCTTAACACAGAAGAGCTGACGTTTCTTGCTTCACCTTCTCTTTACTTACCCATTTGACAATAGGAGGTAGCAGCCACAGCTACTAGCTGCAAGGTGTTAAATGTGAGATTATCTTTTCTCCCTTCATGGGGGAACATGGAGGAAGTGGTATAAAGAGGCAACAATTTACTGCAAATTAGCCCTTTCAGTTCCACATGTTTTCTGCATAAACCCTGAGAAGTCAAACTGGCAGGGTTCAGTGATGGGGATGCTGCTGAAGCCTTGACCTGGCAGAACCCCTGTGATGCAACAGAATCAGTGGGTGTTTCTAAATGAGCAAGGCAATGGGGCAGGGTGGGGTCTGTGGCTGCAGCATGACTCTGCTACTGCAGAGCACCCATGCAGGTGGAGTGTGTGGGAAGCAATTCAAAAGGGTGGCTTCCATCATGGCTACTACGGCCACAGGGACAGCTACCATGCGTTCCCCCTGCCTCGGACCATGGGGAGGGAGAAGTGTGCCAGGTTGGCCTTTGCAAGTGACATGCCCCAGGTGAGATCGCTGGCAGTCCAGGCTCTCCAGTACACCCAGCCAGTTCTTGTGACTTGGAAAAGCTGCTCCTCCTGCCCACAGTGCCTATTAGCAGTGGACCAGTCTGCTGGCATGACAGGCTGCCGTTGTTCCAGGGGCGGCTGGTGGGTGTTGAGGTTGGAGGGGCAGTAATGTCGGCGAGCCTAGGGGTGGAGCCAGGGCAACGGTAGGCCAGTGGCATGGCATAACCCAGCAGCAAGGAGTTCCCAGGGTTAACATTGGATGGACGTTAGATTACTTAATGCTGGGAACGCTGCTGTGTGAAGCACTGCCACCGGGGAATAGAGAACCCTCTTACTGGGGTCCTGTACACTCTCTTTCCCACCGGGTCCAAATTAACCATAGTAGGTTAAAAAAAAATAGATCATGCTGCCATCGCCTACCTTTATCCTGAACCCTCGAATCCTCGATTTTCATGGCATGATTGGCCACCTGCAGTCTTCTGAAGATGTATGCTTTGGGACAAGCCTTCCTTCTGGCTTGGAGAACTTGGAAGGGGACTGGGTTAGCTCCCTGTTCTGCGACAAGTCGAATCAGAAGAGAATTAAAGGGAAGGACAGGACAGAGGAGAAGTAGTAGGGAAAGGCTTTGGTTTTGGAGCATGAGAAGAGGAAGGGGGAAGAGATGGGTTCAGTGGGGAACAGGGGAAAAGGGTTTCCTTGTTGTCTGAAGCCTTCTCTTCTGCTGTGCTCCTACCTACTTTCTCCTCTGTTCACAAGGAGAACAGTTGCAGGCCTGTATTGCAAGCAAACCCGGCCCATCCAGACCAGAATCCTGAGTAGCTACACCCTATCCCCGGCAGCCAAATGCCTGTCCAAAGAAACAGGCCTTTTCTAAAAGTTTGGCCCGTTTCAGGGCTGCACAGTCACCAAACCAGGCCCATCCAGACCAGCATCCCCAGCAGCCACAACTTATCCCCGGCAGCCAAATGCCTGTCCCCGCAAACTACTTTCCAGCAGCAGGGAGCCGCAGTGAAACAGTGAAGGGACCATTTTAAAAAAGAGCAGCCAGAATCCGTGCACCCACAAATTTACAAAATGTCATCATGCAAACAGAGGAAGCAAAGAAAACTATCTTAAGGCAACATTACGTGCAGTTCTTACCACACCACAAAAGCAGCAGCGAGGCAAGGAGTTTCACTTGTCCCCCAAAACATGGTTGAGACTGAACCCTGTATTTGTCTCTCCCCATCCACCTCTCCCCCATTCCCCAGTCTCTCCCCATCCGCATTCTGTTCCATAAAATGAAATAAAGAGAATGATAAAGTAGCACTCTTAAAAGTAAGTGACACATGGGTCCATAGCCCTTACATTGCAATCTAGCTCTTGCTGAAGCTTATATGGGAGCTCAGCCATTGAATTAAAAATTGGGCCCAGTAACTGTTACTTTGCTATATTGTATATAAACTGTCCAGTATTTTCTAGCCAACTTATTCCAAATGTCCATTCAATTTAAGAAAAAACCTCTTGCTTCAATAGACCGCACACCCCATTGCCAAAAGCCAGATTAAACGTTGCTGTAGCTAAACTCCATGGACCCTTCCTCCATAGGCTTGCTTGTTTGAAAACACCCTCCCTTCTCAGCATTTGTAGGAGGCATAATTATCTAACACCTAGTGGCAGATGTTCCTTAACTGGTCTGGAGATTATTTTTTTTTACTTTGAGTTATGCAACATTACTTAAATGTCAGAGTAGTATGCAAATAGTTGGATCACACAGGGGTTCTTCCTCATAAGAACGTAAGTACCACCATACCAAGGGTGTAGTTTTTACATTGGAATGGACCCACCCAGGTGCAAAAAATGGAGATGGGTCCCCTGCCCTGCACTCTGCCACTCAAACACCCAAGCTTTCTTCCTCATTGCAGAACACAGTCAATTTTCCTACTGGCCCCTAGATCCATTTCCAACTCCCTAGCCTCTCCCCCTCAAGCCGTGAAAGACTAAACTCAGGGGAAGGGTCCAGGGAGCAGGGCATGCACACAAGGTTAGGGGACAAATCAGTGGCACAGATGCATTAACTGGATCCTTCTCTTTCTGAGTGCACCCCTTAGCACCCACCCCTGCTTCTAACTTGTATGCACCCATTGAAGTTCATAGTAATTTTCAAAGTGGCCCCTGTGAAGGAAAGGTTATCCCATCTCCCAAATAGTTATAAACTCCAGGTTGATGTCCAGCTGTCAGTCTTTGGCTTGCTTACAAACACACAAGGGGAAGCTCCTGCAGCAGAATTCCCATCTCCCACACCGTCCCTGGGTCTCTCGGGGTCTTAGCATACAGTCCCACCCCATAACCCCTCTCTCTCCCTCTGCAGCAACGTATCAGAACAACACGTTTCACCTTGATAAAAGGGTGGGAGAAAGTTTCTCTGAAACACAAACACTTTCCCCTCCCTTTGTTTGAATTGTTAAAAAATTAACAGGTGAGGTAAACACTATGGAGGATAAGAAGAAAGCTAGCACATTAGATTGAGTAAATGGAAGGGGCCCTCCAGCCCCATTCCATCCCCACTGAGTGTCTCCCCTACTCACAAGTCAGGCAGCAATGGCGCACGTGCTGTTCACTTCAGCAAGTTCAGCTGAAGCCTGACTCCAGACATGCGTGCTGGTCCCTGCCTCACAGCCGCCCACAGCACATCGCGCCTGAGAGCGCCTACATTTGGTGCCCAGGTGTGACTTTAAATTGAGCTGATAGGGCTATTAAGAAAGGCTGCCCCTATGCATGCAATGGGAAATTCAGTTTCCCATGCATGCGCTTGGACTGTGGGCTTGAATGCCCAAAGAGTGTTCGGAATAGTTTTGTCCCTTATGGGACACCAGAGCCCTGCGGCAAGAGCACTCAGCACAAGCAGTCCCCACCCCAGCCGGGGAATGGGGACTGGCTGTGCTCTGCTTTCGCTGCGCGACTCTGGCCAGGGCAGGCACTTGGTGACAGTTCAGAGAGGAGCCGTCTCAAGAACCAGCAGTGTTCTTCTTCGAGAGGCTCCTCTCATTCACTGTTCATTCACAATCACTCACAACACTGGGGTTGGTTGTGGCGATTTTATTTTTTTTAAAAACAGATTGCCGCCGGGCAGCGGCCGGGGAGAGGAAGGAGGGCATTGCCCCAGAAGCCCTAGGGGGTGCACTGCGCCTGTGTTGTTCACATAGGCAGGGGCTCTTTGGCCGCCCATTGCTATGCATCCATTTGGCCTGCCCTGCGTGGAGAAATCTGGATTTCCTGGCAATGCTCCGTGCATGGCCATGAGTGGGTGCTCCATGGCTCATGGGAGTGCGCATCTTACTGTTCAGCATTCATACGGGTGGTCAGAGCCATGACTGGTGGGTGGCCATGTGGGGTAGCATCTTGTTTGAAAACACCCAGTATGTGCACCTATATGATAGCGCTGCTACTGCTGGGCTTGACTGGAGGCAAAGGAGAAGGGAGCGGAGCAGGCCTAGCCAGATTGGAAGGAGTGAAGCTATGTCTGGCCAGGGCAGGGTCGGGGGGAAAGGAGCAGAGTGGGCAGAGCATGAAGCAGAGGGGGCAGGGGGAGTGGATTGGTGAGCTGGCTAGGTTGAAGGATGAGAGTACAGGTGTGCATATGTATGCAGTGTGAGCGGGTGGCATTGGGGAGCCCTTAGTATAGTTTAGAGTATGGGGGAGGAGGGCTGCATCTTTTAAACCTGCCTGTTCCCAAATGGAACAGTTTCAGTGAACATCTGCTTCTCATATGCTGGCCAAAAGGAGGCTGGTGCAGTGTGTACGGTTATATCTGCCGCCTGGCTATATCTGTACCTATGGTACCAATGCAGGCCATGCAATATGTATTTTTCATAAGTGGTCTGGAAAAACATACATAGGTGGCAACCCTAAGTGCACTGTTTTAAAGGGACCATCAGCCTGGTAAAGCTCACTTGTACCATTCAGACACGCAGGGGTGGGTACATACAGACACACAACTAGTCTTGAAAATACATTGCATCCAGCCACTCCACTTTGGTTACTCATCAGAATCAGAGTTAACAAGAGCTCCCAAGTTGCCCTGTCATCATCAGAGTGTGGCTGTGTCAGCCTTCTCAAGGGAAAGCCAGCTAGGATGGGTGGAATGGAGGAGTTAAGGAGCTATGGCCCTGCTTTATGCCAAGCTTTTCAGATGCCCATTACTGATAACAGTGCTATACAAGAGCAGTGCTTGTGGCACTCAATGCAGGTGAGTACTGCAGTTCTATCTAGCCTGTCTATACGGTCGCGATGGAGGCTCCTTTCCCCTTCCAGGACTGACTTTGCATCTACCCATTATGTTTAAACCATCCTTTTGGTGTATTGACAATTCCTGCAGAGTTTAATCTGGGGTATCATTAGGCACGTGTGGCTTGTGCAACTGCAGAAACCCTAAGCCCGTGCTAAGAAGGCCCGGCCCATGAATTTGGCCCCTCTGCTAAGAGGACTTCTACCAGTGTCTTTGCACAGAGTCCAGCAGTTCCTAAGAATGCCACTGGTTGTTTACTGGTCTGCTTTTTGCACCCTAATGAAGACGGGCAGCTAGCACGGTAGTTCATTCTCTCTTTGACCATTTAAGCAGTCACCTTGCCTGGTTCTTGCTGATGCAGCTCTTCAGAGTGATTAATGAGTTGGCACATTACTAGTAGCCTTGTCGATGAATTAATCTCGGCATGGAGGGAGCAGCTGGATCTCAGGGTCCTTTCTGTTCTCTGGCAATTGCAGGAGATCCCTGCAAACAAGTGGGGAAAGGTCTCTGCAAGAAGCATAAGTCCCTGCAGCCATGGTGGCCTCTGAAAGGATCCTCCCACCCCTTCCAGAAAGGAGAAAAACCATTTATTCCCTGCATTTCCTAATTAGAGTGTGAAGGCAGTTAATCCTGCCAGACTGGGGAGCTTGGTTCATTATTAAACTTGAAGCCACAGGAACACAGGGTGTGTTCAGGTCTATCAGTTATAAGAATGGATTGAGCGAGAAAGCACCTTGGATGAACAAGTGGAAAATAAGGGTGAAGTCTAAGATCAGCTCAAGGAGACTACTCTGCATGGATAGTTTATATCCCCAACTTCTGGTCCTACTCAGCTGGTGGAAGAATAATACAATTAATTTCATGTTATCTCTCTCCATACCAAATCTCTAGGACTGGTGGCCTGCCCCTCAGGCTGCCCCCAGAAGGTTATCCCAGCCCCCTGGGGTGCTGGCTGACAGGGTTCTGGCATGTCCCTGCTGGTTGGGAGGGAGGGGGGAGCAGTAGCACCACCACTGCATTGGGGTAGGAGAAGGATTCCTGTGGGGTGGGACTTCCAGGAAGGTGTGGCTTCTCCCACCCTGCCCTTTACCATTATTCTCTACCTTAATGTTTTTCTGGGTGCATCTTCGTGCTTTCTGCCTTAGATTCTTATGAGATCTAATTTTGCTGAGTTGCAGCAGAAAGGCTTCTGATGAGAGTCACAGGGAAGCAGGGGGCATGACAGAAGTGTATTAGATTCCGCCCCCCCTCCCCCCCCCACTTTCCCTAAGCACACTTGCATTAAATAAAGGCTAGTTATTTTTTCTATAGTATATTATCTTTATTTTTCCACTGTGTAGGAAACTCTCAAAATACCAGAGTAAGGACAGTGAGGTATGTCCTGCCTATGTAGGCCACTTACACTGCTTTACATAAGGCCCCTTAGTGGCCTTGTCAAGGTAGTGGCTGAGAGCAGATTAAGAACTATGAAGCATGGAATGTATAACTTCATTTTACATTACCTTACACCTTGCCTTGACCTGGATTGTGGCTTTGCCATGATCCGTGTGTGCTGCACACTAAGTCAGGGAATTAAATAGCGAATTAAATAGCTCACAATCGAGGTATTTAATTCGCGGTTGGCAAAGAATGTGCGACTGCCTTTTATGCACTTGATCCCCACTTGGCGTCTCTTGTAATCCCGCGTTGTGGCATTTTGAAACATTGCGTGAGCGGGTCGCGCGACGGCGACCCGCTCGTCTAAAAGCGGCCTCTGTTTCCTCACCGTAAATTCAGCCTTTCAGTGCTTGGGGGTAGGAATTGGATCTAGGGAAAAGATCCAGGCACTGGAAAGAAGACAAATAAAAGCTAGCTGTGGGCTGCATTTGGCTTCTGGGCCAGAGATTTCCCTTCTCTGCTGTAAGGAAAGGTCAGTAAGTGTGTGCGAAAACACTCAACTGTACAGAGTAACAACTGACTTAAATCTCAAACCAAAATAATCAGTTATCCAGAGTTCTTACGAATGGAGTCAACCCTGGCAATGTTTATCACAGCGGTCTTGGCCAGTACGCGAGCTGGAGTGGGGGGTGTTTAATTAGCAATTGATTTGTTTTTCTTTTGTGGTAATGTGGTATAACTAAGAGCAGCATAGACCAGGGACTTGGAATTGTGAGAGACAGGGACAATTGTGGGGCTTGGAATTGTGAGAGACAAGTTCAAGTAGGTTAGTCACCCAGCACTAGAGGTGTGCACCAGGGACCCGTGTCGGTTTTCATTTTTGTTATTTAAATCTTTTGTTTTCATTTTTATAAATACCAAAGTTTCATTTTCGTTCATTTTAGTTTTGCTTTTGTTTTCGATTTCCATTGGTTTCTATGGAAAACACATTTTCGGCTGTAACGTTCTTGTTTTTCAAGGGAGGGGTAGATACAATAGGAGCTTGTAAAACCATGCAGGTTGCAGAGAAAGCAAATAAAAGCAGGACGATTCTTACCTATCATAATACAAGAAGTAGGGCAGCAGTAGGTCCTAAACCAACAAAAAGAAACACTCTAACACACAAAATGCTGTGGAATCCATGGCTAGGGGATGTTGTAAAGCTGGCAGCATATTTGGCTCAAAAAATAAATAAATCAGAAAAGTTTATGCAAAGTAGGTCTATCAGTGGTTGCCAGTCAGAATGGTCATGGGACACATCCTCTGATTTCTGGAAGCTTGGGAATTAATGAACAGGAATAGAACACTCTGTATGAACCCTCTATTTGTATTGGATGCCTGAGGCATCCAATACTGGCCACTTTCAGAGCCTGAGACCCTTTTTAAACAAGCCGCAGTGTACCCGCTGGAGCAGGGGGGTGTCTGAACACAGGTGCATACCGATCCCCCTGAATCCCCTCACATGGAGCAATCACCATTTTGGTAGGGATGGGCGAACGCGGTTCGTCAGTTCGGAGTTCGGCCCGAACTTGGCCTGTTCGGATGACTGAACTCCAACACGAACCTGAACGCGAACATACCGAACGGCGAAATGGCCAAACAGTTCGGTCAGTTCGGATCACGTTCGGGTGAGTTTGGGTGGCAAAAAAAGGTTCACTGAAAGGTCAAACATGACAGGGAGGTGTCAGTCACTGAGGAGCAGACTTCCAGGCACCAGGGGTGGAGAGGCTTGCAAGAAACGAAACTAATTATCTGCCTCCCCCCTTCCCAACACCTTCTGAGCTAGTCACTGTTCCTGAACAGCAGGC
>QEPC01006805.1:3709829-3719919 GCA_003113815.1 Sphenodon punctatus
CCCCCCCCCCCCCCCCCCCCCCAGTCGCTGTCCTGCTTAGAGTGTAGGGATCCTCAGCTGCAGTGAGTGAGTGCCTGGCTCCTGATGCTGATCCAGGGGATGGTGGGGGAGGAGATTCCCTGCTCTTCTGTGAATTCTCTTGTGTGTTAGGGTGCCAAGGACAAATTCTTCCCCTTTGTTGGGATGGCTCTCTCCCTCGTAGCTGCTCTGCATCCCGTTCTCTCTACGTGGCGATCACAAAGAGAAGAGGTAGGATCTGTCCATCCTTCTAACAGAGACAGCACTGAACAACCAACCATCCCCCAGCTGGATGGACCCCCACAGACCAGGCTGCCCCCTGCCTGCTACCCCCCTCCCAGGCTGTAGCTCCAACCTGCATGGAGTGTAATTTTGTTAGAAAATTCCCTCCCCCACCACCTCTTTCTAGGCTTGGTACACTCTCCCATTTGTGAGAATGGAAGGAGCCCCTCGAAGAAGAACTTTGTTTACAAGGCAGCAACATTCGCTGCGAAGGAGGGGACAGGGGGTGGGGTGAACCTCTTCCCCCACCCGTGTAGCAGCGCTGCGGGGCTACAACTGAGCTGTTTTAAAAGGTGGTGCCAGTGGTGCAAGAGAGACTCCTCCGGGACTTGGGAGCAGGGCTCCCGCAGATGCCGTATATGCCTGGGGCTGGCCCTAATCACAGCTGGCCCCCTCCCGGGGCAGGGTATGGTCGCAAATGCGCCCACGCCCCACGCCACGGTGGCTACGTCCCTGCAGCGGACTCTGAAGCAGGTAGTCAGAGTCACCCTAAGTTAATTCATTCAATGATCTGTTATTCAGCATCACGGTGCATCAGGGAGTCGCGCTCAGTGGCGGAAGGCGGCATAAAACTGCTTGTGTTCACAAACTGCAGACATGCCGCATCTGCAGATGCTGGCAGCAGGTAATGCGGAATCACAGAAATATCGAGGGCAAGACACATTAAGGACCGAGTTCTCAGAATGGAATGGCAGCATGGTAACAACTGCTGCTGCTTTGGCCCTATCAGCCTGCAATGTCAGGCCAAATAGGGGTGTCATGTCATACTGACCATACTGCCAGTATGCATAGGCGCCATACCACAGAGCACCCACTCATGGCCACGCATAGAGCACTTGCCCAAAATCCAGACTGCTTCGTGCGAGGAAAGCCGAATAACTCCACCGATGCCAGCCAGCCTGCAACGCCCAGTCTAATAGGGGTGCCAGCCACCAAGCCCTGGCTGGGCGTCTGTTGCTGCTCCACCGATGTCAGGCAGCCTGCAATGCCTGGCCCCCTAGGGATGCCATCCACAAAGACCTGGCCAGGCCTCTGTTGCTACTCCACCAATGCCTGGCAACCTGCAATACCCGGCCAAGTAGGGGTGCTAGCCACCAAGCCCTGGCCGGGCCTCTGCCATGGATCCACCGATGCCAGCTTGCAATGCCTGACCAATTAGGGGTGCTATACTGAATAATGCATAGGTGCCATACCACAGAGCACCCAATCATGGCCATGCACAGAGCATTTGCCAAAAATCCAGAGTGCTTCGTGCGAGGCAAGTCGAATATCTCCACCAATGACAGCCAGTCTGCAACACCAGGCCAAGTAGGGGTGTCAGCCACCAAGCCCTGGCCAGGCCTCTGCCGCTGCTTCACCGATGCCTGGCAACCTGCTATGTCCGGGCAAGCAGGCTATCTTTTATGCCCATTCAAAGCTCCATTACAAAGCTCATTTTCCAAATTTCCTGGCATGTTGTCCAACTGCATCCAACTCTGTGTGCACTTCACTGCTTCCCCTTTCTCCACCACCTTAAACATTGTGTCTTCACCTCTAGACTTAGCCCCACAAATAATCTCTTATTGGTGGCCAACTCCTGCCTACATTCTACCACTGGTGCCAGCTTTGATGACCTATATTTTAATATTGTAGGTAAACATCCTTGTGTGTTCTCCCATGTTGCACTTGCATAGGAGAAACTCCCCATAAACACTCACAAGATGTTCTCATTTTCTTCCTTCAGATTCCTCCTTAAAACTCCTCTCTGCTCAGTGCTTAATGCCCCAAAATATCCTGACAAGAGTTAGTCAGCTGGTATGTTGAGATCATTGCCTCTCAACCTAACTAGTACTGTTTCCTTATGCTGTGCCTGTCTGCATCAATTTTTTGCCTTTTGCCTTGTACTTTAATTGTGTAAGCCCTTTGGCTGTATAAAAGTATACAACAAAGAGATGATATCAGTCCCAGTGTGCAATGGAGCCATGACTCACAATGGGGCCTTTTAAATGGAATTTTTAAAAACCTCACTGAGTGTTAATTAATGAATCTATTGGCAGCCCATTGCTCACATGCTAAGGTGTCCACCATCAACTGAGAGGCCGTTTGAACACTAGGGATATCTTTTCAAGGTTTCTGGAACATTTGCTCTGCTGCTGCAGCTAGGCAATTTTGCCAGTGCCACAACAAGCAAATCCGAAGAGCCCAAATATAGGGTGTTAACAAACAAGACGTTAGCCCACATTAGCCCACACCAGGTGGGTATCCATCTGCCTGTTTATTAGGTATTTGCCCTCACCAGATGTGGCCACCGGACATGTAGCCCCCAATCACAGCAGGGTCTCAGAAAATGTGGAGCCTGCCACAAAGGTGGGCTAATGTGATCCTACATGTCCGCATCTGCCAATTAAGCTGTGTGAAGCCTTGCACACATACAGGTCCACCAGCATCATAGAGTCGCGGGCAAAGAGCCAAGAGTGTTGAGGAGTGACCACTTTCTGCCCCTCTTTCCACTCTTGCTCTCATTGGTGACTTAAAAGGCCAACGCATGCCAAATTCAAACGTGTTGTCCCAGCTTCTCCTGGTTTTCAGAATGTGCCAACACACTCTCCTCACGAGACATTACATTTTAAGACGTGACTTCCACAGGCTTTCCATCAGTGTGGCCATGGCCCAGAATGACAGTCAAGCTGAGGGAACTATGGAAATTTAATGCATTTCATTTACACATGAAAAATGCTCCTGTTTATTGCTGTCTAATTTTGTGGGTTTTTTTTGTTTTAATATGTTTTCAGACAACTACTAGCATTGCTACCTCCACTACCTCTGATGTTCCAGTCTAGGCACACTCTGTCTACAAATCCACTGTCCAGAGGTGTATTCCCTGTAGTCAGGTCTGGCCTTAGAAATTGCAGGGCCCAGGGCGAACACAAAATGCGGGGCCCCCTCAGCTCCATGCACTTTTCACAGCCCGCTCACTTTCCTGTGGCCTCCCATTTTCCTGTGGCCCCTCCCATTTTCCAAGGCCCAGCCCACTTCCCTTGGACAATTAGAGAATTTTCATATAAGTTATTTTTTACTTGTTAGTACAACGGTGCTCCAAAGAACATATAAATCTGGTTTAGATGGGAGCCCAGGACACAGATATCATTAAAAGGACTCTTATTTAAAACACAGGAGGGCATGCACACAACGGATAGGGACAGATTATCCATGGCCTGAACCCTCCTTCTCTTGAGCACATTCCTATTACACTTCCAACACAGGAGTTCAAACGTAGATCCAGCTGATCAAACATAAATCAAACAACCCCCACACAGTCACAGCACCCCCCATGAAAGCAGCGATAAGAAACTGAACCTCAGGCCCAGAGTGGCCAAACACAGCTCTCAGAAAGACTTTGTCAGTGTGACCCTTTTCCAGTTATTGGATTTAGGTATTTCAAACACCACAGCACTGAAAATCCAGTTAAACATATCCAACAAGAAACAACTCCCCCACGACCACAGCACCCTCCAGCCTCTTCCCAAACCACCCCCAGATGGCCCCACTCTACTCTTAAACCCCCACAGAGGGATGCAGCAGCAGCACAAATGAGCTCACATCAAAAAAGAGGAGGAATAGGTATTGGCCCTGTGGCCCTTACCTCAGCTGCTGCTGGGCCTGGGTCTTCTGGGAGCTGGGCTGGAGGTCAGTTCAAGACTGGTGGGCTTAGGCTGCTAGGCAGGAGGGGAGAGCAGGAACATTCTGCTGGGCCTCTCCTTGGGCAGGGGGGTGGCTCCCTTTTCCCCTCCAGGAGCTGTGGGGGGATGGGGGACAGCCATGGTAGGGGGAGCAACTCCCTCTCATGCACACACACTCACCCACACATACACCCTTCTCTTACACACATTTATTCTTTCATACACACTCATTCATTCATGTTCTCTCGCACATACACCCATTCAAACTTCCACACACCCTTTCACCTCTCTCTCTTTCACACACACACACATTCAAGGTCAGACATGCTTCACCTCTCTCCCTTTCACACACACCCCCATTCAAGCTCACACACGTTTTCACCTCTCTCTCTCTTTCACACATACACCCATGTTCTCACACACGCTTTCACCTCTCTCTCACCCCCATTCAAACTCACACACATGCTTTTACCTTTCTTTCTTTTTCACACACCCCATTCAAGCTCACACACATGCTTTCACCTCTCTTTCACACACCCCATTCAAGCTCTCACACATGCTTTCACCTCTCTCTTTCACACACACACCCATTCAAGCTCTCACACACTTTCACCTCTCTCTCTCACCCCCCAGTCAAGCTCACACAATGCTTTCACCTCTCCCCTCACAACTTCCTGTGAGGGGAGGGTGTGTGTGAGGGAGCGAGGAGGTGGAGCCATGCCAGGCAGAGGTGGGTGAGGATTGGATTTTGAATGGTTGGGGTGATCTAGGCTCCAGAGCAGCGTGGTGGGTGGATCAAGTGGCAGCAGCGGCCAGGACCCTGTGCAACAAGCATGCATGCTGCCTAACACAGCAGCTGCCAGCTAGTACTGCTGTCGGGGACCTAGTCCCGCGAAAAATGTAATTAATTAAAAAAAAACACCCCAGCCCAATTGCGGGGCAATTTCAGGGCCCCCAAGGGGTGGGACCCTGGTTGGCCACCCCTAGACGCCCCGTGCTAAGGCCGGCCCTGCCTGGAGTGAGGAAGAGACCAGGGCCTTCATCACTTTATGTGGGGAGCAAAATGTCCAATTACAGCTGGTCAAGAGCTATTGGAATGAGGTAGTGTTCCAGGGATTCAACTGTAACTGGGCACCCAAAGATTCAGGCACCCCAATGAATCTGGGGTGCCTGAATCAACCTGTTCCCATTTGGGCACAATCAATGCCCAAACGGGACCTGACAGGCTGCTGAAATATGTTGTCTGGCCTTTGAAAGTGATAGGCCCCAGTTGGGAGGTTTAGATACTCCAGAAGTGCAGGTCACCCTGGCAAATGTTAGGATGGGGGGGCGGGGGAGATGGCCGTCTCTCTGATGGTACACTGAAGTACCAATAATCCCCTCAGGTTGTAGGGTGGGCTTTCCTCGAGTTCAGGAGGCAACCTTTTTCATCACAGGGGAGGAGAGAATGTGCCAACCAAGGAGACCACAAAGAGGGGGTTCGCACACGTCCACCAACACACACGTCCCACCACCCACAGTACGATGCCGAGGAGGGGTTGTCGGTGGAGGGAGAGAGGGCAGGGGCCAGGGGTGAGGGAGGGGGAGCAGGGAGCGAGGAGCTGGGAAAGTGGAGGGGGGAGGGGAGGACAAACTACACACTCAGGTGGGGAGGTTTACAAGACAAGGGATACACACAAAGGGACACAGAACCCAGGACCAATATAGGAGAAGGGAGGGGGTGCAGGGAGGGCACTTTCACAATTCACGCTAGGAAGGGAAGGTTTTGAGAAAAGCAGGAACAGGGAACAAGTCAATAGGCACAAGCAATACACTCAGAAGACAATCACTTATATCTTAGCACAGGAACAGGGGCCAGCTTCTCTCCACGATTACCGGCGGGGAGCTGATGCCCCGCCGGCTCCTTTATACTGCCTCCAACTCGCTCAAGTACAGGCACCTGTGAAGTGACCAAGGCCCCGCCCCCCTGCCGCTCGCACTCTGCCGCCAGGCGCGCGCTATGCCGCGACGGGGCCAGAGCTTCAGTCTGAGGAGCATCCAGCCGCGGGGAAAGGGAACCCCGCGGCGTTGCTGGTGGTGCGTGTCCCTGACTTGGGGGCAGTTCTTGTCGTGACCCCAGTGGGGGGAATTCCCCTGGACCGAGGTCCGAGGATTTCTCCTTCCTGCCTGGCCCCGCCAGGGCCGGTTCTGAATTTGCCTTCTCTGGGGAGCGCTGCGACGTGACAGCAAGTAGTCTGTTTCCACCTGTACTACGTGATAATGCAGAAGAAGCTGGAGTGGGGGTACAAGAGGTGCATGTTTGACTGCAGATTTTATGCAAACTGAGAGGAATTTCCAACCCCACAGTGGATGATACCCCAATAAAACAGTGTGCTGTTACCTGCCAGTGATCCATGAACTGTGTTGTGAGCTGTCAATGGGAGAAACTGGGCTGAGAACATTCAAATACTGATTTATTTCAATTTCAGTTTTACTCCCGTTTTCAATTTTCACTATAGGCACTGAATAAAGAATGTGATTTGCTCAATAAGCAGCATTCTGTGCATAGCAAAAAGTTATTTCCAGCCACCAAGTGCTGGCAGGTATAAACCAAGGTATGCACCTCCATGGGTGAGTGGAGACAGAAGAGGCTGGGACATCTCCTAGCATGATATCCCAGAAGAAAGAAACAGCTGGGGTGGCTTCTTGTTCCCATGGTTTGACAGTTTTAAGATCCTCAAAATACTCTTAGGATTGTCACCTCTCACAGTTTTGATCTTGAAAGTCCCATTTTGGCCTACAGGAGCATCAGGGTCAAAAACATGAGAGGTAGTAATCCTTCTAACTCTGGTGTAGTCCCACTGAAGTCAATGGGTCTGTTCTGGAGTAAATGGTGGAAAGATTGCAGACCAAAGTTGGATAGCATTAGATGAAATGATGCCTAAAATAGTAGGGGCAGATGGCATTTGGCAACCCAACTACACTTGGACTAACAATGTTTGTTACAATTGTTATTTTTACATATATATAAAAGTTTAATTTTTGAAGGGAGGAACAAGAAACTGTATATTTTAGTAACCCTCTCTTTCCTCCCTTCAGAAAAAAACTATATATTTTAGTAACCCTCTCTTCTTCTCCCTTTAAAAAAACACACAAAGGCCTTGTGGAAAATTTACAGTTCCAAGGAAATTTTTTCAGGTCTACATTATTACGAGATGGGAACTTCTTACTGTCGGGAGCAGTGAGCATTATGACTGCTGATACTTCTCCCATGCAACTGAAATTAGCCAATGTTGGAGACAGAATGCTGTACTTGATGGACCATTGGTCTGACTCAATAAGGCACCTCTTAGGTTCTTATTTTTTCCCCTGTCAGAATAGTATCCAGATTTGTCTCCGTTAGATTTCTGCAACAGAAACGTAGCAACAATTAAAATTTCACTTTTTTTTGTAAACCACAGAAACTCAAACACCACATCCCCCCCTCAAATATGCCAGGCTTTCAAAGTAGCAAGAAACTTTGAAAAAAATGTTGTTTTAAAACTCTGATATTGAAATATTAGCTATATTTTTCAAATTGTTTGTGAAAAGCAGAGACCAAAGGATCTGTTCTCTTTCTAATAAAGGCAAAGCTGAACTGGTGACAAAACCATTCCCTGGGGTAAGGAGGAGAAGGTGAGACAGCTGTTTTGTGGGGTTAGGCCCAAAGAGTAAGCTCCTTTCTGATCTTCCCTGCACCACCCATCCTTCACCACCTTTTGCTCCTCCTTGGATGAAATAATAATGTGGCTTTTCTAGCGTCCTAACCCCATTCTGTCACTCCTGTGAAATACACATTAGACGGCAATAAAGTCTGTGCGCAGCCAGCATGGAAATGGTATTGGCAGAGCTGTAATGGAGACAGGAATTTATGACTACAGCCAGGTGGAGTTCTGAGGGATTGTACCTGAGCTAATAATACTTCGCTGCCAGCAGTGGTGTATGGCTAGATCATTCTGGGCAGGCGAGTCAATCCGTGCCATTCAGCCGAATCCGCCGTTGTATTCCCCGTTTTCTTTGTAAGGATGATGTTTTATTTTTAATGAAAATGAATGTTAGTCATTTTGTATTTTAAAAAGAGGCAGCTTTAAGGGGAAAAGATGAAATGAAAGCGATTATACCATCTCCACCATCTTTTTTCAATATAAAAATTCAAAGGTTTTAAACACCTGGGATTTAGGCCAAGCTTTGCTGGCTAATCAAGCAGACCATGCACAGCTGGGTGGGCCTGCCCCAGTTTATAGACTGTATGGTTCACTCAATGGAGATTTTCTTCTGGCATCTCATTTTCCTTCCTTTACTTTAAATGAATGCAGTGATTTTTGGAGGCAGCATGAGACAGAAGGAACCGACAGAACCAAGGCAAATGGTGGGTACTTTGTAGTCTTACTCTGCCCTGAGTCAATGCAGAGTCTGCCACAAGGTGCACCCACTCAGTGCTTTTTATTTTAATTTATTTTATTTATATTATACATTTTTGGCTGCCCCCTCCTGCCTCAGGCATCTCGGGGTGGCTCACAACATATTTAAAACATTTTAAAACATTAAAACAAACAGTAGTAATTCAATTAAAAACAATATAAAACCCCATCCCCCCTACCCTACCCTAACCCACCCACCCCACCCTCGGAAAAGGACTGGCAGAACAGACAGGTCTTACATTGTCTACGGAAAGAAGGGACGCCGGCAGCGAAGCCGATCTCCAACAGGAGGGAGTTCCACAGCTGTGGTGCAGTCACGAAGAATGCCCTCCTCATAGTGGACACCCGGGAAAACTGGAGGACCTTGAGGAGGGCAACCCCAGCCGACTGCAGGGGCTGCTCCAGGACCTGGAGGGTGAGGCGGTCCTGCAGATAGGTGGGGCCCAAGCCATTCAGGGCTTTAAAGGTTAACACCAACACCTTGAATTGGGCCCGGAAGCCTACCGGCAGCCAGTGCAGAAAGTAAAACACTGGAGTGATATGCTCATGTCGGCCCGTCCCCGTCAAGAGACAAGCCACGGCATTCTGCACCAGCTGCAGCATCCGAACCAACACCAAGGGTAGCCCCACATAGAGCGCGTTGCAGTAATCCAGTCTCGAGGTAATAAAAGCATGGATGACTGTGGCCAGATCCGAGTCTGAGACATACGGTCTAAGCCGATGCACCGGTGTAACTGGAGAAATGCTCCCTTCACCAGTCGCCACCTGGGAATCCAGGCAGAGCTGCGGGTCCAGAGGCACCTCCACACCTGAGAAACCAGGGAAGGGCAGATCCCATCAATGATGGGGGCTACCACTCCCTCAGCCCTCCCCGTGACCATCACCTCCATCTTGTCAGGATTAAGCTTCAGGCAACTCGCCCTCATCCAATCCCCCACAGTGGACAAACACCGGGTAAACACCAAGACTGCCGGGTAGGGATGTGCGAACGCGGTTTGGATGTTCGGAGTTCGAATTGAACTGTCCGTTTGGGTGACTGAACCGAACGTTTGAACCAAACTTGAAAACGATCGAACAGTTCGATCATGTTTGGGTGAGTTCCGATGAGTTCGGATGGGAAAAATGTGACTGGAAGGCCCAGGGAGGGGGACGCAGCTGAGGAGCAGACTCCCTGGCACCAGGGGTGGAGAGGCTTGCAGTAGCAGCCAGCCTACCCAATCACCATCCCTTTTCTCCCCAGACCACTGGCTTGGCAGTCTGCGATTGGACATTGGGGAAGGGGCGGCTAGGTTTCACAGAGCCAATGGGGCTTGTGGTAAGGCGGGCACAGCAAGTAACAAAAGTCATTGCCCTCCCCCCTTCCAACTCCTTCTGAGCTAGCCACTGATCCTGTCAGCAGGCGTTTTCAGAAGTCTCCCTCTCCTAGCAGTTTGTGTACCTCCTAGTCCATTGCCATCCTCCTCCTATTTCACCCATCCCACACATTTACCTCCCTAGTATCATTTATTTAGATTAGATTAGATAGATTTAGGTGTTATTTTTATCTTTTACCCATCCCTGTGTTCTTTCTCCTTACCCTCCATTGAATCCTCCCCCTCCTCCCACTATATATTCCATCCCTGATTCCCTTCCCCTGTTTTTGGATTTATTTAGAGTAGCATTAGATTGATTTAGGTGAGCTGTCTGTATTCC
>QEPC01006805.1:3724036-3749241 GCA_003113815.1 Sphenodon punctatus
ATATGGATATGGATATGGGATGGGGGAGATAGATAGATAGTAGAGAGTTGTAGGAGTTAGCTTAGTGATAGAGATAGCGTTAGTGATTTAGTTTTAGTGTTTGTAGGAGTAGGTCTGTGTACTTATTAGATAATCCATTAAGTTCATAGCATTTAGAATAGTTAATAGCAGTTAGATTTAGTGTAGATAGATAATATTATATTAGATTTTAAAAAAAAACCATATAAAAACCAAATAAAAAACAAAAGAAAACCATATAAAACCCAATAAAAAACACTCATAACAACATTCCCCGAATGGCCGAACCGAACAGCCGAATGGCCTGTTCGGACGACTGAGCCAAACCCGACGAACTAGCCGAACGGACAAACCGAATGCAGCTGAACCGAACTGCTGAACTGAATGGCCGAACCGAACGCAGCCGAACCGAACGGCTGAACCCGAACCGCAATCTGTTCGCCCATCCCTAGGCATTGAACTAATTCAGAATTGGTGGCTTGAACAGTCCCAAGATCATCCCCCACATCTGAGGGCGACACCTTCCGAAACTCATCCCACAAAACAGGAACAGACAGGACTTCCACTCCCTCAGACCCGTTCTCTGAAAAAAAGTCGCATCAAAACCATGGTGAATTTGAGCGATTTTATCCACAAAAAAGTCAGCAAACAAATCAGTGAGTATTTGATGGTTCTACGTCCAGGCGGAGGGAGGCCGAACTGACCAGCCCCCTTACAACCCGGAACAGCTCAGCCGGGTGGGACTTAGTGGGACTTAGCGGATGCAGTGCGGGCAGCAAAGAAAACCTTCTTTGCTGTCTGCACCACTGTGGCTTAGGTACGTAACCAGACTCTATGCTGCAACCGGTCCACTTCAGTACGTGAGTGATGCCACCATCGCTCTAACTGCCACCCTTCCTGCTTCATCCGCCTCAGCTCACCCGTATACCACGGGGAGCTGCGATGTCGGCATTTTGGGAGCTTGTCCCAAAAAGACAAGTACTGAGGCACCTGGGAGCTAGAAGGGGGCTAGAAGGGTGCATCTGGGCCTAAACCTAGTTATGCCTAATTTGCTTGCCTCACTAGGTAGTGGTACTATGCAGAGCAGGGTCAGATCCAAGACAAATGCCGATTGTGCAACCACACACGGGACCTCATGTGTTGCAGGAGCTGCCAATTAATGGTATCCAAAATATACCTTAAATGACAACTTGAGTGTAAGGAGCACTAGTGTAAAATACAGGCCCACAGAGCCTCAAATGGAGGGAGCCCCAGTCTTTGTGGGAGGTTTCACGAGGTTTCCTCAACATATGGGACCATGAGTATGCTAGAAATAACAGAGACTTACAAGTCCTGCAATGTGTATTTCGGGTCTTATTCACAAAAGGAACAAGGCCTGCAATACAAGGAGCTCTGGCCCTTGAAGGGGTGTTGTGTTTAACTGTGCATCAAAAATGCATTACAGTAACTGTTTCCTTTTTCTAAGGTTGAGTCAAACATTCCTATGTCGAGTGTGCAAAAGTGTGTCTATTTGGCACTTTGGCTGCTTAGCACTTCTGTCTGTCATGTGACACGTGCTGTCAACTAGTAAGTAACATACACATTTCAAATGCACCATCAAACAGAAAACAAAGGGGGAGGAGGAATGAACAAAATAAATAATAAACAAAGGACAAATGAAACAGCAAACGTAAATAAAATTGAACGTTTTGAATTTAGACTATACATTCAGATAGAATCTGACTGCTTGATATTTGGCAAATCCATTGAACCTGAAATTGACTTTGAATATTTGCTTTGCCTTTAGCAGGGAACTCATGGTGGGTATAAGGATTGGGGCTCAATCCAGCATCGTTGGGGCTTGTGCATCTGCTCCGATGCCTTATGCCCCTGCCTATCTGCCTGCTGTGCTTCTGTTCTGAGGGTCAGCATCTGCTTAGGAGCCTGCTCTGCATCCATGATGTCTGTTCTGCGTCTGCTACGATGTTTGTTCTGCTTGTGCTCTGTGTCTACTATGATGTTTGTTCTGCATGTGCTCTGCATCTGCTATGATGTCTGTTCTGCTGCTGCATGTGCTACGAAGCCTGCTATGTGACTGGCTATGAGCACACCCTGTGACCATGGCCCTTTTCACACAGGTTGTGGCTGCGTGGGGGTGGGGGTGTGCCACGGCCCGTGGGTGGGGGGAGGGTTCTGATGGGGTGCACATGCATCCCCATGTATAGAGGCACCTCTGTTTTTTCTGGTGCTTCCCTGTGTGGGGATGTGCGCGGGAGCGCGCACACTCACCCACTTGGGATTTACACGGGTGGCACCCATGCTAGAGCGTGGGTGACACCCGTGTAAAAAGGGCCCATGTCTGCCTTACTGTCATGTCCCTCTAGACCATCCATCCTGACCAGGTTCATGTGACTGTTCCTGACCCTAGACCCGGAGCTGATCCTTCACCAACAACTGCCATGACTCTCTGGACTTCATCCCACAGCATGTTCCTGACCACAGGGAAGGAGAGAAGCATGGTCCAACCATTGATCACAAAACCCAGGTTAGGGTGGCCCTAATTTGTACCCAGCATCCAGGGTCCATATGGGCTTTGAAGCAGGCAGAGAATAGACAAGAGGTGGGAGTCCAGGGCTGCTGGAGTTGATAAAGTTTTTCTATGAAATATATTCCCCACCAAAAAAACAGAGCATGGTGGTATGCTTCTTTTTGGGGGGCAGAGGAGAGAAAATTTTATTTTGATTACATTTTTCTGATGGAAATGAGTTCAAATGGAAATGAAAAAAGGTTTAAAACTACATTTTTCATTTTTTGAGTGTGAAAGCTCCAAAGTGTCAGTTTTTGGATGTTTGGTGTTCGCCTACACAACGAGACAGAGTTCTATGAAGTTTCCTTTTTGTTAGGGTGCCCTAACTAAACCATCCAACCAAAATCAAGTCCCCTTTCAGTAAAGAAGCCACATAGCCACAGATAAAAGAAGGACTCCAGCACCCTTCAAATAGTTCTACTTTACTCCTTTTTCCAGGAAGGTGCCTTTCATTCTTATGGCACAGGGGCTAGCTTCGTCTTTCAGGTGCATAGCAGGCCACAGCTTCTAGCCTTTCTCTCCAGATATGACTACTTGGGCTGTCCCTAAAGCCAGGTGTTTATTGACCCACTGAAGGGTGTTCAATTCCCAGTACAAACTGATGTGTTAATAGGAACAGGTGCATGCAGTTTTGAATGACACGCATCACAAGTGAATCGGGGGGGATAAGAGACCATCGGAAAAAGGTGGATACTCCGCTGATGCAGCACATTCAACAGTATTACATTTGGGAACAGATAGATATGGAGAGGGGGAAGCCCTTGCCCAAGGCATGGGCTATGTATTCTGAAACATTTTGTGTTAACCATGAGCTCAGAACTAAGGGTGAATTAGGATTTTTTAAAAACCAAAACAGGACTGGACATACGGTCACTGTAGACTAAAGCCCAGTCTGCTCAGTTGAGGGGCACTAGACCCCCAAGGCAAGGTGTACCCTGTAGAGTCACCCCGTATTTGAGATGGGAAGCCAGATAGATCTAGTGTTTTTGTTTCAAAATAACAATAGGTTCTGCACAGAAAGCAATAAAATATTGCTTTTCAGCAAAGTTGCTGTAGCTTTGCCCACCTTGCTTTGCATCACCTTGTTGCTATGCTGCAATTAGAGCGGCAGTGGGGAACACATTTGCTATCTGTTGGTAATACCCGCATGTTTGGGCACTCCCAGTGGGTACCCAATGGAGTACCTGCCTGTTCCCAGGGGGACCCATATAAGGAGTGTGTGTGGCTCCTGTATGCACTTTTGGGGGCCCCTGGGAACAGGGTACCCATTAGGGAGGTGCATGCAAGGACCTCCTTGCCCCCCCACCTGCTCAGAAAAAGCCAAGCAGGGAAGTCCCCAGTTCAGCTGAGCAGTGTGCGGGCCAGGGAGGAGCAGCGAGCACCTGGACAGGAGAAGAAGCAAGCCCAGCGGTGAGGCGTCATCCTGGGGAGTTGGGTAGCCTGTTAGGTCGTGTTTGGGTACCAATTTGTGCCTGAATGGAACCGGGGAAAGTCGGGCACCCCAGATTTGACAGGGTGCCCAACTTATTGCATACCCAGTTGCAGCTTTAGCTGCAATGTCTTATCTGGTAGGCTGATGACAGGATTATACTCTTTCAGTGTGATGATGAGGGAGGTGTCTATGCAGCTTGCAGTGTTCCTGCAGTGGGATGGTATCTCCTTCCCAAGCCAGTCATGATGCCATATTGTCGAAAGCAACCCTATCCGATTAGCAGGTGGTATCAGTGGTTTATGGTTCTGCCTATGAACTCTAGAGTTGGTTAAAATTATAATAGGTTCCTGGACAAAATAATTTAGCGCTTTCTTTTAAAGTGCTCAAATCAAAATGTATTCTACTTATACAGGTTCTTCTGATGTTATCTATCAGTCTATGTTGAAGGTGACAGGCAGGGAGAGAAGCAGGAGGTGAAGTGGAGTTATAAGAGTCTCAGAGTTTTCATCTTAAATTACATGTATTCCATGAAGATAATGCAGGCAATGGAGCTATGTCAATTGCTACCTATCTGAGGATCTGGCTGTAGGTTTGCAAAAAAAACCAAAATACCCCAGCTTTAGTCTGAGCACAAAGACAATAAGCACCTCATCCCAATACAAGAACAAGAGCACGAGCAGGAACTTGCAGCTTGTGGGCCAAATCTGTTCCACGATAGTGCTGAAACTCGGTATTCAAAATTACTCTGGTTTTATTGAGTATCTTGGTATTTGACTCAGATTACCTATAGTTTTCTGGGTCCAATTCTATGTGTTGGTTTTGACCTATAAAACCCTTATGGATGTGCGAACGTGGTTCGGATGTTTGGAGTTTGAACTGAACTCGGTCCATTCAGACGGCTGAACTGAACAGCCAAACCCGAACCTAATCCGAACTCGAAAACAACTGAACAGTTTGGCCGCGTTTGGATCGAGTTCGGTCATGAAAAACGTGAGTGCCAGGCACAGACAGAGACAGACACGGGGGTGGGGGTGGTGGTAGCTGAGGACAGATTTCCAGGCACCAGGGCTGGAGAGGCTTGGAGTAGCAGTCAGCCTGCCCAATCACCATTCCTTTTCTCATCAGACCTCTGGCTTGGCAGTCTGCGATTGGACATGGGCTAGGCTGCACAGAGTCAATGGGGCTTGTGGTAAGGCGGATGCAGCAAGTAACAAAAGTCATTACCTCCCCCCTTCCGACACCTTCTGAGCTAGCCACTGATCCTGTCAGCAGGCATTTTCAGAAATCTCCCTCTCCCAGCAGTTTGTGTTCCTTGAATCTTTCCTATTCCTGAATCCTAATCCATTGTCATCCTTCACCTATTTCACCCATCCCACACATTTACCTCCCTAGTATCATTTATTTAGATAAGATTTGATAGATTTAGGTGTTATTGATTTAGGTTTCATATCAGTTTTGTACCCCTCCCTGTGTTGTCTGGTGTGAGCTGTCTGTGTCCCCCCCAATCCCTGTGTATAGATAGATCAATAGATAGATAGATATTAGGTAGTTACTTAGATATCGATAGTTGTAGGAGTTAGCTTAGTTATAGAGAGAAAGATTAGTGTGTAGTGATTAAGTTTTAATATTTTATAGTGTGTTTGTAGGACTAGGCCTTTGTAGATATTAGATAATATTCCATTTAGTTCCATAGGTTTTAGAATAGTTAATAGCAGTTAGAGTTAGTGAAGATATATATAATATAAGATTACCAATGCCGGTCTGCTGCCCATAAGGCGGGCAATGGGGCACGTGGCACAAGTGGTAGGGGTAGGGGCTGTGCCAGCAGAGTGGCAGCATGCAGCAGCAGCCAGAGCCCATCACCATCACCATGCCCCAAATTCCACAAGCCTGATTTTGGGAGACAGGCTGTAGAGGCTCCCAGCAGTGGCACTTAGGGCCAAACGATACAGATACCGAAAATAAATTTTTCGAAATCAGTATCGATATCGGCATCAATATCGATTTCCGAATGTTCGGCTGAACTGAACTCCGCTGAACTGAACAACTGAATCCGAATTTGGTTCCCGAAATGAACGACCGAACCCAAACTTGGTTCCCGAACCAAACGGCCGAACATCCGAACCGCGTTCTGTTCGCACATCCCTACCTGCCCGCCCGCCCAGGTTGCAAAGCTTGAACCCTGCCTCACTATGTCTGCGTTCTGGTCATGCCACGCTGCCTGTCTGCCCGCCCGTCCAGGTTGCAAAGCTTGAACCCTGTCTCAGTATGCCTGCTTCTCATGACACGGTGCCTGAGCTGCCTCTTATCACACGGTGCCTGCTTGCCTGCCTGGCAACTCTGGGTGATGTGTACCACTGGTCTGGTAATCCCGCCGCCTCTGTCTACTGTGCCATGGGTGCTCTGCCCTGGCCAATCCAAAAATGCCCACGCAATCCTGCTGCTGCCGTCTGCTGCTGTAGGGGAGCTCTTCCCTGGCAAATCCTGTCATCCTGGCTCCATGGGTACTGCGTACAGGCAAATCCTGCTACTGCTGTCTCTGCTGTTCCACAGGTTCTGTGCCCGGTCAATCCAATGTCTGCTGCTGCTACTGCCAATGCTGCCTCTGCTGTCCGTGCCACGGGTTCAGTGCCTGGGCAATCCAATGTCTCCGCCTGCTGCCAATGCTGCCTCTGGGCAATCCAATGTCTGCTGCTGCTGCTCCTGCCAATGCTTCCTCGTCTGTCTGTGCCATGGGTTCTGTGCCCCGGCAATCCAATGTCTGCTGCTGCTGCCAATGCCACCCATGCTTTCTGTGCCACGGGTTCTGGGGCCTGTCATTCTGCTCACAGGGTGTTGTCATTCCACCATATCAAGACGAAGACACTCTAGCCCCAGGACCCACCATAAGGGGCCTACGTTACAGGCAGGGAGGGCTGTCATACTGCTGTATCCAGAAGCTGCCACTCTAGGCCCAGGACCCACCATCAGGGTTCTGGGGCCCGTCATTCCGCTCACAGAGAGCCATCATTCAACTGCATCAAGAAACAGCCACTCCAGCCCCAGGACCCACCATCAGGGTTCTGGGGCCTATGTTACAGGCAGGGAGGGCTGTCCATCCACATCATCTAGAAGCTGCCACTCTAGCCCCAGGACCCACCATCAGGGTTCTTGGTCCATCATTCCTCGCACAGGTTGCTGTCATTCCACCGTATCAAGAAACATCCACTTCAGCCACTGGACGCACTGTCAGGGTTCTGGGGCCTAAGGATGGGCGAACAGAACTGAGTTCGAAAATTCGGTTAGGTTCAGAAATTCCGTTTGGTTTGGAAGTTTGGTTCGGTCAACCGAACTATTCGAGTTCGGTCCGAACTCCGAACAAAGTTCGGAAATTCAAACCCCATTGAATTAAATGGAATATTATCTTTTAGGGATGGGTGAACAGAGCCGAGTTCGGAAATTCGGTTCAGTTCGGTTCAAAAATCGAGTTCGGTTTGGAAGTTTGGTTCGGTCGACCGAACTGATCGAGTTTGGTCTGAACTCCAAACCGTGTTCACCCATCCCTACTGGGGCCTATGTTACAGGCAGGTAGGGTTGTCCAGCCACATCATCTAGAAGCTGCCACTCTAGCCCCAGGACCCACCATCAGGGTTCTGTGGCCTATGTTACAGGCAGGGAGGGCTGTCCATCCACATCATCTAGAAGCTGCCACTCTAGCCCCAGGACCCACCATCAGGGTTCTGGGGCCCGTCATTCCGCTCACAGAGAGCCATCATTCAACTGCATCAAGAAACAGCCACTCCAGCCCCAGGACCCACCGTCAGGGTTCTGGGGCCTACGTTACAGGCAGGGAGGGCTGTCGTACCACTGGATCCAGAAACTGCCACTCTAGCCCCAGGACCCACCGTCAGGATTCTGGGGCCATCATTCCTCGCACAGGGCTCTGTCATTCCATTGTATCAAGAAACAGACCCTGGACCCACCATCAGGGTTCTGGGGCCTATGTTACAGGAAGGGAGGGCTGTCCATCCACTGTATCCAGAAGCAGCCATTCCAGTGCCAAGAACCATCATCAACTTTTCGAGCTCCTCTACTATGAAAGAGAGAGAGTCTCCCCGCTGCTAGAAGGAGAGACAGACACACTCCCACCCATGCTGTCACCTGAAGTACATGGAGGAGAGAGGCTCCCTGCTGCTAGAAAAAAGGGGAGCGGTGCATCCAGCTCAAGCTGCCACCTTCCAGAACCAGAGATCTGATCTGTGTTCATGCACAATGCCCACATCCAGCAGCAAACTTATCAGAATGAGAAGCAGTCACTCCAGTCCCAAGGACCATCATCTGGGTGCTCACTGCTGCTGCTGTTTGTGCCTGACTGGCCAGTGGCCACCGGCACCTGCCCCCCACCAGCCTACTCCTCCGCAGCCACCCGCTGCCACAGCTGAAATAGTCCCTCTGCCCACCCACCGCCTGTTGCCAAAGAGCCTCTCTCTATTTCTCTCTGGCATCCCCTCACAGGAAATATGATATTCCTGGATGGCTGCTCTACCTGGGACGCAAGTCTCCCCTCCCCCGGGGCGATCTTTCTATGAGCTGAACACACCTCTCCACTTGAGGGCTTCAAAGGGACCAACCGACAAATGTAAATAAGTGTTATATATCCCAACTCAGTTTCCAAAGGCTTCCCACCCCCATGCAGCGATCTCTCTGTGAGAGCGGGCAGTACACCTGCCAGTGCCCACTTATACCTCTGCCAGACTGCCACAGTCTCTCTCTCTCTCTCTGGCACACCCACACAGACACAAGCCCTGCCCCTCCTGGGGGGCTGTCTGCGAGACCCTGCTGGCACATCTTGAGGCTAATACAGTACATGTGCTGCTGCTGTCAGGTATGGATCTGACAAGCTGTGTATACAATGAGATTCTACCACCTGCCAGAAGCAGCACAGAGGGCTAAAAGATTGAACAGGTCAAGCAAAGCTGGTAAGGTAACAAATATAACTTTTATAAAAACTTTTTAAACAACATACAGTACAACTTTAGAAAACATAAATATATATATATAGAGAAAGGAAAATTAGGGGTTTGTGGGCCTGTCCCCCAGAACGTGGGGAAAAGGAGAAAGGGGTGCGTGTGCCCCAGGGGCAGGCAGGACATCCTCCTCTGCCTTGTACCCATGTTGCTGGGCATAGTCCAGGGCCCCCACCAAGGATGCCTTTCATTGTTCCACCAACTGGTGGTAAAGTTCTAACTCCTCCTTTTCGGTGCGTAGGCACTGGTGCATAAGCCTACACCTTGCGATCCCTTGCTCGGAGCTCCTGGAAGCGTACCACCAGTCGGTCCTCCATGCTGTGGGTTTGGACCCTTATCATGTCCATCACTTTCTTTCTGGGCCTCTGGAGCTGTGCCTGAAAGGCTCTTTCCTCTTCGTCCTCCTCCCAGGGGGCTGGAGACTCCTCAGCAGAGCTGGAGGGGGAATGGCTATGGTGGCGGCGCTTCTGCTTTGCCTTCCCCCCTTGCTTCTGGTGATGCTACTCTGCGCCGGAGTCCCTGTGCCCCGAGCTAGCACATCCTGCCGTGTCACCTTCAGTCGGTGGACGTTCTCCACATGGGCAATAAGCCCCAAGGTGGTCCCCTGTGACCCTCTTTTAATCTTTTTGTTGCAGATATAAAGAACATAAAAAGATCAGAGCATAAGAAGTGCCATACTGTGTCAGACCAATGGTCTATTAAGCCCTGCCTGCATTCTGTCTCCACAAGTGGGTGGCTGGCTGGCCAATCTCTCTCCCTGCGGGGGACTTCCTAAGAGGTCATAGGGCAATCCATTCCCTGTTGATCCAGTCCCCGTGCCTTACCTTGCATTCAGCAAATCCGCATTTCGGGGTATCATAATACTGCCAGACCGTGGATCTTGTCGGCCTGGTTTCTGGCTGCTCCTGTGGCTGCGACCGCTGCCATGATGGGGTTCTGGCGGCACCAGTGGCATCCTCATCATCACCCTCTCTGAAACAGGAACACGTAAACAACACCTACATAATATCATGCATACATGGTGATGGCTCTAGTCCTTCCAATAGCAATACCAATTCTCTCACGCCAAGTGGTTGGATGGTGCTGCTGCTTCAGTGCTGCCTACTTGCCTCTTTCCCTTTCTCCCACATACACTACCACCACCTGTGGTGTTGTAGTGTACTGTCTGCAAGTTGAGACTTTGGCTGCTGCTGGAAGAGTCTGCTCCCCCCCTCTCTGTGGCAGACCCATGCCTAAGACATGTGCAAATCCTGCCCCTCTGGGTGCTAAGGATGGCAAGTTGAGACCCTGGCTGGCACGTGTCTGCTGGGATGCTTCTGCTCATGCCTGGGTGCTGCCAGAACCCACCCACCCTCTCTCTCTCTCTGGCAGACCCATACCTAAGACACGTGCAAATCTGCCCTTCTTTGGGTGCTAGGGATGTAAAGTTGAGACCCTGGTTGGCACAATAAACAAAAATAAATGTTACAAACCTGGCAGCAGTGGCACCTCATGTGCCCTCTTCCTCCTCTGGCGAGGAGGCAACCTCCACCACCTCAGATGGTCTATGCTCTTCCTCTTTCACCTCCATCTTCACCTTCCTCAGCTGCTCTATAATTTTTCTCTTTTTATCCTCCATCATCCAAACCAATCCTCAACCAAACACAACATAACCAAAACAACCAATCTCAAACAAACCAACCTCATCCACGCAGCCAAACCACACAGCCAAACCAACCAAATGAACACCCACACACACAAGTTCCACATGCAATTGGACTACCGTTCCCAGTTTCCTGTTTCCAGCGCGATCACAGGACTGAACGATAACAATACTGATACCGATACTGAACATAAAATCTTTGCGATTGGTATTGGTATCGATTTTGAAAAGGACATTTCACACAGTCTTTGCCAGCCTTTGCATGCAGCCACAGGCACTCCTGGGGGGTCCCAAGACTCCTGGCGGGTCCGAATTCCACCAAACGATCAACCAAACCAAACCGAATGACCGAACCTGAACTTGATTCCCGAACCGAACATCCGAACCTCATTCTGTTTGCACATCCCTAAAAACCCTATACGGCCTGCGCGTCGCTTATTTGCAGAATCACCTCACCCCCCGGATCCTGGATTGGCCCCTGCGGTTGTCCGAGGGTGTCCTCCTCGGGGTTCCCCAAGTTTCTTGGGTGGTGATGATGAGGAAGGTGTTCTCAGTGGCCACACTGAGGCTGTGGAACTCCCTCCCGACAGAGGTCCACTTGGCCCTGAACCCTCCTTCTTTCCGTAGACAATGTAAGACCTGGCTGTTCCACCGGGCTTTTGGTGAGAGAGACAGGTGGGGGGTGGGAGTGGAGGGTTTTTTAACTCCAGCGTGATGTATTTTATTTGTAATTTTATATTGTTATTTATATTTTGTTTTCATTGATACTTTTTATATGTTTATGTCTTTATTACATTGTATGACACCCCGAGCTGCAGCAGCATGAGGTGGCGGCCTAGAAATCGAAACAAATAAATAAATAAGTTAAATTTAACAAGTACAGAGTAACTGAGAAATCAGCCTGGTACTTGGTATTCAGGCTAGTACTCGAACCAACATACGGGGTTTTTCCTTCCCCTATATAAGGTGACTCAGTACTCGGAAAATACTTGGTACTTGGTTTTATTTTACAGAATATTTTTCAGAGTACAGAGTATTCATCTGCGTTTCCGAATCCTGACTGAACATTCAGAGTCAGTTCTCAGAAACCTGGACATACTAGCGAATAAAACTATTCGTTTCAGCCCTATTCCACAGCTGGTTTTTTAATTTTGCCCATCTCCAATTCTTCTATCTAGCTCATGGATCTAGTCTGTACCCTCAAGCTCAGGGGAAGGGAGCAGATATGGGGCTGTGCACTAAAGCGTAGCAGAGAGATCTATGGCATAGACTCATGGATGGATATGGGGATATGGGGGTGGATATGGGGACTGTTTTTAATTTTTTTGATGGTTATTTTTAAAATATTGTTTCATGAATTTTATTGTTATTGTTATTGTAAGCTGTCCCAAGGTGCTGTAGGCATGAGGGGGCAGCTAAAAAATATTTCAAAAAAATTAATAAATGAATGATCTGGACCATGCCTCTCCTTCCCCTTCCCCATAAGCACCCTCCTATCATTTCCGTGGAGCTTGTATTAATTTTCAGTTTTTTCCCTTGAGAGGGAAAGATATCACCACCCCTGAACTAGAAACAGGTAAACAAGGAACTTTATGAACAATCCTGCAAGTATATTTCAAGGAAAATCTAACCAGGCCTTCATCCACATCACCACACTGAGTTCTTATTGCTTTATTGCACAGAGAGGGTACCAATCATGTCTTCTTTTTAAAAAAACAATCCAGTTACATTCTCCTTCTTGGAGAGGAGTTCAAACCATTATTTTCTCGGTTGAACTACTGAGGAAAAATAACATATGTTGGAGTAGAACAGAATAGACATTTGATAAGCTAAGAGAAGGAAAAAGTAGCTACAAATTCAACTAAGTCAGGGATCATGATCTCATTTAAAACCATGTAGCAAAACAATGGATATTATTGGCATATTGCCCAATCACAGGAGTGGATCACATGAGTGCCTGGAACCTCAGCAGCGCTATAGAGAACTTCCTCTAGATCAGCTTTGCTGATAAGCAGGTGGTGACTGGTGCCAGAGACCTGCCAGCAGCTCCTGAAACACTAGGGTATTGAAACAGAATTTTGGCACAGATCACATCTTTAAAGGTCCAGCCATTGTGATCCATTCGGCGGAACACAGACTGGAATGTAATCTGATCCATATTTCACCAGGGTTCTGGATCGGCTATGGTGCCATATTGCACATGTGTAAGATGGTGTCACCCTGTACTGTTCTTCCATCTTGCCCATATGTAGTATGGGCATCACCACCTTGTGCACATCCCCAGTACAGGAAGAAAGATAGTGGTGTCTTAACTTGTACTCAGAAATTTGCATGCAGTTCAGACACAGATTAAATCTGCGCTGGAATTCTGTGATGTCCTGAAATTGTGGAAAAAAATCCATGATAACAAAATGGCTGATCTTTCAGCTCTACAACAGGGCCATAGTGTGGGCAATATTATTGCCACACCCAAGGCTAGGGCTGATTTGATTCACCTGAGAGGGTGAGCTATGAGCTTAGAGGAGGGGTTGTCAAGATTTTGTCCTGATGCTTGCTGCTGCTTTCCGCTATTTCCTGTTGCTATTTCTCAGCACCGGAGAAATTGTCAGAAGCCGCAAGTCCCATAAAGTGTCAGAAATTGCTGCTAAGTGTCCTGTGTTGCTAAAGTGTCTGAAACACTGTTGGAAACGTTGGGAAAATTGTTGGAAATGTCGGAACTGTCAGAAATTGTCACTGTTATCTTAAGTGCCGCAGAATACCTGGGACTGTCACAAAATGTCAGATAGTGCCCAAATTGATAGTAAATGCCATCAGGGTGGTGGCAAGACTGTCGAAATGGCAAAATGGAAAACAATGCTGCTGCTTCCGTCTACAGACAAGAACAGGTAAATGGCTGGTTTCTGAATCTGTTTGGTAGGGGTGTGCAGAAGGCACCCCTAACATTTTCATTGTAGGTTTCATTTACAAAAACCCTTTCATTTTCAGGAGTTTTCTTACAGTTTTCAATTTTTAAAATGAAAAATTAATTTTTAAAAAATCACTGTAGATTTGCAAAATGGCTGCTGGGCTGTTCTGTGCATGTGTAGCCCTTTTCCAAAATATGTGATGATGGTGCCCGCTCCATTTTGGAAAAGTGTGCACATGCACAGAATGGTCTGGTGGCCATTATGCGCATGTGCAGTGATTTTTAAAATGTTATTTTATTTTTAATTTAAGAAATTTTAAAACCCCACCACATGTGCAAAATGGCTTCCGGGGCTACTCTGCCAATGCTGCCAGTACTATTTTGGGAAAGGGCGTGCATGCTTGCACATGCACAGGGTTTTAAATTTTTAAAAATTTTATTTTAATTTTTAAACAAAAATTAAAATTTACAACTATTTCAATATCTTGGGGTAATTTTTGTATTTAATGGATCTTGGGCATCCCACAGCTGGTCCATTAAACAAGCTTTGACCCCCATTATTATGGCATAATTAAAGTTTTAAAAATCCAAAAGAGGGTTCCAACTGAACCAGCCTTAAAAATCTAAGAGGCAAAAACCATCTCTAAAATGTGTTATGGAGCTCAGGTATGGGGATACGATCCCACAGTTAATGATTGTTGTGAGGTGATTCAAAACAAATTTTTGAGAGGGATTTTGGGAGCTCCTCCGGCAACCTCCCAAGTCATTCTCAGAATGGAGGTAGGAATGAAATCTGTGGCAGTGAAAGCGGAGAGATTCATGATTATGTTTATGTTAAAGATTCTCCATTTTTCAGCTGACTCCTTTGCTAAACAGTGTCTGGAAGAAAAAAACAGTTCTTATTGGCTTGACAAAGATCTGTGGTGGAAGGGTATAGGTAAAAAACGGAGCCATCTAGGCTATTCTGTAGATTTTGTTAAGACATTCTCCTTAAAGAAGGCAGCCAGGTTGATTAATTATATTGCTCAGCAACAACAAAGAGTCCAAGCCAGACTCTCCCGTATTTCCCCATGATACAAGTACTGACTACCCAAGGCCGAGTGGACCAGATATTTGTCATTAATTTTGAACCCAGGGTATAGGAAAGCTTTTTTAGATCTGTGACTTCAGACTATGAGATCTACAGTTACACTGGGTCAATATGGGAAGATTCCATATGGTGATCATCGATGTATTTGTGGAATGGGTGTAGTTGATGATTTCCCCTATTATACTTTATATTGCCCATTATTCTTTTCTATACACCAAAAGTTACTAGAATCAATTCAACTAAATTGTAATTGGCCGATGTTATGGACATTGATATTTTTGTTAACTTATAAGGAAGAGGAAGTGACCAGTGCTGTGGCTGCATTTGCTTTCACGACAGGCAGGATAAGAGCCCCAGTATGATAAGTAACGGGAGAGGTCAGATTGATGGTTCCATCTGAAAGTGAACTAAATTAAATGTTGATATATAAGAATGTATGCTATGTTAAATTGGTTTGTCAGTTTTTTGTTCTAATTTGGAAACTTATACATGGTGGGGGTTTTTGAGATGTCAAGGCTATGTTCAGTACATCTACTACTACTACTACTATAATCATTTGTTTATTGATCTGTTTTCATAACATTAGTTATGAACAGAAATGGGGCTCCATTCATTTTTGTAATGAACAGAAAATGTTATGGATGTACACCCCTACTGTTTGCTTGATTTAGCACTAGCTAGGGCTGGTGGGGAGGGTTTTGCTGTTGCCACCCACCAACTCTTTAGAAGTAAAAATTTCCCCCTGACTCCTCTGAGTTCCCTCCATGCTTTTGGGGTTAAGGGGTTGGACTTCCAGGTCAGGCTTGACCCTCAGCATCTCTTTTATATTCTTACAAATTAAAAACTAGACCTATCTCAGAGAATGGCCCAGGAGAGATAGGCAGTGGGAGTGTTGTCACCTCTCTGGTGGTGGGTTTCTCCTAGGGCTGAAACAAGAATGAATTTCCTTCTTGCGAGACTCTCGTGAGAATCAAGAATTCTTAGTGACATCTCGAGACAGTCTCACTAAGGGTTTGAGATCTGTGATTCTCAAATTTGTGATTCTCAACATTTAAAAAAAATGCTCTGCGCATGTGCAAAATGGTCAGTGCGGCCCACACCATCTTGGAAAAGGGCCTCACATACGCAGAATGATTATGGCAGCTTGTTCTTGATCTTGAAAATCTCATCAAGAACCTGGTTCTCGACAAGATTTGCGAAATTGCTGAGAATGGGTTTCAGTCCTAGTTTCACCCAGAGAGTCCAGCTTTTGACAAAGAATCTCCAGGCTCGAGTCTTCTAGATCATCCAGGGTGCCAGTGGCTAACCTGGAGAATTGAAGCTTCTAGGGACGACTCTGTGTGGGTGTGTGTGGGTGTGTGGGGGGGGGGGGCATGTCAGAAAGGGAATAGGCTATAGGGACTTCTACTCATTTTTCATCATGGCTCCACCCCTGTGTAATGCTGTGATTTCATGACATTCCACAGGGAAAGGTTATGTCAGAAGGAGCTGAGACAAGGTGGACACCTTAGTCGTGCGACTCTTACAGCTTCTCAGGTACCAATGATAGCCAGTGCCCTTGGACATTCTAAGAGCTGTGTGGATGCCTCGGTGCTTCCCCGAAAAGGCCAGGCTGAGATCAGCATTAGAACTCTGCTCCCCAAGCAATCAGCTGCTCAGAGTGTGTGTGTGTGTGTGTGGTGGTGGGTGTGGGTGTTGGGGTCTGTGTGTGTGTGACATGTCCCATCTGCAATGCAAGTCCCGGCTCCTTTCAGAGACAGGCCGTTGGGAACACATAACACCTGTGCTCCGGACTCTGCACTGGCTGCCGATAGCGAGTCGAGCCAGGTTCAAGGTTTTGGTATTGATCTATAAGGCCCTTCACGGTCTTGGCCCCTCGTACCTCAGGGACCGTCTCACCCTCTGTGCCCCAGAACGGCTCCTTCGATCTGCCAGGGGTGCCTACCTGGACGTTCCTCATGTTAAGCGGGGGGCCACAATGGAGAGGGCATTCTCGGTGGCCGGGCCGCACCTTTGGAATTCCCTCCCAGAGGAAGTTCGCCTGGCCCCAAGCCTGTTAACATTCCGGCAAATTTGCAAAACCTGGCTGTTGTCCCAGGCCTTTGGGGATGGGGGTGGGTTGTTTTTTTTTATCCCCCTCCACCTTTATTTATTGTATTAATTAATGTATATGTTCCTTTGCCCTGTTTTAATTGCTGCAATTTTACGAATGTTTTAAAATGTTTTATATTTGTATTTTTGAGAGAGAGAGAGAGAGAGAGAGAGTGTTAGCCGCCCCAAGCTGTTTCAGGAGGGGTGGGGTAAAAATATGATTAAATAAAATAAATAAATAAAATAAAGCCCTGGACTGTGACTTGGGCAATGAGGGAAGTGACAGCAAAATAGGTAGGGCTGGCTCTGAACAGAACACTGTGGTTCAGAATCTTCTTCTGGGAAAAGTGGGAGGGTATTGGTGTTGAGCCTGAAAAGACTTACAGCAGTCTTGTGTCTTTTAAAATGACCCTCTTTGAAGTTGATGCCACCTTTGTTCTCTATGGCTGCAGTGCTAATTCTGCTTACTGTAGAGAAGTTCCATTGACTTTAACAGGGCTACTCCAGAGCACGCAGTGTTAGGACTGCAGCCTGTGTAGGCAAACTGATAATTTCTATTTGGTGAAGGCCTCTGTCAGTCAGTAAGGCATCATTTACTGTTGATCTCCTTGTGGGCTGCTGCTCTGGCAGAGCTGCTAAATTAACATTGTGCTGAGCAAAATGGTCTACATAAAACAAGGGCAATTTACATAGAAATCTCCATAATCCTTTACATTATAATTTGGCTGTTAAAATTCCAGCACCTCGTAGAGGTCACTCTAACCTAGTTAAGCCCCCTTTTAGAAAAGACTGTTGCTGCGGATCACTGCCTGCTTCTCACAATATGTTCTTCTTCGCCAGGTATGCAGGTTGGCACCCCTGCTGCCTACTCCTACTGATTTAAAATGCATTACATTCCCTAATTCATTATTTAAGGCTAAACTTCACTAGCTGGACACCAAATGTAATACACCAAAGGGTGGGGTTAATTCCTCCCAGCACATTTTAACTTTCTCTTATTAGAATACTAAAATTGTTTGACATGAATGAAGCACATTGAGAAAGGCTGGACTCGGCTCGTGGTTAAGGTGCGGACCAGCAGCTGAAGAAATATCCATTTAATTCCTAGCTCTGCCACGCTTCCTCTGTGTGACCTTGAGAAAGCCATTTAGTTTCTGTATGCCTCATTTACCAATCTGTAATACAGGGATAATAACACTTCTTTTGGCTGTGAGCTTCAAACCACTTACTCTGGAGTAATCATATTGATGTCTATGGGAGTATTCTGGAATAAGTGCTTTGAAGACTGTGGTCTCTATCTTGCCTGCAGTTTGTGAGGAGGGGAGACTTTCCCTTACTATGAGGTACTATTAGAGTGGGAAGTGTGTTGGAGGAGCAGAGACCTTCTTTGGGAAAGAGGGTGATTTCAGACGTGACGTTGACACGGTGAACCACGGTGAATACCCACCTGGGGTCACCGTGTCCCGCACGTCTGTTTGGCGGCCGCCAGATGTTGGCCACGCTCAATCGGCACATGGGGCCAATTTGAACCACGCTTCCCGGGCTAGCCGGGGGAAGGTCCTGGGAAGCTTGGTCAAATGGACCCCGGGCCGTGGCCAACAAAAAGTAACGTCTGGCCGCGTGCCACGGCCCGGGATCCCCGGCGGGATCCCGGGCCGTGGCACGATCGGCCAGACGCGGCGGCCGCATTGGCCCCGCCGCCCGCCCGTCTCCTCGGAGGGCGGGCGGTGGGGTGCGTGGAGGGGGCGGGGCCGTGCGGCCGCACGTTGCGCCGCGCGGCCCCGGCCCCTCCCACTTTCCCCGCCGGGATCCCCCCGGCACGTCTGTTGGGCCGTGCAGGGGTGACCCCGGCGGGGAACGAAGCCGGTGGTGCCGGTACGGGGCCAAAGGGCCCCGTATCGTCTGAAAGTACCCAGAGAGTGAGAGTGAGTGTGAATGAGGGTAGCGAGGAAGTAAAATTTCTGTTTGGGGAAGGAGGTTAGGCAGCATAAAGGAGTGTTGGAGCTCACAGGCTGTACCGAATACTTCTCTAAAGAGAAACAGGGAGAGGGGGAGATTAGTATTTATTTTATAAGTAAGCTAAAGTGTTGCTTCTTAAATTTTGTTGGTTTCCTCTGAATTCTACCCAATTTGACTCAAGGTGCTGGTTTTGATCCTTAAAGCCCTAGGCAGCCTGGGCCCCAGGTATCAGAAAGACCACCTCTTCCCTTAGGTTTTGTTGTGGCCTCCGAGGTTGGCCGAGGGTGCTCTCTTGGGAGTACCAGCTGCTTGTGAGGTTCGCACAGTGTGGATATGCAGAGTTGTCCTTGGTGGCCACTCCACAACTATGGAACTTTCCCCTTGGAGATCCACCTAAGCCCAGGCTTGCTCACCTTTCGGATGAGAGTTAAGACCTTTTTGCTTGGCCAGGTGTTTGGTGCGCTAGGATAGAGTTAGGTGGGATTGGGGGTGGAGATTGGTGAGATGGTTGGTGGGTGGGTTTTAGGAGTTTTAAATGTTTTTATATTTTTGTATTTTGTGACCTGGCCTGAGTCAAGGGCAAGGTAGAAAATGAATGAACGAATGAATTTGTCTTCATCTTTCTTAAAATACCAAGCCCGAAACTGAACTCAGTACTCCAACTGAGGCCTAAGTAGAGCAGATCTATTGCATCCCATGTCTAGCCCTAACCTATCACAATGTTGTTTTTTTCCATCCCCTGGTGGAAAAAACATGACAAAATATGGTAATTTGTGGCTCTACAAGTTTGAGATTTTAGGACATTGTCACCAGCACCTCTGGGCATAACATACTCAAATTTCATCCAAATATCTCTTACCGTTTGTCTTCTATAATAAAAAACATATACAAACAATGCCGGGGGTAAAAATGACCCCAGCGTCAATGGAGTTTTTCTATTGGGGTGGAAATCCACCCCAATGCATTTTGTGGTGTATTTCCACCCCAGCTTAAAAGCAGACAAATCAACATTTTTAAAGGCCAGTTCAGACTTATATAGACAGTTAAAGTTCATAAAAACCATTTCTGTAGTTTGAATAAAATTAATGTTTTTGCAAAGAAAAACGAATAGTGTTGGTTGTTATTTATTCATGTGTGAAGCTGGTATTTCTCATAAAACAGACTCTATAATGTCTGTGTGTGTGCTGGGCATAGATTGTGTGGCTACTGTAAAAAAAAAAAAAGTTACATTTTATTGCACACTTTCAATCCCCAGGTCAAAATCGGCTTGGGGTTGAAATCCACCCCATGATAACTCGAGTGTAAATTTTTTCGTGGAGAAAGGTGAGGACTAGTATATAATACTTCTGCTAATATGACCCATACTATGTCTTGCAAAAGCATCACCTCTCTTTAGCCCATGATTCACTATAACTTATAGATTTTTCTCTGAAATACTATAGCGTAGTCAGTTATCCTTCTGTCTAAAAAAGTTTGTGAATTTGTTTTTATCTTTCTTTTCTACAACATTTTGCATTTGTCTTTATTAGATTTCATTTGATCACATTCAGACCAGAACAAAGAGGACCTGTTCTGATGTGAGTGGTGTTAACGTCTACTCAAACAGAATTACATCCAATTTATAAATGCACGTAAATCATAATTATAACAACTCCATTTTCTAGTAGGGATGTGCGAACGTGGTTCAGAAGTTCGGAGTTCAGACTGAACTCGACTAGTTCGGTCGACCGAACCGAACTCGAATTTGACTGAACTGTTTGGACGAATCTGAACCAGTTTGGAAGGCCAAAAACAGTTGAAAACACTGGTTTTGAATGTACAAACTCGGTTTGGAAGTTTGGAATTTGACTGAACTTGAGTAGTTCGGTCGACCGAACCGAACTTCCGAGCCGAACTCGATTTTTGAACCGAACCGAATTTCCGAACTCGGTTCTGTTTGCACATCCCTATTTTCTAGGAGTCCCCAGCTTCTCAACATGGCTGCCCCATCCTTCTTCCTGCTCCCCTCTCTGACCACACACCTTCACTCACTATATCTGTGGCTGCTACTTCCAGTCCATCTCTTAAAGGAGCCTTATCCAAACAGGTCCCACCATCTGCTAGGTGGTCAGATCATCCAACAAGTGGCCACCATACAGTGAACCACCTACAGCGTTGGTTCAGAGACTGTGGAGCCCACCATGTGGACTAATGCAGGCTAATACATGCCCAGATGGTGTGTGTTTGGAGAGGGGTAAGCAGGGCCCCGATTCTTCTGCAAAATGTTTTCCAAAATTCTGCGACCCAAAATGGAAAATTCTGCGACCCACATGGCAAAGTTCTGCGACCCACATGGCAAAGCAGGAAACCCACCCACAAAAACCACATGGCAAATCAGGAAACCCACCCACAAAAACACATGACAAAGTGTGTTTTTCCCATGTTACACACACATTACACACACAAACTGTAAAATGCAGAGCGTGCAGCGGGACACCCTTCCCCCCCAAACTGTAAAATGCAGAGCACGCAGCGGGACACCCCCCCAACAAACTGTAAAATGCAGAGCACGCAGCAGGACCCCCTCCTCCCAACTGTAAAATGCAGAGCGTGCAGCGGGACCCCCTCCCCACAACTGTAAAATGGGACACCCCCCGGATAACACCCCCCCAACCACCTACTTACCTTATGCTGGAGCGGCGTCGATTCCTGGAGTGGCTGGAGAAGCGGCGGCTGGAGGTTGGGCTGGAGTCCTTCAGTGGCGGCAGCAGCAGCAGCGGTGATCCTGGAGCGGCTGCAGAAGCGGCGACTGGAGGTCGGACTGGAGTCCTCCGGTGGCAGCAGCAGCAGAGGCGATCCCGGAGCGGCCGGAGAAGCAGCGGCTGGAGGTCGGGCTGGAGTCCTTCGGTGGTGGCGGCAGCAGCAGCGGTGATCCCAGAGCGGCTGGAGAAGCGGCGGCTGGAGTCGGGTCCCTCGGCAGCAGCAGCGGTCTCAAGTGGATTCCGGACCATAAGTGACATGTGCTGATGTGACCTGCTTTATAAAGGCCGCACAAGCCCCTGATTGGCTTGTGGCCTGAATAAAGCAGGTCCTGGATTGGCTCACCGCCAAGGAAGGGAAATTCCGTGGGGATTTCCCCAGTTTCTGCGATAATCCTGCCTAGGGCAGGATTCTGCACAAATTCTGCGAATCGCAGGAGCGCAGAAGACTCAGGGCCCTGGGGGTAAGCAACAGGGTGTAAATTGGCTTGAATTGGGTTTGTGCTTGGGAGAGAGCTCACTCTCTAGCATTTTCTCCACTATCTCTCCCTCTGTGATTTGAAGTGACTGCACAGGGCTCGCAAGAGAAGGAGCTCCCACTTCCTTACTTGCTAGAGTGTCGAGGGCAGGGGAGGAGGGGAGGAAAATGGCAGTGCCTGGCTCCCCTGCCTTCCCTGTGCACCTCAGGGCATTTCCTCCCTTCTTCCTCCCTCCAGCCTGGTTAGCTTGTTAGGTTCAGCACTCAGCCTGTGGGTGAATGCAATCCATACACTCACAGACTCGTAGTATGGTTACTGTACTGTTTGTTAACACCCTAATTCAGCCCACCATGGACCCACCATCTTTGCTGCTCTCAGACACACAGTGACTCACCCATTGAAAAAAGGAAAGCGTTACTATAATTTATTTTTGATGTCTGATTTAACACAGCAACCACTTCAGGAACTAGTGAGTTGCAGGCCTGTACATTATTCTAGTCCTTCTCACTGTCAGGTTATTTTTAGTTTATTCATGGGACCCATGTTTTGGGGCAGCCACCTCCCAAATTGCAGTAGACTCTTCATGGTAGAACTAAAGCAAATTATGTGCAGGAGTATAGAATTTGATGAATTTGATCAATTCCAATCATTTCTAACAAAGCCAGAGATTAAGTGCTATCTCTGCCTCCTTGTACTTTGCCTATATAATTCCTACCCATTTCTTGAACAAATATTTGCTTTGGCTATTTCATTTTAGTTATTTCAATAATTTCAGTATGTGGTCCCTTTGGTATTTTGGTTACTTCAATATTTCGTACTTCACGTTGGTCCTATTTAGCACTACGGTCTACCAAACTGTTGAGCAGTAACAGATTTTACTGATGTAAAAAAAATACTGACTTGACCAAACTACTGAAATGAAATAAACGAAATGTAAAGATGTCGGAAATAACCGAAATGAAATCTCCAAATAGGAGAATATGTGAACATGGTGGTCTATCCAAATACTTGAATATGGTGGTCTATCCAAATACTTGAATATGGAATTTCATATTTGCTTCAGCTTCCCACATTCGATGCCCTGTAGGCTTCTTCCACTCACGTTGTCATTTTCAGTTTATTCTTGGACCCCATGAGCTGGAGGGGGACCTCATACCATTAGGGTAGGGGGTGAGGGAAGGGAGGACTGGACCCTGCAAGACAGTACTACCACAATCACCCACACTCTTCTCCACTTGTGCAGGGGGCGGATCACTCGTGTGAGGGAAAAACAACCGCTCAGGATCTTATATGGCCAGGTTACTCCCTGCTGGGAAGAGGCGAGATCATCATCGTGGGGGGGAGACAACGTGGCCCTGAGCGAAGCCCCTGCTCGCTCATACACTCTCCACAACACCTGCATCGATACCGCTCGAGGCCCCAACACCACCACGCCGCTCCAAAGGTGCCTGGGGAGGGGAAGGATAAAGGGTGGTGAGGGACTGTGAGGAGAAGGGGTAGACCCGAAGGAGAATGGGGTCTGGATGGGACCACACATACTAAGGAACATGGGGATGGGCAGACCCACACAAAGAGGAAATAAGGGGGTGACACACACAATCCTCTCTCCCCTAATCACACTAATGCAACCCACGACCTTTCACCTGGACTGTCTCACTCGGCACGCACACACTCTGCCTCACCCCCCCCCCACACCCTCTCCCTCTTCCACTGTCCACACTCACCACGCTCTCAGTCGTTCCACTCGCGCACGCTTGTCTCCTTAAAGCTGCTTGCGAACCCTCTCCATCAAGCTCTCTGCACAGGGAGCCAGTCTCACAGCAACACTGATCACCAGCGCTGCTGTGTTGCCTGTGCTCTCCTTTTGATCTCTAGCCTCCACCCACTGCTGTGCATGTATGCGTGCGGAACGCCTCACTGGGTCAGATGGCCCTGCCCCTTCATCCTGTAGTGCTGTTGATGGGGTGTCCCTGCGTACTGCATGCTGCACTCCCCCCTCGGGGTCTATACTTGGGATTAACCCTTTCCTGGCCTTATGAACCGCCCGTCGGCTGCGCCTCCACCCCCTATGGGGCTGAAAGCGGCAGTGATAGTAGCGGTTTCTAACGCATACAGGCAGGGGTGTAGTGGAAGGGGAGAGCACCGGAGCTCAGCTCCGGGACTTCCAACTGACCTGGAGTGCACCCGGAGCGATCCCAGGGGCCAGCCCCACACCCTCCATCAATCACCCCAACACAGCCCCAGCTGCCTGCGCTGCGCTCTCAGCCCCCACTGAACTCAGGGGAATAAGATAAGTGTTAGCAGATTGTAAACTGCCTAACCACCTTGCTAAAACTGGTTTGAAAGCAAAAGCAAAGGGTGATGGTCATTGTTAAGCAAAGTGAGCATTTTGTTGTTAGGTAACGCCCAGGTCAGATCAAAATATCAATAGCAGCAGGGACACAGGAAGTTCTGCAGAGGGAAAAGGAAGAGAAGATCTCTAGAGACACTTCCATCTTGGTCTTCAAGGAGCCAAGAGCGTGCAGGAGAAACTGCCCCAGCCATGAACTAGAGACTTTCAATTCACTCAAGGGATTGTGCCCAGTCTTAAATATCAAGACCACGAAAGACTGTTGGATGACCTGGACTGAGCCAGGCCTTAGGGGTAAGAGTAGAGGACAGTTAGGGAACATCACTGTATCTTAGAATGCATGTTTGATTTATTGATTTGCACTATCTGATCACAGCCTTATACTCAATATATTCTTTATAATCAAGCCTAGCGTGCTTGTGCGTGTTTATTCAGCCTTGGGGGGGTGTTTCACTAAGGGGGTACTCTATCTAGGTGAGAGCCTAGACGAACCTTTTTCATACAAGACAACCCCACTGTGTGCTCCTCATCTTTATTTGTGTGGGGGGAGAGTGAGTCTTGCCATTTGATTCTGGCTGGGCTGTGGGTGGATTACCCCTGTGCGCTCTTCATCTTTATTTGGGGGGAGGGGGTGAGGCTTGCCATTTGGTTCGGGCTGGGTGGATTACCCCTGTGTGCTCGTCTTTATTTGTGTGGCAGGTGTGGGGAGAGAGGGAGTCTTGCCATTTGGCTCTGGCTGGGCTGGGATTGGGTTGCCCCTGTGTGTGTTGGACATCTTTATTTGGGGGAGGGGCGGGGGGGCTTGCCATTTGGCTGGGCTTGGGGTAGGTTGCCCCATGTGTACACTCTGTGTTATATGGGGGGGAGGGCGGGGGAGAGATGAAGTCTTGACATTTGACTCTGGCTTGGCTTGCCCCTGTGTTCTCTTT